>VXBN01005150.1:1303448-1418341 GCA_013397395.1 Sinosuthora webbiana
TTTTTTTTTTTTTTTTCTTTTTTTAATTTTACTAGTGTTTCCAATGTAGTCATGGATAAATTTGAAAACAAGAAAAGGGTCATTGACTTAAATTTATAAAACTGCGTTGCAGGGAACAACAAAAATATTGCATCACTAGCCATTATTATTTCAAAAAATTATAGAAGTTGGAACAATATGTTTTAGTTGTTTCAGGATAAGACTGCCTTGTGCTGAAGTTAATGGTAACTAAACATTTCTATGTCCCTGTGAATTAGAAAATATTAACAGACATACTCTTAAAGGACATGTGTATTGATGTAGAAGTACTAACTTCTTTCTATAGATTTCTATCTACCACCTGGATGCCTTTAAGACTAAATGAACCTGTTATGAGCACAATAATAACAAATCCTTGGTGTATATAGATAAAACAAGACAATGCAATTAGTACTGAAGGGGTATCAGTACACTCTCTTTGCTATCAAAAGTTAAAATGCTTAAAAATGCCCATTAGAAATTGCACCAAAAGAAAAAAATGTCGTGTATCCCAGTCATTGTGGGAGGGGAAAAAAGAAGTAGAAAATCGCTAGGGGAGTTTAAAAATGGATTATATAGGACACTTTAGGCATCAGACAAAGTGTAGTTGAGTTTTCTTAGCAGGACGGAAAAGGAGCTACACTGTCTCATTTGGATCATGTATGTCTATGATTTTATGATTTTTGTGATAAGTAATTCTGCAATTAATACATTTTTCTGCTTTTAATTGCAGCAGGAAAAGAATCATGAAAGCTCAAGAAATAGAGGTAAGTGCCAATTATTTTCAAAATGTGGACGTTCTTATAATTATCACAAATGTAACATTCATTTTTGGTAACAAAACATCCAGATGGATTGTTTGCTAAGTATTTTAGCATTTGAAGTGACAAAACTGTATCTAGGAAAGGATATTTAGAAAGTAAATGTATTAGCTACNACACCAACCTATTAAAGGCTAGGTTTCACTCAATGATGTCTAAAGATATATAAAATAAAAGCTAAAAGCAAGTCTTCTTTTAGAAGACTAGAAGAAAGTACTAGACAGATCCTCTAAACCAAATGCTGACAGTTGTGTAAAATGAAACATGAAAGAAATTAAGTAATGCTAGAACTATTGTTTTAAATTTAGTCTAGAATGAAAATCAGAATGGCATGAAAATTGATACTGGTAAATTCAGCACATCATATCCATTATTTCAGGAAATACCATTTGTTGTGTTTAGGAAATACTACAAATGTATCTAGTANGGTTGATATTTTAATAAGCACAGACTTCTTATCATGGACAAGATTCCTCTGAGTTTACACCAACCTATTAAAGGCTAGGTTTCACTCAATGACTTCTAAAGATATATAAAATAAAATCTAAAAGCAAGTTTTCCTTTAGAAAACTAGAAGGAAGTACTAGACAGATCCTACTAACTTCTACTACTAACTTCTTTCTATAGATTTCTATCTACCACCTGGATGCCTTTAAGACTAAATGAACCTGTTATGAGCACAATAATAACAAATCCTTGGTGTATATAGATAAAACAAGACAATGCAATTAGTACTGAAGGGGTATCAGTACACTCTCTTTGCTATCAAAAGTTAAAATGCTTAAAAATGCCCATTAGAAATTGCACCAAAAGAAAAAAATGTCGTGTATCCCAGTCATTGTGGGAGGGGAAAAAAGAAGTGGAAAATCGCTAGGGAAGTTTAAAAATGGATTATATAGGACACTTTAGGCATCAGACAAAGTGTAGTTGAGTTTTCTTAGCAGGACGGAAAAGGAGCTACACTGTCTCATTTGGATCATGTATGTCTATGATTTTATGATTTTTGTGATAAGTAATTCTGCAATTAATACATTTTTCTGCTTTTAATTGCAGCAGGAAAAGAATCATGAAAGCTCAAGAAATAGAGGTAAGTGCCAATTATTTTCAAAATGTGGACGTTCTTATAATTATCACAAATGTAACATTCATTTTTGGTAACAAAACATCCAGATGGATTGTTTGCTAAGTATTTTAGCATTTGAAGTGACAAAACTGTATCTAGGAAAGGATATTTAGAAAGTAAATGTATTAGCTACTATTTTTGGAACTCTGAGATGAACAAGACTGCTGAACTCTGGATGGGATGGGCTGCACAGCTTCTCACAAAGTTCACATCTTTGATTATGGCTGGTTATTATACTTACATAAAACATCAGTACCATCAATTTAGCTTCTCCCTTTCCATTCAGTAAATCTGAAACTAGATGTGATTCCAATTTGTCCACAAATTAATCATGTCCTTAATAGGTTGCCTTGCAAAATGACTGTTGTGGGTGGTTTTTGAGTACAATTTATATTTTCACTGCACCTTACTCTGTGCCAGTGGCTAAACACTATGTGAAATAGAATATCCAGGTTAAAGAAACAACTTTTTATCAAGAATATTCAGACTTCTAAAACTCAAATTTGGATTTCACACCTTCTTTTTTTTTTTTTTTCCTAACATGAAGTCTGTTAAGAGACAGAACATCCAAACATCCTCATTGAAAATGGCTATGCAAGCACTGAAAAGCAAAATTGCCAATGGAGGCAAAGATTGTTCTCTTGGTATTTTAGTTTTTTATAGACATAGGGTATGAGACACTTTAAAAGGGAAACAAAGGGAGGATAGGAGAAAGACCGAGTGCCAGTTAAATGTTGCAAAGAGAGGAGGGAATTAAGTGACAAACAAACATATATCTTTTTTATTACCTTAGGAAGCAATATGTAATCATATCACCTGAGTTAGCTGTTCTTAATTCAGTTATTTATGTATCACAGTACTCATTCATCTCAATTTTTCTTGCTTTCTCTCACATGGAGGCTAAATGGAAGCATCTAAAGGCAAACTGAAGCTGATGGTTGATTGGAGTTGTGTCAGGGCAATTACATTGTTTATGATGATACGATAATTTACATCATCTGAATGACCTATTGTCCTTCTTTTGAGGAGTGTGCATGGGAAAAATAATTGAACCAAAAAATCCCCTTTATTTTCAACCAAGTTGTGATTTATAATTTTCTTTTTGGAGGTAATACAATACAAAGGTGAATCTTCTCTAGATGTAGGATTGTATCCACGATGTATTGTTCAAAATGTTTTCCTGTCTTATGACTTAATACAAATTACAAAAGACTGAAAACTTGGATTAGATAACAGGAATTAATTATTTGTGAATACTGAAGGATTCTGAAGTGGGCCATTCTTTGTGGACTTTTATGATTTATGTCAGTTATATATGATGTTTGACCTTCTTTCTCACACACCCCACCCCATGCTGTTGCTAGGTGGCCATTATGGTATGAATGTGAGCAACAAGTAAAAGTTGGAACAAACTAATGAGCTGGATGGAAATGCCCATCTTATTCCTTAGCTGTTAGTTTAGTTAACTAACCACGGAAATAATTTTTAAAGGATTATAAAATATTGGCAACAACTACAACCAAAAGAACTCATTAAACTCTGCTTGAGGGGAGATATCCATTTTCTCCAAATAGGCAGTGATATTGGTGCTCAGCTGCACAAAATTTGTTGTGATTATATCTGTAACATCACTTGAGGAAATATTTAACCTGCTAAACTTCCTGCAAGATATATTTGTCTCTGCCTAAACTGACAGTTTAACTTGGAAGATTTCAGTGGTCTGGAAGACAGACCATGCAGAGAGTAGTCTTTGAAACATATATGTATCTACAGATATACTTTATTGCATAATGCTATTTTGAGGTGCATTTATTATTATTTTTTTTTGTGGTGTTCTCTTTTCATATTCTTTAAATTTATTTGTTTTCATGTGTTCTTTATCCATGTAATTGCAAAGTTTCAGAAAGATATATTTATTTCACTTACAGCATATAAAATCTTAAAACTCTTTCTACTTAAAAGACTGGTTGGTTCAGATGAAACAAGACTGACTTAATGTTTCAGCATAAAGCATTTTTGTCTTGACAGTGAGAAACTCCAGTTCACATGTAATATCTAAATGTTTTGTGCTCTGCAGATGTTCTTCTGAGATGTGTAAATTTTCCTGAAGTTTTATGGATGGGTTTCTAACAATATTCCTTACACTCTGCATATTTCAGCCACTACATATGGTAGAAGGACAAAATGTTTTCTGTGGTTTCTTAACAGTTCTGATGCTTTCAAAAGCAATGTGGTCCTTTTAATTCAGAGGACAATTATAGCTCATCCTTACCAAGTGAAATGCTGGCATCTCTCTTGTGCCTTGCTACTTCTGTTGAAGTCAGTAGTTCAGTATTAAATTTTTATTAATAATTTCATTAAATTGTATTTTTTAAGAAGGCAGAATATTGCAGCAGAATTCAAGTCAAATGCTTTTTGACTTCAGCAGGATCAATATATCAGTATAAAGGAGCATTCTGTATCTTTTAGTACATTATAAATACCTAGTAATTTTTATTTTACCTAATTTATAAAAAATTGCTATAAAATACATCTGATTCCTATTTTTATTTTAGTAAAAATGCTTTTATTGCTCAGTAGTGTTTTTTTTCCTCCTGATACATTTCTGACCTGCTTGTTTTTCCCATCTGTTACTTCTGTTGTCAGCCTCGAAGTCAATCACAGCAGAATAGAAGCCAGTGCTAAAACACACCCCATTCTGACACTAATCCTGTCTCTTTCTGATCTGTGATTTTCTTTTTCTTGTTTTACTTAACATGTAACAGATCTTTTTATGCACTGTTTGCAAAAAGAAACACTCCTTTTTATGTAAAACACTATGTTAACATTTTACAGTTTTAATGTATGTTAACAAACCCTTTTGCTTCTGAGAATTTTTTTTGTATGTGAAAATGATTATCACCAGGGAACAATACAAATGAAATTAGTTTTATAACACTTCCATAATATGAAACAAATAACAAGGCAATTACCAACTAAACCTTGGTAACTTTTATTTGCTGGCTTGAAGTCCCATTTGACCTTCCTACCTTTTTTTTCCAGTGTTAATTCCTTCGGACAAAAAAATGTTTTATTCCAAACCTATAGTGGAAGATAAAATAGATTTGTATTCTGTGATGATTTGGAAACATAAGAAATTGTGTTACATTTAAGCAATTTGAAGAATTTTCTTCCCAGCCTGTGCTTGACTTTGGAGACATTCATGTGCTTTTAATAAATAATGTTATAAACTTTAAAGTAGAATTAGTTACTAACAATATTATTCTGAAAAACTTTTACTTCTGAGTACCAGAAGGTTGACTAATGACACATATCAACTGTTTGCCAAACCTGAAAGGCATGTCAATTCCTTCTCACAGAAAAAAACCACTGGCACACAGGAAAGGACGATCCACAAAAATACTTCATCTAACTGGTAGCATTTCAGATCAGCCCCTAAGCTTAATCATACTTTGAATTACAGTACAATAATTTTCTTTTTTGAGAATTTAAAGAATTGATTTCAGTATTGAGAAACAAGGTGTAATATCTTTCTAAAAAACCCAGCAAACCAGTGAAAAAAATTCTGAATTTAGGCTGAGAGTAAGGTAGTTGTTGTGCTGATATTGGACAATGATATTACACTATCATATGATAATGTAACTTTGCCTATTAGTTTTGGCAACTTAAAGAACATGTTTTGAAAGATAGCAGAAGTGCTCCACCTAAGATTTGCAAAATACGCACTTTTCATAGCATTTTCAAAATGTGCATGCAAATAATTTTAATCATATTAACTTGAAGAGTTTTTTACTTCAGTTAAGAGCACTTTGGTACCAAATGTATAGGATACTTTTAAAATGTTTGCTAGCTACTATTGAACTGAGCTTTCAACATCACTAAAACTCAAAATTAAACCATTTAGAGAATTTTGGCTGACATAATTTTAATTACAACTTGAGTTTCTAATTGTACTCAATGCTTCTCATATTATGCTTACCTTAATAATCTGCATGTAAAACCATTGTTGACTCACAGATTAGTTTCAAAAATGTAATTATCTATGATTATGAACATATTGCCAGACTCTTCTGATATCATTAGAAAACATCTGCTCCTTTTATAATCTTTAGCTACTGAAATTAGAGAGGAAATCATATAGGCATCACCTGCATATCTTACTTGCTTTTTACTCTTAAATAGTTAGCATGCTTTCACAACATTCCTGGTCTTTTCTAAATTCCCAGATTGGTGTAATCTTTTCCTAGGCACTGATGAATGTAAGACAAGAAGTAGTGAAAAAAAGCTTAAGAAATTTCAAAATTGAAAGAATTTAAGATACAAAATCAGTAAGGCCTTATTTGAGTAATAACTTTTACGTGAAGCTGTGTCTGAAGATACTCCCAAATGCCAGAGCGTGAACAAGCTGTTCAAGATCCATCCTGCAGTATGTCTGGCTGTTACTACTTTTGAAAATGGACAAACCTATGCATGTTCTGATGCACAATACATAATATCATCTTCCTTTGTCATGTTAAAACCATTAACTGTGGCAAAAAATACAGTTCATTACATTCTGTAATGTATCCAGTGATTCATTTTGTCTACTTAAGCAAATGATTCTTAATTTGTTTTTCAACAGACTTGTATTAATTGTGTGTGGTTAGAATCTGAACTCTAATCCTCCTGGACTGAACTGACTAATGTTTTAGTTTATTGTGCTGTAGTAGCTTCTCTACTACATCAGTACATTTCAGAAAAACATGTAGTATTTTAGAGAATATGTGTAGCAGCAGAAGGTTGGTAAATATTTGTCCAATCTGACCTACAGTGTTTGTTCTGGAGTTCTTTTCTTTCTCATTATGTTCAATTTACGTAAGTGAATAAACTTCTAAGAGTTGGTATGAGGATTTTTGAATTAAGTAGGCCAAATGCTATCCCGTTTTTCCTGTTCTGTTCTCCTCCTACTCAACTGAAACTCAAATCTCTTCTGTTACTTATGAATTGTCATAAGAAACAGAGTTCTGTTTTACACCTGAATAATTCTGTTTTCCCTTTCTTACAAAAGACCAACAGATGTAGCGTTATCAACTGAATGTTTTGGAGTGTTCTTTCTTTATTATTATATTGGAATGGCTTTATCATGATTAACATTTATAGAAATTATAATGCTAAGGTCTGAATCAATTCAGAGTCAGATTATGAAATGCATTTAAAGGAAACAAATATCTTCATGTGTGAAAATAACTTTAGTATAACAATCTTAGAATTTATATTTCAGCAGGCTTGAAGCTCATTTTGAGAAAGCAAAGTGTGTGAATCAGTGTCAGATATCAGTTTGGGGTAATGTCTTTGATAACAGAGGGATTGTATGACATAGAAAGTATACACTAAGAGCAAAGTCTCTTTGGTATATACAGATTTATGAAAGTGTTTTCTTATTTCTTTTAAACAAAGCATTATTTGACAATGCTGAAATCCAGTTTTGATCTCTGTCTGTCAATACAGCACAGTATTTGTTTAGTAACCTAGTCAGACCTGCTACCAGTATAATGCCATGGACATAAAGAGTGTAAACTCCAAAAAATATGGCCTCATGAGTTTTTATCTTGAGGTAAACATACTTTATCTTAGTCAAGAAATTAATTTAAAATGCTAAAGTAATAACAACTGAATGCAACATGATGCATACATTTTACACAATTGGAGCATTTACCTTAAGCTAAATTTCAGACCTACATTCCATACCAGTGAAAAATTGTCTGCAGTTTTATTGTGTTAGTGTCAGGGGAGGAACAGTATCACACAGAATTTCTTGAGTGTTTTGTTTCAAATTATGTCTGCATTTTCACAAAGGAGTTATTTGCAACTTTATACTGCTTGCCAAGTCCATTTTTGCTAAGAGGAAATATATATACAAAAAGATAATAATTAATAACCAAAAGAGACTAAATGAGACTAAAAAGTTTTTGTAAATTATACAAAAATTCACAGCTGTCAGTGTATATTCAAAAAATCAATTGGAATAATCAGATGCATCTTTTATTTTTCTTAAGTGCACTTCCATTATTTCTGCCACTTTTTAAAACTGTCTGAGGGGATACACATATATACAGAGATAACTACTGATATTTATTATGAATAATTATAATATGTAGTATATGAAAATTTTTATATATGATCCTATATGCATTTTGGAATTATATATATATAATGATAGTGTAGAAAATATGAAAACAAAAATATTCTACAACCGAGCTCTGTTGCATTCATAAAAGGATGAAATTCTTTGTGTCTGACTTGTTAGCAGCTTTAGGAATTATACAAAGAATTTCTTTCTTTTTTGGATTTTCTTTACAGCAGGAAAATGTACATCTGAGTTTGGTTTTATTCTCATATGTAATATTCATGGCATTCAGAAAGTTGGAAGGGAAAAAGATGGTCTGTGTCAAAATTCCAGGCCAGAACTCTTCTCCAAAATGATATATCTATTCTAACTAAATACAACGGTTATTTCTGCATGCAGTAGCATAGTAGAGCTAACATAAAAGATTGGTATTCCTATTTTTTTTAATTCATCCATATCCTCTTAAAATTTAGGTTGCATTCTGTTAAATTATTAAATCTATTTCAAAGCAGACATTGTGAACTTGACAAGAGAGAATAAGTTCAGTGGTATTCATGAAGTTTCTCTCTGTAGTGCACAAACACCTAATTTGAACGGATACAGTGGAGAAGAGATTCAGCACGGGCAGGGGAGGGCTGAATACTGACTGGAATACATATTCATTCCTATTAAGACTTTACTAGCTTTAAAGAAGTCACTCAGAGGATGAATGTAGCAATTTTGGTTATTTAAATTTAAATGTATTGGTAGTCTGAATTTTCATGTTGTGTGACCCACAAAACACTTGGAAATTGGAATACAGTTTGATTTTTTTTAATGTAGATTTTTTTTTAAAGCTTCCATGTAAGAGTAGTTAGTTACTGTTTAACTTGGAACGTTAGAGTGCAGATGTTTTGGGTGATTTCTTGTGTTGTTCCAGGAGTAGGCTGAGAAGAGTTAATGAATATGACTTGACTTAAAGTTAGTCTATTCTTTTATTATTAATAATGTTGAGGTTTTAAAGTTAAAAATTGATGCTGAAAGCTTTGTAGTTTTATGTATTAAGATTCTTCTTTGTGCTTAAGACAATGTGTATGTTCAATAATGGCTTTGGTTTACCTCTTTCATCTTAAAAGTGGTACACAAACCACAGATGGCTGTATGAGGCAATTTAAATTAGCTCTTGAGCACTGAAGGTTTTGGACTAAATTCACAGAAAAAGTATACTTGGATCCTTTAATACAGATACATTAATGCAGTGTCTGTAGGCTATGCATGCCATGTTTCTCACATGAAGTGAGAATTGGATATTCCTTTGATTGCACTAACAATAGAAATCTAAAGGTAAAATGGATCATTTCCTCTGAAGCTTAGTTGGTTTAAAATACTATCTGCCTCTTCGGTGTACCCTATTCCTTTGCAAAACCTTCATTCTCAGAATGAATAGTAAAATATGATTTGTATTAGCGCCACAGATATCTTAGTTAAGTTTGGCATATAATAGCCAGGTGGAGCAGGCTACTATTATGACCAAAAATAAACAAATGAGAATGATAAAAAGTGCAGCTCACATTTGGTGTAACAGACTGTTAAAACAAGATAATCTTCCTATCTGAACAACTTCAAGTTTTCCTTTGAGAATAGATTTTCAAAAAGCAAAGTGCATGCCAGAAACTGTCTTAATGCTATTAAACTAAAAACTTGCATTTAATTTGTAAATTAAAAGTATACAATGTAATAGCTAATAAATGTATGTTAGAATTTTTTGGGAAAGCAACTTCTGTTATTGGGTTTTATTTGCCTATATCATAACCCTTGCTTTATGAGTAGATCTCAGTATTATCTCAATATGTTTATATAAAATAGTCTGTTGTGATACCTCATTACTGAACAGAAAGGAGGCTATGATATTTATGTCACTGTAAAAGATATACATAGAAATAATTTTAAAAATCCACAGAGATCTTTACATGGTCTGCTATAATTTTTTTAGATATGAACTTAAAATTCAATGTAGTTCAATTAGACTATTCATACAGAAGTATTTAAAGTTGGGGAAGGGTTGTCATGAAAGAAAAAGTGAAGTTGAGGAGGAATACATAACATTCAGAAGCAAAAGATCTGTATACATACTGGAATTTCAGAAATAAATTCTATTTAATTTATATACTTTTTAAAATATATACCTGTAAATAGCTATCTTTTTCATTCAAGTATGAGGCTACTGGTTTTTATTGCTTATTTATAACACTGATAGCAATCAACATAACTTGCATATAGGTTTTCTGTGCTGTTTATAGGCCACTTATGCAGAAAAAACTTGCCATGTTTGTGTTACATAGAAGAAATTTCCATACTTACGCCATTTTAAACAGAATTACTTTTAGCATTCATACAGTATTTTTCAGAATAGTATTGATTATACATTAAAAACATATTTTCTCCTATCAAATAACTCTTGCAAGCAACTTAAAGGACAATCAGAACTTATATAAACTTGAAAAATGAGTCTGTTGACCATAATTTCCACCTCAGCTCTCACTCCCAATTATTGCAGAGCTGTATATCGTTCAGATGCTGGTTGATAAAATTACTGTATTCATTTTTTGCCTTTGCCTTTGAATAGCAAGGGTTGATGTGTTTCATTATCATTAAGGTCGTGTTCTAGTTTACTCCAAGCACACCCTTTTGTCACTTGCCTGAGACACCAGAACATGATTGATGGTGTCAGATCCTATTAACGTTTACATCATAACTGAAAGTAGATGTTACAGTGAAGTGCAAATTACAGGCTGCTAAAGTGCCTGCCACTAACAATTATGGTGGGGCAGTATAAAATTTCTCATTTGTTTCCAAAGGTCAGATTAATAAAGCTGTGGGGCACATTATCATAAAGGGTGGACCCAGCTGTCTGTTTAGATTATGCTTAAGAGTCTAGTGTTTCTAAGGAAACTTTGCAAGTAATGAATGTATCCATTTTAACTAGTTTTAACTAGCAGTTTAAATGTGGGTAATTATTACACCTTATTCTGATGGGATCCGAGCCAGAGGTTGTGGGTTGTAGTCTTTGTGCTTCTTAATATATATATATATGTATATATGTGTATATGTGTGTGTATATATATATATATATAAACACATTTTATATATTTCCTTTTTAATCCTTAAATTTAAAGTAGCTTCCCAAGACCTGAAAAGCCAATTCCTTAGATGAATGAGCTGTAAACTAAAGTGCATCAAATATTAAAAATAGACTTACTCATATGTATTCCTACATGACACAAATTAGAACAACAAGGGTTTTAGCTATCTAAATTAAATATTTTAGTTCTATTAAGACAATTAATAGATACAGCTTAAAATATAATTCAAGAGAGTAAAATTAAAAATTATGTTTATATTGTAGCTATTCAAGTGATCAGTACAAAAAGCACACAAAAATTCTTGATTATGCAATTGTGTACATCTTTAGCAAACGAATACAGCTTTCTACCCTTTCTTCCTAATAATAAAATTTCTGGTCATTTTTAAAAGCAGCTTTTTAATTGTTTGCTGATATGTAAAAATTAATTGGCTATTATTTTAAAAAGGTGGTCTTTTTTTTTTTTTTTTTTCCTTTACTATATATACACATAACAGCATCCTGGGAAGACAAAAGGAGATTTCTGATTTGGCAAGAAGTTGGCAGTAGAGTTACTAAGATATAGATCTGACTATAGTACTGAAGGAATTGATGTTTTAGATTGAATTTAATTTAATCATAAGCAAATACAGAGAAGGGTTACTCTAGTGATCAAACAGTATTTTTAAGTAAAACTCGAGAACACAGTTTGTTTTTCCTAGCACAATAGGATACTTTGAAAGCATGTTGATACAAATGCTTGAAAAAAGCAGAGAACTCCTGGAATGAAAAGGTAGGTAGATTATTATTATTTTAAACAAGAGGCAGTACTCCTTGCATGCAGCAAGATATTTCTCTGTGTGCAGTTTTTTCCTCTTTCCATGAATTAATATGATATTAAAAATGCTATGTGTGATTGTGTGCAAATAATAAAGTAAAAATTGAATGAAACCTCTTTCAGGAGGAATTTCCCTGGTTCTATAAAAGTAAGGAGATTTGGTGCTTTACCTGTACACAAATTAATTTGAGTTCATGCAAAGTGATGCATAATGAAAGAAAAACCTCAGGAAATTGCTTGAAAGAGATGGTAGAAGGAGTCACTCAGCTTCTCCTTTAAATTGAAGCAACATTTCTCTTATCTGGAAGACTAATCTAAGGTGTTCTGTTTATAGGGCAAGGTAAAATGTTTCATTTTATAGATTATGATAACAAAACTCGGGTTTTTTGCCTTTACATACCAGTATAAAGATAACTTCATTTGTGCAGCCACGGCCTGGATAATTTTCTCTAAAGCCTTCTTTTTTCCTGTTCTCTCCCACCTGTGCCCCATTTTGCCTAAACTCTGTCTCCCTTTTTCATACCAGCCATTCATATCTTTCAAGATTTGGCATGGCAGAAAGTAATCTTTGTTCTCAGGGGAGAATATGTGTATACCTTAAAATGTAACCTCCCTTGAATATGGAAGGGTAGGATATGCCTTTGAACTTTCAAAGGTTTTTAGAGATTAAGTACTTGAAGTAACTTCTAGTTTTCTTCATAGTCATAGGGCACAGAGTTTTCAGTTTGCAGACTTTGAAAAGGACTGAACTTTGTGGGCCTGAGTGAAAACAGTTAAGGCGAACATTCAGTTTGGATCATGTCTTTACAGGCTTATTTTTTCTAAATTGACCTATTCTTCCATCACCTTGGAGGGCCTGGTGAACCTTCAAGAAATAATTGTATTTTATTAATGAATATGGATTCAAGTATTTTCTAATTTTTAAAATACTGTGTGAAATCATAGGGTAAATTTTGACTGATTCTTAAAGATTTTTTAAGTTTATATGATGTATAGATAACTGTCAGAAAGAGTTTGTCTTTCAAAATTGTAATAGTTGACAATAAGGTTTGCCAGATTTTGTTTTGCTCAGCTATGGAAAGGATATACATATGGTATCATTGCAATGACAGCAACAAACTGTAATTCTGTGTGGCCCTGCATAATTACATGCAGGCCTTTGGATGTTTAGGCAACAGTATTGATCAAAAAGCTGTTTATCAGAGTTCCCAGCCTGGGAAAGGAATACAGTGGGAAAGATTTTTGTCCATACACTTACCAGAATTTTCTTGGACAGGGGTTGGTTTAAAAGGTAAATCCATGGCTGATAAAGTAATGGCTGATTGTTGGTTAAATAATAAGAGATTTGACATGAATGGTTACACATCTAAATACCATTCTATAAGCAAGTGGATTTGTATTTAATGGCAATGTAAGAGAGTGGGATTCTTTCTTCTCTTTGTGCTTGCTGGACTTTGTAGCATGTAGAATTTATTTAGTCACATGGTGCCCAGGCTATAAATTTTTGTTTCTCTAGCATTTGGTGTCCTGTCTAGACTTAACCTAAGCATAGGCTTAGATTGTTATGCTGGCAGGATATCAAAACAAAAATTCTCAAAAATAAGATTCAAATTGCTCTCTATTTAAATTATGCACAAAAAAAACACATGCACATTTGGGAATGCTGGCCCACTAGCAATAATCAGTCAAATCTTGATGTTTTCATTCTTTTAGAAGACTGTAAAAATCCATGGCAGCATTACTCTAATGGAAATTTAAGAAAGCATTTCATTATCTCAGAAATAAATAAATTCAAGAATAATAAAACAAGCATTTTTTCTTAGCTTTTTAAAGTCCTGCATAGAGCTGATTAAATGAAGGCTCTCAGAAGGAAGGAAAGATTAGAGAATTTTAGCAAATAGAAAGGCATAAAAAATTCCCATTTGTATTATAAGTGCCACCAAGTTTCTAATAAGCACACATTGATTCTTCCTCATAAAACATAAAAGCTGTGATTTTGTAGCCTTAAGGATAATTGCCCACTAAAAATGCATTACAAAGGGAGGAAAAAATCTCAATAAAAACATTCTGGTATCATAATCATAATTTCTGTGCTCAAGAGATCATATACTTAGGTTGCACTCTGGTCTAATTAGCAGTAGTCTGACCTTCTTTCCCCAGAAACATTGAAAAATCTTATTATTCTTTATAATTGTAGCTGACATCTCAAAATAAAAGCAATACATGGAGTTAGGAGTATCATAAATAGAATAAATTGGCAGAAGTAATATGGAATGATGAAAGCTAAAGAGAATGTACTTATATTGCTTAAACATAGTCTTTCTAAGGTGGTTCAACATACTCCCGTGTAGATATATATTAATATAACTTATTGAAATGTGTCTGTATGTTCACAGACATACAGATAAAATGCCAGGACAGACATACAATAAAAAGTGTGTAGAAAGAGGATCTCAGAACAGAAATAAGAATCTAGGAATAAAAGGATTTCTGCTAAGTTTTCAACAGCCTTTTAATACATATTTTAAACAACCATTTTGAGGTATCATGTCATTTATAGCAAGTGTAATAAAAGTAGCAGGAGATGCTGAACTTTTTCCCATTCTTTTTCTTTTTTTTATTTTCACTTCCAATTGAAGTGTTGGATTAGGCAGAACTTGGAAGTGTAATGTAGTTCAAGATTAAAACATGCAAACTCAAATATACAGTATTATACATATTTCTTCTTTCAAATTTGGGTTTTTATAGAGTGTTTGGGGAGGTTTTTGGTAAAGCATGTCACGTGACTGTTGGTGTGACTATGCACTCATTCTGGAAGAACACTCTTTAAAGCATTAGCATTTTTCATAGGTCTGTGTTTTAACACATTTGCTGGACATACTGATTGCTAAATGTGCAAGGTGTGTGACCTGTTATCCCCTTTCCTGGATTATTAAGAAAAAAAAAGTCTTTTTATGTGCCCGTTTGTCTTCATGAGCAGTCAATTGCAAACGACATTTCATCCTTTCCTTGTCTCTCTGGAGTGATATTATGAGACATGAAACCTGTTTACTTTCAAGCTCTTCTGTACTGGCTGAGATTGCCCTTTTCCACATGTCTACTTTATTCTTGCAGTTGTGGCTCAGAGTTAAGGGGAATCATAAATGCAAGCAAGCTGCAGGCTTGCCATGCGGAGCATGAAGGTCAGTGCTGTTTCCCACTCTGGGATTGCAGTGTCTCATCAGGCACCTTAGCAATCTGATCTAGTTGCTATCAGAAAAGTCAATATTTGCATTTTGTTGAATATGCATGCCCACCGGTGTTTGGAAAAAGGGTTATTTGGTATCTGCGCTTGTATGATTATCTTGTTTGCATTCAGAAGATACTATCTGCAAATCCTCTAATGATTCAAAGACAACATTGTATTGAAGTTATTTCATTATTAGGATTAATTCATTGCTATTCTAAATTAAACAGGCTTAGCATTTTTTGTTCTTTAATTTCAGATAGGGCACTGGAAGGACAGCTTGAAGGAAAATGTCAAAAAGTGCTTTAACTCATGGAATGTTAAGTGTACACAGAGAAACCATTTCAGTTCATGTTATGTTTGCATATCACTTTTAAAAGAACTTTTGAATCACGCTGGTTGCTGAAAAACATTGGTTCCCCTGCAAACAGTAGTGCAGAATAGATTAATGATTTTTAAATGGCCTAAAAGTGAATTGATGGAATTTTGAAAAAATGTTGATTTGAATATGAGGATTTTCTTAACTTGTGTGCAATCACCTTTTGCAGGCCATAGAATCAAAAGCATTTTCTACTGGTAGATTCTTATATACATATATTGAATTTGATTGACTTCAGTGGTATTCTGCAGGTGTGCTTGATTTTGATGGCAGACAGAGACGTAAATCAGAGCACATAATTCTGATAGACTTAAAATGCAGAAAAAAATCCTTTTCAGAGTACCATCAAAGTATCTTAGCAATACATTTACAAAATTGCTCCCTTGTGCTTTTGGAAATACTGGGCAGAGGTCAGTCATTTAGAAATTTATATCTCCTTTCAGAGTGATTCAGTTCATGAAAATGCTCTTACTTTCTTTGCACAGAAGAATGCTAAATTCATTGATTAAGTTGAGGTAAAAGAGGTGGGTTGTGCTCAGCTCAAAAACAGGGACCAAAAAAATCCTCCAGTCTTCCAACAGCAGATGGAAACAATGCATTACAAAGTTTTCTTTTGAAGGGAATACCCCTCTGTTAAATGTAATGTTGACCAGCCAATTTAATTGTGCCTCTGCTCATCAAACATAGTATCTTTAGAAGATGGAGCTGGACATAAGAGCAACCAGGGAAGTGTTTTAAGGTAGTAAGAGGGAGACCTGGCCACTTCTTCTGGCACCATTTTTAAAAAAAGAAAGAAAAGATGGATACCAGTGACCCAGTTCAGTAAATTGTATCTTAAATTTTCCTTGGTCTTTGACTCAGGACTTGTGAGCTTTAGTGAACTTTACATCGAGTGGGTGAATCACATTATGCATAGAAAGAAAGCTAGCAGACACCTAAGTATTTATTATCTCCTGAATGTTTTCTAACTTGAGATGGTGTGGAGGCCCAGAGAGCCTGACTTTAGTTGCAGGGTGGACTGTGGTAATGCTACTTTGGGAAATGTAAGATTTTCCACTTAAGAATAGACAGAGAGGAAAAGAGGACAGAGAGTTATTATTAAAAAAAACTGTGAGCAGGAGAACCTAGGGGCTAAATATGTTATTATTAAAAAAACAAAAAAAAAAACAACAACAACAAAAAAAACAAAACAACAAAAAAACAAAAGTTTATTAATCGCTGCAACATACAACAGCACAAGCTGCAAGAATAACATTAAATTTAAAACTGCTTATAGAATGTACATCCTCTAATTTGAAGGAGCACTCATACCATATTAATATTTGGTTCTATCAGCGTTATAGAGCATATTGCAATACAGCAGTTGAAAATGACCTTTATTTGAGTATCTGTATGTCATCAGTTATTAGTGTTTCCTTTATTCCTGAGCACTCTGTGGGATAAGCTAGGTCTTTCAGAAGCAGGAACTGAAGTTCATATTGCATGAATTGAATTTGTTAGAGCCTTTAGTCTGTTAGTCTTTCCAAAGAGATTCACGACCAAGAGCTTGAAATACACATTGTATTGATTTCTGAAACTTGGTCATGTCATGTGTAAAACAGAAACTGAAAGCCAGTTTCACAATGGAAAATCAGAAATATTTTAGATAAGTAGAATTTTTCCACTCAGGTTTACAAAGCACACTGAAATGCCTTAATTTTGATGCATTCCTCTTGTAACTGTTTTCTCACTAGTAATTATCCCATAGTTTCATAATTTTTGTTTCCATGTGGGTACTGTTTGATTGATTCAATTTTGTTGTCCTGAGAGCAGGAGAACAGGATATGTCTTATTCTTTTTTTGTTCACCTTTTACATTTTGACATGTTTTTTTGGAATAAGAAAGAATGTCATCTTGAACAATATCAAACTGATTTTTTTGGCTGTTGGGTTGAAAATGTTTGGCTACCCCTAACTAAATAAATAAGCAGCAAATGATAAATAATGGAGCAGTCATTTTCTTCTACTAAATAATGAAATTCATATAGTGAAAAAATAAACCATTCTATTTTATGTCATCTGAAAAATTGATAACTAGTTTGTAGGCTTTACATTATTCAGGTAACAGAAAATATGCAATACGTTTGGATTTGATCTGCTTCTTCCATTCAGCTACACAACTACAAGGTTTAGCAGAATATGTTTTATCTGTTCACCTTGAATCCCAGAAATATCTATGTCATAAATTAGGTATTAGGAAAGTCAAAGTATATTTTTTGGATTTCAGTGGAGTAACAGTTTTTGACTAACCTTTTGCTTAAAAGGTAGTCTGAATAGTAACTGGCATTTCTTCAAAGATAAAAACGTATTAGCTAACTCCTTGGTACTAAAAATATATTTTCTGCTTGCATTCTAATAAGAGATCTGTAGAATACGTAGAATAACACTACCTACCTTTTCAGTAATAATTGTGTACAAAATTAACGTTACCTTAATTCCAGTTGGCACAAACCACCGTATGCTGGTTTTGAAAAAGAGCCATGTGTTTGACATACAAATTTGCATACAAATGTCTTAAAGAAATATCAAAATGCTTGAAATTCTCTTTTATAGTAGTTGTGTTTAAAATAATGTCTTACGTGTGTGCTTTAGTTGTGACTTTCAAGGTGGAATTTTGACTGAGTTTTTCCAGTGTGGTGTTACCACACTGAAGACATTTGGCATAAATGATGCACTGCATCAAAAATGTGTTTTGTACTTCTGTTGTTCACATCTCATGTGTTCTTAGAACCTCAAAAGTCACTTTATTGCCAGAATGGTTGCAGCTTAATTGAAATGACATAAATTTTTGGATGAAACTATGAGCTAATATTGGTAGCACTTCTACTTTTTGGTGGCTGTGTATTTTTTTCCTATATAAGTAATTTTATTAATCTAAAATACAAGGAAAAATGAATATAAATGAAAATTTGTCCATTGCAGTGAAGACCTTGTACTATAAGAAATGCAGAACCTCACAATTATATGCCAGGCAAGCAAACCTTCTTTTCCTTTCCATTCTTTATTTCTCTTTTCTTCAATAATATATAAAGTTTTTAACAGTACTATGAAAGTCCTGTTTTAAATAATTGAATAAAAGCCCTTAAATCCAAGCAACCTTTTGTGTTTGAATGTCATAAAGAGAAGCTAGAAAACTTTTGCCTTTTTTTTTAACAACATTTTTAACAGTTGCGAAAAGTTAAAACGTTTTAACAGCTGACTAACAGACTAACAAAATAAATGTTGGAAAAGATATTCAAGTTAAGGAAATAATGCATTTGAATTTAATTATTGTAACTTTGTTTTCTGAGCTTATTGTTTGGACACAAAAATTTTATATTGAATACAATCATTTCAACATTAAGGGAGTGAGAAACTCTTAAAGAGAGATTAGAATGTGTAGAAGCTACTTTTCAAATGCTAAACAACTAGTGAACTTACACCCCTATTGACACTGCTGAAAAAGACAGTTTTGTGTCAAAGCATTTGTCTAATGCCTTTGACACAGTGTTACAAATCAAAAAGATACAAAATGACAAGGAAATATGATTTTTAATAGATGAGACCAAGGTTACAGGATTGCATTCCTAAAGCGACTTAAGCAAAAGTCATCTTCCTGTAAATGTGAAAGTGATTTACAGGGGAGACATAACTTATGTTCCTGTGGAAGCTTTCTGAGGAAAACTTCCATGCATAAAGATTTTCAAGCATCTAACAAGGACTGACCTGATGTTTATATTCTTTGTATGTAAAAGCTATTCAGAAAAAGAATCTTCCTTTGCTGCAACATTACAAAAGCTAAGATCTAAATTGCTGGTGGGGGGACATTATCAATGGTGCCCAATGGAATTTTTATCTCTAGCAATCAATTTTTAAAATCTCCATAACAGCACTGAGAAAATAACATGGCTTATATCTATTTTGCTGCCTTGTGTAGCACAACTTTTCAAAGACTTCCAGAAAAGACCTAATAACAAAAGCTGTGTTTTCCCTGAGCTAATGTTGGAGTCCAGGGCAGGGGGAAAACCCCTCAAATTGCCCTGGGGGCTCTGAGACCCCTGCTGGGACCCCAGGGGAGCATTGCCTTTAACCTTAGCCCATGGAAAAAACTGCTGACACTTATAAATATAATGAAAACAACAAAAATTTTAATTAGATTGTAGTCTAGTTTGTCACAAAGTTAAAATTTGTAGTTTTAAGTTTTTAGAATAAAAGTAAATAGAAAAAAATAGAGAATTTTAAGCAGTAACTTAAGTTCTTCTTCTACTCCATCTTCTGCTGTAACAGTAGCACAAAAATATTAGTAAAATGTATATAATGTAAAAAATTGTATGTCTAAAATTAGTAATAATTACTAATAAAAAATTGTAAATATAGTATGTTTCAAGAGTTAATTAAATTAAAAACCTTTAAGAAATCTTAGAAGCCAAATCTTGTGTTCTTGGCAGTGGTGTCTTTCAGTGTACTAAGCCTAGTGTTAAGCAGTACGCTAACTTTCAAATAAGAAATTTAATAAACTCCTTTCAAAACCAAGCTGCAAATTCCATTCTTCTTTCAAACTCTGGCACAGAATTAAAAACAAAACAAAACAACAACAACAACAACAACAAAAACAAAAAAACCCAGTCTTAAAATACAAGAAGCTAAAATCATGCATGTGTACAAATTACTGTACATACTAGGAGCAGGGTATAATGTGTATCACGGATTTATTTATATTTCTTAAAAATAGAGCTAGACTTCAGAAAAAATTATAATTACAATAGGACATCAAGTAGTTGTTACAATTATTTTTATGTATAGGGAAAAATACTTATGTCTTTTTCACTATAATAGTTGCTTGAGTGAAAAATCATTCCAGTTTGGCTGGGCTTGATATATTTTCATGTCTGTGATTTATGATGTCAGAATATAGCAGCCAGTTTAGGAGCAGCAAAAAACCAAAAATATTTTTAGAGTAAAATATCAGTGAGGTAGATAAGTGCCTGTAAGAATTGTAAACCATCCACAGATAAGTAAAAGGTTGATTAACATGATTGAAAAAGGTTAATTTTATGGTTGTAATTAAAAATTTTAAAAATCTGGTTATTTAGTCTGGCAATAAAAAGCATAAACTCAGGCCTATCAATGGCTACAGCTAGAGGTTTTGAGTAGCTTACACAGCAAGACTTGGCCACCCGCACCCCCAACCAAAACTGGGCAGGAGTCACTTTCTGAAATGAAGGTTATACTCTTATGTTTATACTGTAAAGGTTTAAATGCTCTTGTAGGATGTAGAAATCAAAGTTTGAGTCAAATTCTACTGATTTTACTATTGAAGTTAGACCATAACACAGCTGAATAAGATGGGTAAGACTGTAAGAGACAGTTTGACTATGTAGTTTAGCAGAAGCATTTTTTAACTCAACCTTAGATGACTTATTTGCCGACAAGGTCTGATCAGAAACCCCCGTAAAGTCTATGGTATTGAGTTCATGATGCAGCTGCAGTTTTGTGTTTTAGTGGTTGCCATCCTGTACCCTTAAAAAAACACTACAAAAGAGCAACAACAACAAAAAAAAATATCTTTCAGGTAGCAGAACAACCACTGAGCCTCCTTCATACATATGAGCTACCACAATTAATTTAATTCCTCTAAGTTTAATATGCTCTTGAATGCTAACTCATTCAGCTGATGCAGGTGGTACCAACTTATAGCATTCCACAAATATCTGTGGACTGAAGATTCCCTCATGTATGGATGATCTAAACATCTGTATTAGAATCTAGCAGTCAAAAACGCAGAAATTAGTTTTAGCCCATGCAGTACACTCCTGTAGCTGCTTCATGCTCCAAGGGTTCTACTAAAGCTACAGATTTTCTCTGTCTTTATTTTTGGCACTAAATACTTTACATGAAGTATATCAAACCAGATTTTCATAGAGAATTCTTATATCTCTGAAAAAATTATATGGCTGCACAGACCTTGACTGTACATCAGCTTTTCTTGTGGAAATATATATATTTCATTATATATAGAATATACAAAAGCATCCTACTGACTTATGCACACAAGGTAGGTCACAAGTTGTATTCTTCTGAACCTAACAGATATTTTGGTGGTTTGGTAGCAGAATTTTTGAACTGGAGAGCTAGCCTCAGTATGAGATTACATTTGTAATCCTTGCTTCATTAAAGGAGTCCAGACTTTTCTCTCAGAGGAAACCATTAAAGCATTTGTAAACCACTAATCTGTTCAGGGATTTTCTATTGTTTATTTAGGACAAGCCTACTGGGCGGCAATTCTATTTAATATTTTCTTATTTGGAGGAGACTATGTTAAGATACAGAGAACAAAAATAGTGTACAAGATAGAAATTAATCATTAAATAATCAAACTACAGTGAATGAACATAGAGTCTGAAGATGGTGTGGTCTCATGCTTATTATTTAGAAATAAATTTTAAAAAAGCCAAAAAACCAATTTAAAAATCTAGCTTTGATCTTGAGGAAGATATCTCTAGTTACTTAAAATTGTCTTACTTGACTCAGATGAACATGGCTGAAATGTCTAATTGCAATAGAAAATGCTTGTGCTATTGTTAAACATTTATATTACAGCTTTAGATGCCTGTGAATGGTACAAATTATTTAGATGCCTGTGAATGGTACATATTATTTGGTGACGTCATTTATAAATTTGCCTGGGGATCACTAGTTTCTGCTTGACAGGAAAGAAAAGGAATATTGGAAATTTAGGAACATGATTAGATATTCAAAAACTTTGGTAATCAAGAGTATATGCTTAAGGTATTACAGTTTCACTGAATCTAGTGTTCAGTCTACAGGTGAATGTGCAAAAGAAGAACTAGATTTATGCCAATAGGCAGGAAGATGATTGCATTCATATTGAGGTTGCCTAACGTGACAAACACCCTTCAAGTTGAAGAAATGAATCTCATATTTGTTTATTTTTCATTTCTGTAGCAGGAATCTATTTTAATATTTCTGTTGTTCTGGGATGTGGCACTCTATGATAGAGAAGAGAGGCAATTTTTTATGTGTCCCCAAACCATCTATAGTTAAAATTGGAATTCTTCTGGAAGACAATATAACTCAGGCTGATTCAAATTCTGATGTGAATTTCTCTGTTAACAATCAGACAAAAAGCCAGTATCAGTCTCTCTCTTTCAGAGTTAGTTTTGTGTATGAAGTGCATTTATATACACCAAAAAAATCCCCCAAAACAATACAACTGTCAACTGCAACAGAGGACACAGGCAAGGAAGGAAAGACATAGAAAAGTACAGGCATTCTTGTAGATACAGTAATGATATTGACACAAAGCATTGCCAAGAGTCTAATAATAAGGAACTTGTATTCTGAATACTTGTATTCTATCTCAGGTGTTGTAAATATTACTATATTTCTAGCAATTTATCATTATGTTCTTGACTTTAGGGAGACAGCTATAAGAAATGAAGAACAATTATTTTCAGAACATATCGCATGTGTTGGTTTAGTGAATGCAGAGCATATTAGCACAATGAGGGGTATGCTCCTTTTGGCTTAACTCTGACCTCATACCTTAGACAACCTGGTTTCTGAAGCATGTCTCTAATATATTTATAATACCTATAGGTATTCAAAGTTTTAGTAGTATGAGAAACAGTGGGAAAAACTGAGGATATGAGAGCAGTAATTCTCTTTCCAAGTCTCATTTAATTTCTTATAGCTAAAATTGGATTGGAAAATAGTAACAGCTTTCCTTTCAATAGTTAATGTGTGTTTATATGGTACTAACTCCCTTTTTTTTTCTGGGAGTTGGTCGCATTATCCACCAAAACAGGAAATGAACTTCTTATGCCATATTTTCTAGTTAATAGGAATTTTGTGCTTTATCTGCTATGCTAGAAGTAATTTTCCTTCCATTCCCCATCTATCTACACTGTCCATAGAAGACAAAATTATTTAAGAGGTATATGCCTTGAGTGTCAGTGCTGGACTTTTTTATAAAATGTTTCCCTTCTGATTTTTTTTCCTCAGTTAAACATAGTGAAAATGTGAGTAAACTGTGTAATGAAAAGTACATATGCTTTAAACTAAATGAGATAAAACCACAAAAGAAATAAAAAAAACCCGAAACATTTTCACATTATCTCTGTACTGCAGAAAAAAATTAAGGTTGACTTTAAAGTCCCTGAAACTTGAGAACTGGAGTTTCCTTAATACATACTGGTATTTCTTTAGGTGAGTTTTCAACACAAGCATGCGCTTAGTATTTGTAGTTGGGGCATTTTAAATAAGAAATTGCAACCTAATACAGAAAACATTCTCATTTCCAAAATCCACTGAGCCTTTGTGTAGCAGTAGTCATTCCAAGGTATCAAGCAACAAAAATTTATCCTCATTATTAGGAACAAAGGGAACTTTAATACTCCTTAGTAATGTGGCTGCTGTGATGTTGATGGTGATTTACTTGAAGTGTTCAGTGCGCTCATGCATCTCACAACTATGGGCAGCAGTCCGAAAAGTCTGTCTGCTACCAGATTTTCTAGGCTCTGAAAAAAACCCCAACGAAATTAAGAATGAAAAGAGGGAAAACAGAGCAACTGGCATTTTTTCTCATCACTGAAACAATATTTTAGCTGTAATATCTCTGCATTCGGTGGTTTACCCTCATAACTCTGGATTTGCTTCCGTGTCTTTACATAAGTAGGGTGTTAATTCCACTGTGATTGTAGAGCAGAGATCCACCCCTAAGCCTGGTTATGACAGGACCTCAGAGAAAAATGAACACTTCTGTCACTGAGGAGAAACTGCAAAGATTGGGAGTGTTTTCTCCTGGTGTATTGAGGAATCTGAAGATGGGATGAAGGAGATTTCAGGATGGCCCATGACTTTTAGTACAGCTTTCAGCAAATTTAACCTATCTGCAATTTCAGGCTTCCAAATTTTTATGTCAGTGTTTAGAACATGAAGTCTTCATGTTCTTCCACTGTCATATTAACATATATAAAATAAACATTGACATAGAAGTCATCTGTGATTCAAGTGCAAATTACAGACAAATCAACTTTAAGAGGATTGCATATTTAAGAGGATTGTAGTTTTGTAGCTCTGGCCTTCTCACACTTGAAGTGAGCAAGAGTATAAATGTCTGTAAAATTTATTTTTAATATGGAATTTGTGACTATTTGAAAGATCTTGTAGGTGATGAACATTGAGAAAAATGACAAGAAAATTTATGCACAAGTGAATACAGCTAACAATCAAAAAGCCAAACAAATCCAGTGACAATGTTAACGTGAACTCATCTTGCATTTATAAGATGCTGACTGCCTTTGATGACTCCAGTGAAACTGTTTAATAGCATCAGGAATGTGTTTATTTACAAGATGTTTTATAGACATAGCACAAGGAGTTTATCTGCTGGATGAATTTTAGGTAACATTAAAATTATTTTTAATCACTCTTATGCTAATAAATCTCCTTATGGTTATTCTACTTTATGTAAGTTGTTTTTTTACCTTAACTATCAGCTCTGTCCAAAGGTAAGTTGAATACTTCCTAGTCAGTACATAATTAACTATTTATTAGCTACCATTTTTTCCTTATATTTTTCTTTTTCTTCTTTTATAGTCTGGGTTATTTAGAAAAGGAGACTTACAGAGTCATCTGAATCATCTTTTCCTTTTTTCTCCCGTCAATACCCTGACAGGAGAAAATATGCTTATTTTTTTAAGCATATTGATCAGGTTGAGTCAACTTGGAAACAGAAATTGTAGTTTTAGAAACACATTCTACCATGTTTATCCTAGTTAACAACTTTGCAAAATTAACTACTTAATTAGTATCTCACAGAGAGAAAAGAAGGTGTTGTCAAGATGAACTGCATGTAAGTAATGTCAGGTTAACTTCTGTATACATGCTGGCATGTCAGTTGGTTTGTCTATTTGGTCTATGCACCATAAACTGTGACTGTCAGCTGGTAGCATGTTATAGGAGGCAGGGATTTACTGTCAAGTATGAGAAAACTTCGCAGCAAGGAAAAGTAAAATGCAAAGGCGGTGCTGAGAGAAGACAGTGAGAAAACAAGTTTTACTAGGCTGATGGCTCAAAGACCAATCTATACTCTTTATTTTTAATTCTTACTAGATATAGCCGAGTGATTGTAATTTCCTCAATACAAAAATTATTTAAGTTCATAAAAGACATGGAAGAAAGCAAAGTGGATCATAAACATTTTTCTCCAGAGGGAGGACTGTCTTCTGCAGAGAACACCTCAGATGTACTCTAGAGTACTCAGGATTTAAACAGAAAAGCGTCTGAGACATCGAATCTTAAACCTTATGCAAGTAGATATGTGGACCTTGACACTCATTTTGTTCATATATCTCAGGACTGAGTCTTGTTGGCTTTGAACACCTGATTCAAATGAGTCATTAGCCAACAGGGGGTAGGTAATATGCCTGTCTTTCCCCTTTGTCTTCCAGCTCTTCCTTGGAGCAGTGGGTGACCTGCATGGATAGTTTTCTTATGCACAAAGTGGTGTGAAAAGCTTTGTTTCCCTGCAGAGACCAGGAGAGTGCCCAGTGTTTAGAGAAATAAGTTTGTGTTAACGTGGCTTAATTCTGCCTTCTGACTGATTTATATCAAGTGCAGCTTGGCTATATTAAATAAACTTTTTAGAAAGTCATCCCATGTAAGTTTGCATATGGTGCCTTTGTAATAACACTATATTGTTTATGAAGCATCACTATTATTCTGTGGTGTTAATGTGTTGTTTATAGGAGCACTGCTGTGTAAAAACAGCTCCAGTCATATGGTATTCTGTGGGGAACAAAACTTTTACAATTCCTTCTTAGCTTTACTAGAATTATCCTTGGGTGGGTGAGGACATTTTGAACTTTTAAAAAACTTCATCTCAGAAGAAACAGCAGGAGGCATTCAGAAGATATAATTATTTAAACTGGAGTAGTAGAAATGGAAAAAAATGAAAAGAAAGAAGTTCTAGGTTCTGTACTTTAGGAATAATGAGACAAAATTCTGTTCTAAAGTGTTGCAAATGATAGTAGAAAAGAGAGATGTGCATGAGTATTGGTGCAGAATGAGTATTCATCACTTTTCTTCTCTGAAATTACACCAGAAAGAAAACTCATTTCACTCCATGAGGATGGAAGAGATGATGTCTCTGAACAGATTATGAGACTTCTGTACTCTGTTATGTGCTGTCAGATTTTTATGTAGTTAAATCTTTACTCTAGGTGGGTTAAGAAGCCTTATACTACTGAGTCCCATTACTGTGAATGGTATTGATGAAAAGCAAGCTGTGAAGGAAACTTTTTTACTTTACAATACAGTACTGCACTATATCAGAGGCATATGGTGAAGACTTTCCCAATATGGAGAAAATCGAAAGTATACTCAAGCTTAGACAAATTTTTGACTGAAGTTGATGGTCGTCTTCTGTTTCAGAAGTGAATCAAAATTTTATAGTGACAGCAAATTGAGACTTCTCAGAATTGCAATTTGTTCAGAGCCAAGGGGCTTTTTTACCCTCAGTAAATTTTATTGCCTTCAAGTATTTTAAATGTGGGCTGTTTTAGTATCCTGTGCCCTCAGCAAAAATCGGGCTACTGTCTATTAGAGTCTCAACCACTTTACCTGGTCAATTTTTTCAAGTGAATATCTTCCCGTGGAGAATTTTTTCCAACAAATTTATATTTTCTAATAAAAATCTATGTTACATTATCTGATTCTTGCTAGAACAGTGTTTCCAGTCAGCTTCATTCCATATGATCATTATTCTCTCAGGATCCTTAGCATCAAAATGCTTACTACTGCATTTTAAACTCATTTGTGACCCTGAAGTGTACTGAATAGTAAAGAAAGCAACTGAGATGACTTTTGCAGTATTTTGTGATTTTATCACATGCAGGAAAACTTGCAGTGGGACTTTAAAATCTGAAGGTAAAATTCTCTCTAGCAGAAAACTGTATTTATCCTTATCTGTTCACCAGGATTCTTTATTCCTTAATAATTTAGTTAATTTCCTTTGATTTTATAAAATAGTTGACAAAAGCATAAAACCAAATAATGGTTTGTGTAATGTTCTTTCTTGGAATGCCTATGAAAAGGGAGAGTTGATTTTTGGACAGAGTTCGGTTATCCCTTCATGTTGCTGATGCAATATATATCTTCATTACAAGTTCAATGTGGATTTTGTGGAATTGCTTGTCATATGTTGTGTAGACCTGATACATAAGATTCCTAGCAAACAAAGCATGAGGACAGCTGTGGTACAGCAAAATATTTTTTACGTGACAGGTTGACTTTCCTTTATGAAATATTTAGGTTTACTATTAAAGATGTGCTTGAGCCTTTTTAAATAACACATTTTATTCTTCCTCACCTTTTTAGTTACTACTCGTTTTACATCAGTTTCTTATACTCTTTTGTCATATTGAGAAATTGCTAATTTTATTAACAATTACTCTAAAGTTGACCTCTTATGCATAGAATTGTTCATGGGATTATCATACCATGTATGTGGGAACATGGTAAAAAAAAGATTAGCAACACCCTGTAGACGACTTAAAACTACTTTACTTTGATTTTAGTCTTTAGGTACCTTTGGCATTTTGCTCACTTGAAAACAGCATAAAAAACACGATTATTCAGAGATTGGATTTGCCTGATGAATATACAAACTAATAAAATTTGGTGAAATATGATGTTTCTTCCCTTCTGGTTTAAAGAAGAATCTATGAGTATTTTTCAAGTGCTGTCAAAAAAGGTTGACTTAATAATGAGGAAATGACCCTGATGTGCAAAGAATAATTTAGCTATTACTGGGGGATTGAGGTTTTTTAATGCTAAAATATAGGTTGGTTTTTTTTTTTGGGTTTTTTTTTTTTTTTTTTTTTCTTGGTACATCACAAGATTGGTACATCACATTTTTTTTTGGTACATCACAAAGATACAGTAGCATTTTATGTCCAAGCAAAAAGCATTGGAATTCTGGAGTCAGTAATCAAGCATGTGAAAAGACTTTAGATCTTCCTTGTAGTGACAGAAGCACTGGATTTTTTTGAAGTGCCTTTGATATGCCCACGAGTCCATTGTTATCATTTTGCCTATTATTTTGATTTCAGAATGATACTTTAATTAGGATGAACTTGTGATCAAAATTTGAACGCTATTGTGAAAAGAAAGTGAACTGGATTTGCAGTAGGAGTATATGCAGTGGTTGATGCACCCTCCTTTTGCACAGTCCTTGTATCTCACACAAGAGATTTTTCAGGGAGAATTTTGGCAACTTTTCTTCTTGAGCGAGAACAGATGAGACATCTTCCTCAAATTTGTGCCCTTTTCACAGAAACAAAGATCGCCATGAAAAATCTGCTCACTGCTTCTTGAAGGGATCTTTGTCTTCTGTATATTTAAGATTGCCTTTATTCTCAGGAACTATTTAATGATCAGTGGTTTGTGCTTTGTCCATGTTAACTGTTGACATTAATATGGTCTGGATGTTTTGCAGTTTTCATTTTGGTCCCTCAAAAATATTCTATTTAAAAAGGAAACTGAATCTGATTGCAACTTAAACATATAAATATACAGTTTTAAATTCGAGTTTTGTACAGAGAAATAGTAATTTTTATTGAGCTTGAATATTCCTCTTGTCTATGAACAGAAAATTTGACCCATCTCCAGATCATCAGCTCATTCTGAAGCTAGTCTTCTTTCAAAGAAATCCATAAGCATCCTGCTTTGTTGAACACCACTTTTTAGGTTTTAGAGCTGTGACAGCCTGTTTCTCATCTTCATATATATGTTTACAAATTATTCATTTCTCACATAGCAGGAATACAAAACATATTTCAGAATTCGTCCTATCATGCATTGTTTGCAAGAGTGTAAGTCAGGTTGGCCTAAGTGGACTCAAATAGAAGCATGACTTTCTGTCACAACTTCCAGAATCAGGTAATAACAGTTTTCATTATTGTTCTACCAGAGAGCTAAAAAGAAATAAATACAGAATAATAACGCTACCTGCCAAAGCTTTTCACATTAAGTGAACTTTGATTGACAAAGCATATAGGTGTAGGTGTTTGTAAATCGTGAATCTTAAAAAGAGAGAATTTTTCTCTGTCATTGGAACAAATGAGAAGATAGTAGAAATGAAAGAAAGTTTTTGGAGGGAAGAAAAAGGAAATGTTAGGCCAGAACACCTCATTTCCCCCTAAAGATCCACAATCTATTTTTTCAAGTATAAGAATGGGCAAGAGTCACAGCAGTAAAGCATCTTTTTCTTGGGGAATGGGAGGGCAAGAATTTCTTTTTACCCTGCTACATCTCCATTTTATTTTTCAGAAAGTATAGCAGTATTAGGAAAAGCAATCAGAGAGTTTCAGAATTACATCTTACTTTTTCCATTACAGAGAAGAATGCAAGTGTCTTTTGCTCTTTATGCTTCCCTGTTTAAGGACAAGCCATGTGTATTATATTGTAACAATCTTGAAAAATAGCTGTCAATAACAGCCCTTTTCACCTCATGTACTTTCCTTTGTTTTCTCTTTTTCAGAATTACACCCATTGCTATATACTTTGTACTCAGAACACAGTGCATGTCAATATTTCATAAATTCAGATGTGTAATAGCTTGGAATTCACAGTTTATAAAACAGTTAGATATGTATACTAACATAGGGATACAGAGGTATTTGCCTGATGGTAGATGCTATCAGGCCTATTCATAAAAAGCATTTTTTCAGTTTAGCCTCATATTTTGTTGATGTTTATCCTTGAAAGACTGTGTCAGCACCAGCATTAAAGTAAATCTAGTTTTTAATGCTATTTGAGTTCATTTTCTGAGACATTTTATAAGATGAATTATATATTATTTTATGCATACTTGCAATGCTGTCTTTTAGAGTTTAGATTTCATTTTATGTAATTTCATAGTTTTATTTAACACTTAAATTGTCGTGGCCTTGGGGTGTTCTACTGTTTGCTACTTCGGCTTAGGGTCTGTAAACCTTCTGTTTTCCTCACATTTCTTCACAGGCCTGTAACAGTTAGCTTTTCTGCTTTGTTTTTATATCTGTTCTTCAGGGCAACTACTCCTTCAACAAGATTGTTTCAGAATAGTTCGACAATAGTAACAGAAAAATAAATAGTGAGTTTGTTTAGATTACTATTTTCTAATGTTGCTCCTATTCTAGAGGGGGTGTATAAATTATAGTCTTTTTGCACTTGCCAGTCCTCATCACTAGTGTTTCTTTTAACTACCATGCTTAAGGCAGTTCATCTTACTTACAAAATTTCATGATCTCAAGAAAAAATTCCTTCTGCTATCTCCAAATCTAATATGGTTATCTTTCTTTCTTTTTTCTTAGTGTAGGAATTCAGGTTATTCAAGGCCCAGAATTTATACCTGAATAAATGCCAAATTGAATTTTCATGGAATATATTAGGGAAGCTATACAAAATAAGGCTTTTGAGGAGAAGCAGTGAAGAACACACACATCCTTGCTTTACTTTACACTGGAATATTTATTTATTTATTCATTTAGGTACTAAAGAGGAAAAACCCTATTGTTCAATAGAAAGCTTCTGTGTTTTATTTTGTTTTGAAAATAACTGTTACCTTTCAGTATTTTCTGCATGATCACTGAATGCTTAAATCAAGTCCACACACAACCTTTGAATAACACAAACAAAAGTGGAGAGTTCAGTTGAAGTCTAAAACAAATAAATGTTTTAAATAACAGCAGGTTAAAATATGAATGGCTGATGTTTTTGTCTTCAATTATTTACTCTTTCTTATGTTTAAGTTATTGGTAAAGAAATGCTATGGTAAGGATATTCTTACCATTGGAAACATTTCAATAACTTGGTGTTGAACTCAAGTCATGGTGGACATGCAGATTATTACCGCATTTGAGATCATAACACAGACATGTCTTTTTACAAATGCTTTGGCTGTATCAAGTAAACAAATGAAACCTGAAAATCTACTCTTTTTTAGCTATGTTTTATCTGTTTCCTTAGATGTAAGCTTAGGAACCAAAATCACATGCTTAAGATTTTTCATTAATTTTCTTCCTGTCTTTGTGTCTTCCATCAAATCTGGGTTCATGACTGGAGAAGTGGCTTCCCATGGCTTGGACAGGTATACTCTTCACTGGGTAACAAACTGTCTGGATGGCCAGGCCTGGAGAGTGATGGTGAATGGAGTTGCATTCAGTTGGTGGATTGGTTACTAGTGGGATTCCCCAGAGCTCAGTATTTGGCCCAGACTGTTTAGTATCTTTACTGATGATGTAGATGAGAGCACTGAGTACACCCTCAGTCAGTTTGTAGATGACATCAAGGTGGGTGGGAAGTGTTGATCTGCTGAAGGGCAGGAAGGGTCCACAGAGGCCAGTTGTATGGGCCAAGACTCAAAAAGGCCAAGTGCTGGGTCCTGTGCTTGTGTCACAACAGCCCCATACAGTGCAACAGGCTTGTGGTAGAATGGCTGTAAAAATGCCCAGCAGAAAAGGACCTGGAGGTGCTGGTTGGCTGCCAGCTAAACCTGAGCCAGCGTGTGCCCAGGTGGCCAAGAAGGCCAGTGGGGGTGGCCAGCAGAATAGAGTGGCCGGCAGAACCAGGGCAGTGACTTTCCTCCTGGACTCAGAACTGGTGAGGTCAGACCTCAAATCCTGTGTTTAGTTTTGAGCCCCTCACTACAAGAAAGACCTTGAGGTTCTGCAGTATCTCCAGAAAAGGGCAGTGGAGAACAAGTCTGATGAGAATTGCTGAGGGAGTTGGGGTTGTTTAGCCTGGATAAAAGGAGGTTCAGAGGGGACCTTATCACTCCCTACAGCTGCCTGAAAGAATGTTGTAAGTGGGGATTGGCTTCTTCCGAGAAAAAAGCAATAGGAAAAGAGGAAAAGACTTTGAGTGCATTGATGTGTGTGTGTTAGATTGGATTATAGAAAAAATTACTTCACTGAAAGAGTGGTCATTGGAACAAGCTGTCCAGTGAAGTGGTAGAGTCACCATACCTGAAAGTGTTCAAAAAACATGTAGACGTGGCATTTGAGGACATGGTTTATTGGTGAAGATGGCCCTACAGGGTTAACAGTTGGACTCAGTGATCTTAAAGGTCTTTTCTAACCTTAATGATTCAATGGTTCTATGCCAAATTGATTTTTAAAAGCATTACAATGATTTACAATGATTTTTAAAAGCATTACAGCATTACTGTTTTTTCTAAGCTGGTGATTATCCCCCTAGAAGTCTAAACTGGACTGAAGATTCCTCCTCTCTCTCACATATTGGAATGAAGGATATAAACTAAAGGAGCCAGAATTATCTTAAATACAAATGCAGATGTGAGGAGTATGGCCATTGCTGATGACCATTAGATTCTAGGGACTGAACTGAAAATTGGGAATAAAATAATGATACTTTATTTATCTGCTATTTCCAATGGTGTGTATTGTCTTTTAAGGTGTCTGTTAGATATTGCTTTGGGATTACATATTATTTTAAAATAAAAGGCACTAAATAATCCCTAAGAAATTTTCAAAAAAGATACTTCCTTTTTATTAATCCACAATATTTTAATATTAATATTAAATATGTTAATAAATATTAATATTAAGATATGTAATATTTATTATTTAAACATAATTTTATAATAGATAATAATGTTAGAAAAATCACTCTATTTACTAAAAGCTTTTTGTCAGTTATTTTGTTATACATTTGCTCAGTGTGACAGCATGACTTCTCATTTTTACAGTACTCAAGTTTAGCAAATGCCAAAATAAAATGGCAAATAGTCCACTTAGAGGGGGAGAAAAAGGAGCTGAAAGAAACCAAATAAAACCCAGACCTTGAAAGTCTAAAGTGTTTAGTCATTAGCACTTGGAATGCTTTCTGTGTTAGCTGCAGGAATTTCACGGTACTGACACAACTTCAGATGGTGCACTTAACACCTTGCTAAATCATTTGCACATTTTTATCTGTTTCAGCTGGCATCACCGCCTTGAAAATCTTCAGTTTCTCTTTTATCATAGCACACAGGTATCAAGTTACAGGAAAGTGTGCCTTTTTGAAAAAACAGTTTGACTTGTCTACAATGCAGAATCCACAGAATTTTTTTTTCCCTTGCTGAGTTAATTTGTGGTGCTCTTGTGGTATTCCTGTGAGTGGAATATTACTGTCAAGACTTCTGTCTATTCAAAAAAGTTCGTCAAGGAGAGAAATGTGGGAAGGAAAGTCAAATAATTCTTGTGGGGATGAGGAAGAGAGAGGAAGAACATCAGTACCTGCATATTGTCAAGTATACATGCCCAGACAAAATCACTCCAAAAAAGCTATGTTGAAAAAGAAATAGGCTGTATATATTGATGAATATTGTTTAAACTGTCTATTAAATTCAGGAGGAAAATTGAACATAACTGTAAAGGAAATATGTACCATTCTTTCAAGGTACTGGGCTTTCCACCTCTTTTTCAAAACAGGTGCAAGAGCTCCAGAAAGCTTTACAAATACATTATCCATCATTTTTCTGTTTTCTAGAAATCATAGTGCTAACAGAATTCTGTGATGTGTAGCAATGCTGTTAAAATGTCTTTTAGCTTTAGCCGAACATTGAAAAAGTGATGCAGGTTAAATTCTGTATGAAATAATGAATAGGTTTCAAGACCCAACAAGAAGTTTGTCTTAACCAATATGACTGGAAGTACACTAATGCTCAAATTCTTCAGAAATAGCAATGGCGGTTTATGGATTAAACTGCTTTAAAAGTCATTCCTATTCCTACTTGTATTTTTATTTTCGCCTAGACTGTAATACTGTACTACTTCATCTGCATACAAAATGAAATTAAGACAGTAAAATAAGTTCTGCCATGACTTAAAATGGATTACGTGAATGTTACCTTACAATGTAGCATTGAAAAGAAAATCATTCAGTCATGCTTGTGTGTAAGGATAAATGTAGAGTGTTAACAGATAACTGTTTTATGGCAAACAAAGTCAGTTATCTGGGTCATTCCAGCAACTTTGAATTAATGAGTCATTTCACACAGATATCAGATAGGTTTGTTTGATAGTTTTCAAAATGCTTCAAAGGCAACCTTTAAGAACAGAGGAAAATATATTGTGGATTATAATTTCAGTCATTCAACTAAACTGTTTATGAGTAAAACAATAGTAAAAAATTAGTTACAAAGGCATTGCTACTTTCAAAGGATTTGTGATGAAATATTTATTTCTGCTTCAATTAATAATTTAGGGTTCCCAAACATAAACAGGCTTTGATGACCTGAAATGACTTTCAATTCAGTTAGATAAATAAAAAAAAAAGATGATAGCTCAAAATAGTTATTCCCATGGCAAAGTTTATTTCTCTAGTTATAAAGAACTGTCTTATTTTGTAGATTTCTTGAAATTACATAAGAAAGTATGATGTGAAGCAAACTCTTTGGCTTTACGAATGGGTGTGAAAGTTAGTGTTGCTTTTAGAAACTGTGTATACACAAATATTATAGAAGGATTTTAATTTTCATTCATTTGAAACATTTCTGCACTTCATTAGCTAAACCACTGAAACAATAGAGAGGGATTTGGTAGCTGTGGTGACCACAGGTTTCAGTTAAACTTTCTGCCATTTTCTGGTGAGAAGAAATGTGACAGCTAAACCAGGTGTGTGGAAGTCATGCATCACTGGAAATGTTCTTGTAAACAGCACTCTGTTGAATACTAGTTTAAAATTACATATTTTTTTCTACAATTAGTTTTGTAGCTTGTACTTCTTAAACGCCTAAGGATCATCTATTACTATAGCCCTAGATTAATTCTTATGTAGAATGTTGGTGGGTTTTATCAAATTCTAATATTATCTATGAAAAAACAGTATTTTTTCCATGTTTGGAAGGGCATTTTGTCACTAGAAAGAAGTCGTATCAACTAATACAAAAAACATGACAGTTGAAATATCTGACTAGATTTTTTTTCTTTCTGTTGAAAGCTAAATGCTTTCTCATTCGTAAAGATATATACGGTTTTCTCATAAGATTGATTTTCCATGAAGTTGGTGGTAGGAGTGTTTGTATTTTGACTTCAGTTTGCTTTTACATATTTACTAGAAGAGAATAATCGATACTATAGCAAACTATTTCTATAAAAACTACTATATATAAAATTGAAATTGGTGTTACTCAGGTTTAGCAGGAAGCCTATTTTTTTTTTCTCTAGGAATTATATTTCACAGAAAATATCTTCAGTCTCAGCACAAAAATTCTCAGCAGTCATATTGCTTGACTGAATCTTCTCACTTGGGCATTATTTTCTGTGAAAGTAATCACTTACATATTTATTTGAGTGGACATCTCTGCTTTAGCAGGTATTTTTTTAATAGACATACATAGATTTAAAAATAATTCTAAATGGACTGTTCATGTAGACTGTTCTCATATGTCAAGATAAAGATTTTTGATCCTTTACTTTTCCATATATTTTTTTCTTTTCATAGAGCAATATTCTCTTCTTAAAGACATCTGGAATAGCATTTTGCCTTTTTGTGTCAATACTGCCTAGCCTTCAGTGTGGTTTTTCGTATTTCTACATAATTTGGATTAATCCTAACATCTTTAGAAAAAGCTTTGCTGAATATATGGAGCAGAATGGATCAGTCTGCTCTGAAAAAAAAATAGGAAGTGTATACACGGTGCATAGGACTCTGCCTCACTTTTAGCTTACTTAAAATGGCAAAATTAAGTCAGGAAAGTTCAAGCATAATTAAAGTTATTTTCTTCTAGCAAAGTCCAGAGGGTAATATTATTTATGAAAACATTATTTTTAAGATTCCTTATTTTCTCTAAAATACTTACTTTTTGTGGGTTGTTTTTGGGGGTGTTTTTGGGGGCTTTTGTGTTTTTTTTGTTCTGTTGGTGTTTTGTTTTTTCATTTCAGAAATCTACACATGGGTCATTGGTGTCAAAGTTTTTTAACTAAGTGTCTCTGAGAACTGTACTCAGGTATACAAGTATTTAGTGTTTTGCTATGTTTCTGAGGGTCTTGTAAAGATCGTATCTCACATTACTAATCTTTACGCCATTGCAGTTCATGTGTTTATGTTTCACACACGTAAAGGACATGGAAATTATTAGTATCTTACTGCTTTTGTAGAAAAAAATGAATGAGAAATTCCATATAACAAAAAATATTCTGATATTCATCTAAATATATTTTTTTCTAGGAAGTGCCACTGATTAACAGTTTGGATTACAACACACACACACATGCCCTTTGCTGTATTATTAATGCCTGAAAATCTCTCAAAGCTCCCACAGTGTTCCTGTACTGGGTTTTTCTGTCATGAAATCAGCCCACATAATACTGTCAGTGGTGACCACGTTAGTGCTGAGTTTTAGACATCACTGAACATTCTTGAATAATATAAAGGCCGTTTCTGTTTCCACTTTGCCCCTCTGAAAGCAGGAAATTGGGAGAAGACAAACTGGCCAAAGGGGCATCCCAATCCATAAAACATTCTGCTCAATGGGCAATAGAGGGGGGAATATTGGTAGTTAGGATATGGCCCTTTTACTTCTGCTGTTTTCCAGAAGATGGGGGAGGGGCATCTGCCTACCAGTGGAAATTAGTGAGTAAATTCTTTATTGAATTCCTTCTGAATTCCAGTGATAGTGAGCAAGTGACTGGGTGGGCAGTTACCTACCATCCAGGGTCAACCCACCACAGTTCCTTGGTAACAACGGGAAAAAAATGGACAATGTAAAATTTACTAGGAGCAAATGTTTCACATTAGTAAAACTAAAAATACTTGACATTTCTTTTTTAGCTTTCCTTGAACAGAAATGATGCTGCACTTTAACCATATGGTTTAAATGCTGCTCAATATGTGTGCTACTTTTTCTAGTACAGGTCCCAGGGGAAGGTAGCAGAAAGACATCACAAATTTATCTGCAAGGAGGGCTTTGAAGTTAAAAACTCCAACAAAACAGTGTTGTTTCAATGTCTAACACAGGAACTGAATAATATCTGGACTGTGGTATGCTAGTTTTTACCGTGGATAATTGAATTACCTATTTCATGACAGCTACTTGATCAGGGATGAGTTAAATTTTCTTGTTATAATGTTTTTTCATACAGAAGCATATTTAATCCCCAGGAAAGCCATATATACCTATCAAGGAAAAAATAGGTTTTTACTATACTATTAGCTCAAAATGGACAAATGTGTTCTTCATATCAAAAGTCGCCAAAGAGGAACAGTTAATATTATTGTGTGATACAGTAGTTAAACCTTGCTTCTTGAAACCGAATCCTGACAGCCTTCCTAATCTTAACTAAGTAAAAGGAAAATTCTAGTCAATAATTTACTCAAACTTTTGATTGTTTTGATCATTGTTGCTAAAACTAATCAGTTTGGCTTTCAAATAACAACAGAAAAAAATACTTAGGTTGTTTTGTCTGACTGAGAATTAAGCTATCCCTTTGTGATATTCATAAAACCTTATTTCAAATAAGCATTAAAATGAGCGAAAGGTTGTTCAGACTATGACCTTTTCAAAACTGCTCTCACTATGATGCACATTTCCTGCTCTTGGTGACTTTGGGTGATGTGTTTGGCAGAATAGAGGATTGCCTGCTGTGCTGCAATTGAAAAGCAATCAACCATTTGAATGAAGGTCCATGTATCTGTGATGAGGCAAACGTGTAATTTGTTTCCTGCTTTGTGTTAAAGAAACTGTTTTTGCCACTGGTTTGATGTTAAATGAATTATAAACATTTTTCAAAAGATTAAGATAATATGTGAGAAAGACAAACGCAGCTAATGCTAATCAGAGCTAAGGATTTAATTGAAAGTAATGAATTGCTGGCTTGAAACTGCTTAAAGAACACCAGTCTATATTTACACTTAGAGCCAGCATTGCTCTTAATCCAAATCTATTCAGCTGTTTGTGTCAGACCTGTGCATTTTCCATTCCCCCTGTGTAAGGCAAGTAGCAAATCTGGAGCCCACAGACCATTGTATAAATTTAATGGTCACTGGCCAAATACAAGAAGAGTGATTAATGAAGGAGATTTTTACAAGGTTTAGTGTTGTGCCCAAGAATCACCTCCTAGCAGTGAAAGAGAATTGGGCAGCCCCTTCTTGGTTGCCATGAGCATGAGAATTGTCCTTGCGAGGATGGAATGTCACCTGAGGGAGCTGGCAGGGCCCTGGGCTGTGAGGTGGCACAGAGGACCTTGCTGTGTGGGCCCTGTGCACAGGGCCAGAGCACTGCTCAGCACCACTTGGGTGGTGAAACTGAATTTGGTACAGGCAGAAATCTGAACAGGCACCTCACTGGAGGAAAGGCTCTGTAGTGGAGCTGTCATAGGCATTTGCTCTGATATCAAAAAGGTGTTTAATAGCCCTGTTAGTGAGCAAGAGAGTTTACAGAGGCAGGAAGACATAGAAAACCTTTGTAATTGCAGAAGGCAAGGGGCAGGCAGCTGCTGAACCCATTGATGTGGCCACCTGGGGAGGATCAAGCCTATGAAGGGGTTGCTATGAGGTCCAGAGAGGAGCAGGAGAAGGCTCTGGAAAGGGGGAAAAGTTTCTGCCTAATAAGCAAAAGAGGCTTTTGTGTAGTTCCAGTTGTATTTTAATTTCTCCTTGTTTTTTTATGTGCTGTTTTTGTTCCTGGTCTTCAATTTCATTAAAGAAAAGGAGGTATTATTTGATTTTTCTCTTTTCTGAAGAAACTAAATACTGTGAATTTTGCTGAAGATGGCTTCTAAGTGTTGGCAAGAAAAACAAATTCATATGCACAAAGATGCTAACTTGACTGCTTCTGGCTGACAGACACACTTTTATGGGAGGTTTCAATATTTCAGGTTAATAGCTAGGTAATTCAACATTTACAGGTCTCCCTGATATGACTTGGTATTGTTTTGTTCTCCTTTTTCCTCACTGTAGTTTTTGCGTATTATTCCCTCTAAAAGTGTGTCACTTTCTCCTATTTTGTTCCAACTTACCTTTATAGGGCAATAAGTAAGTCACTTTATTTGAATATTCACCCCTATTCTCCTAAGTGTATTTAGGCTTGACTCTTAAGGTTGAAAAAATCCTATACAGTCGTAATGCTTGTGTCAATTTCTGTTAGTTGGTCCTCACTGGTAAATACTGAGCCTGCCAGAGGATCTCAATCAAGTTCTATGCAGGTGTAAGTCTTTACAGTATTTCCAGTGCCTCTACAGGGAAGGAGGGAGGGGGAGGAAAAGGGAGGTGTGTGTCGGAGGAAGAAGGGAGGAGAGGCTAGAACAAGACCCAGCCAAAAACTTCTTTTACACATAGGCAGAATAAACTTTTGTATAAAGCACTACAGCTTACTTGGCTGGTGCTGAAAGAAAACCATGACACTGCAAGATAATGGTGAGCCATGTGGGTGATTTTCTTCCACTCCTGCAGGTAGGAGCAGGGCTGGGGGGGTTGAGCGGCAAGGGGCTGTTTCTGAGGGCCATGGGCTGCAGCTGCAGCTCCTCATCCTGTCCCTGCATGGCTGTGGACCTTTTGTTTGACCTTGCTTTCCACCCTCCCATCTTTGAACCACTAGTTCTCTTTAGATGTTAAGATATGTGCCGTTATGTGGTGGGAATTCATTACTATAATCATTGTATTGCCAAAATTTTGAATAATTTTTTATTTACTCTCAAATAATCCACTCTTCTCTTTACATTTTTTTCATTGCTCAAAATATTCCTAACGAAAATAAAAAAGTCTAAATTTTTGAAGAATTTTATATACCAAGAGTTCTGGATAATGAGTAGTGCAAATTTAGTGTCGTGTTTAGTCAATGTAATTACAAGCTGTTCTGGCTAGTGAAATAAACAATTGTTAAAGAACCGTTACTGAAATACTACAGTTCAAAAATAGAAAAAGTCTGGAGCTTTAATATTTATGAGCAGATTCTTACAGTTCAAGCTGGGGTCATGCTCAGTGTTAATGCCCTACAAGTGTTAATGGTAGGTGGTGATTGATCTTATTTGCTACTAAAACCTGAGACTACACTGAACACTTACTAAAGTAAGGATTACAGTCTTGGTTGGGACTTTCATAGATAGTGTATTAAGTAAAGGTACAGCTGTAGAGGTGGAATTGTCATTTACAGAATGGTTTTAAATAGAAAGGGGGGGGAATGGGACCACAAGTCTTTTGACCCCATAAATTACCATTAGTTATTTGCACACAAAATATTGGTGCATTGTCTTGAAAAATAGCTACCACTTTGTTTTACATGACATGTGGGTGATGCAGCAAGTTAGGATAGAAGCCAGGAATGTAAATTATGTTGTTAGGGAAATAAGAAAACAGTCTGAGTTTGTGAGAGAATGCTCAGCATATAGAAAGCCTCTGTGTGTGTGTTCCAGCCCAGGGCCAACTGTAGAACATGGTGATTCATATCCTCATGAATTTCCAAAGTTTCACTGTGCAACGTTTCTTTAAACTGATTAGATAAATGATAAAGTATCTCTGTGTATTTCTGTGAGTCTTTTGCATGCTAAAACATCAGCTTAATTCCCAGATGTAAATGAATCAAACTGTGGCCTACAACTTGCTTAGCTATGGATGCTGTTGAAGTAGCCTTTAAATAGGAAACCTGTGTGAGGAATCCCAACTGACAACTTAAAACTGTCTTTATTAATTTTTCTTTTCTTAAAAGTTAAAACAATTTTACTTTCACTACTGTCCAAAAATAAAAATCCTCTGCCCTCCCATTTGGCTCTGTTTAGAGTTTTAAATTTCAAGAGAATTTGAAAATCTATCTGACTGCTTTGGGTCTAACACATTTTTAGTGATAGTTCTAAAAAGTGTGATTTTTTTTTTAACTTAAGGCTATGATAATTTGAATGTTTCCTGACTTACTTTCAGATGGAACAAAGTACACTTTGTTTCCTGTAGTACTGTAGATTCTCTCAAACTGTGTAAATATAATATTTTTTTAGCTGAGAATTTAGAGTACATAGCTCATATGAGTACACTTTTGTGTTTTTTTCCTGTTTTTGTTTTGTGCCATTTGACAAATGTAGACTTGCGTATCATCACATAGTCATAACAATTGCTGGGAAAATATTTGCATTCGTGGCTAGATTATTTGTCATCCCATCTTACTGGCTTTCAGTCTCTTAATATTGAATATGCTGTGCTGCTTACCTTCTCAACTAAATTATTGAATTATATCTAAATATGGCATCCTAAGTTCTTCTCAGACTAATTTAGTTTCTAAAAGTGCTGAGATAGAACAACCGTTTCCTGAAAAACTTAGTGTTTGTGATGATGATGGTTTCCTGAATGGGTGCTCCACCCTAAGAAATTTTATCCCAGGAAACTTAGCTACACTGACATTCAAGAAACCCAAACAAACAACCAGAAAAATCCCCTAAAAAACCCCAAGAAATTGAAAAAAACTCATCCCATTATCAAGGTATAAAAGTATACCTCCAACAATAATAAATCTAGGAATGAAAAGTAATAGTGTCAATTTCCTGATGGTGACTGAAATAATCAGGCATTCATGAATGGGCTGCATGTCACAGCCCATATTGGTTTAAAATGTGGTTTCTCTTTTGTTAATGGCAAGATTCCTGTAGCTTAGTAGCAGTTCTATTCCAAGATTAAAATTATGGAAGTACCTTTTTAGGAAACAAAAAATAAAATGAAGGATTTGCCAAATATCGTGATTTTTGTAATTTGGACCTGAAAAGCAGCAGAAGTTGATTTTACTTGAGCTGAGTTTTGGTTGTTCATTTGATTTTTTAACTTACATCTAAACCCATTTCTTGGCATTTCTCATTAGCTCGTTAGATTGATTGATTTGTTTACATTTTTGTAATTGGGTGCATGTTTAGTTCAAAATTATGGCTGTGAGACTTTTGTCACCTGTTTTGGAATTACACAGATTTTATTTATTTCTTTGCTGTGAATGATCTGGTAATCTGGTAACCACAGTTTGGTGGGCTGTTTCAGAGTGCACTTCTGTTTTTTCTTTAATATGTACTGTAAACCACTGGAAACACTACATAGCTTCTCCTTCTCAGTATAGAATAGTGCCCATTAAACATGCTAAGACTTAAGGCTCTAACTTAACACTGACTGAAGGCTTCAGATTGCATCTGGAGAAATAATCCTGCTTCTCTTGAGGTCAGTGGGAATTTTACCACAGACTTCAATTGAAGGAGTTGCATATGCAGTGATGTATGCAAATTTATGTATAGTTTTAGAATAGTTAATGATGTAAAATGAAGACATATATAAAACATTTCATAATAAATATAGTTTTTCATTAGGGCAGAAAAGTTGCTTGTTTATTGCTGTACATAATTGGTATATATTGATAAATACCAGTATTACAAATATCAATATATATATAATGCAAATTATTCTCCCTTATCTGAAAGGTGTTTTGCATTAAGGCATCAGATTTAATTATAGAACTAAGATGAAGTCCCAAGAGAAGTTTTAAATGAGTTCTATTTTCATAACATACACCACAGTACATTTTTGAATCACCACACACCTCTCAATTATTCAGAGCAATTGTCAGATGGAGATCTGAGATCTTTATCTTCAATTCAGAAAGCATAAATAATAGTGCTTTATGTACTTTGTCCTCAGACTCTAACAATTCTATCACTTCAAAGTTCTTAGATTCTGTAACATGAATACATTACCTGTGCTGTAAAGCACCCTTGGATATTGCAAAGCTTTATTTGAGCTTAGCTTTAGTATAAGGGAATAGGGAAATTGGGTTTGCATTCATTTCTGTCAGTTAATGTCGGTTGCTCATGTGTAGTGGTGATACATGGGCACAATACTTTGAAAAATTATGGGAAAATTTTAATGTTGAATTGGGTTTTCCTGTTTGAAGTCATTTTGGTACGTGAGCAGGTAAACCCACCATCAGTCTGGTCTTTACATGTGTATAAAAATCACTGTGTCATAGTTATATCAGCTGTACAACACCTGAGGTGAATATGTAGTCCTCTCAACTTTGTGCTAAAATTGTTATCAAGTAATATAGTGAAAGCGTGCCATTAGAGCCAAATTTCATGGTTGTGCGCTTTCTGTAGTACATTTGTCTAGAAAATTTGTGCTGTGTGAGAAAGCAAGAAATCAAAGCATGACCCATAGGCTTCAGAAGAAAATGTGGTGAGTAAGGTAGTTTATTTTTGCCACTGAAATGAAGAACATAAATTCTCAGTGACTTGAAGAAATGTGTGTCAAGCTATGATATTGACATTTTAGCGCTTCACTATGGAAAATGAATCTAATACTACCAAATTACTACCAAAATATGCATTGGGATTTGCTGCTTCTTGCTATTTTTATAGGGGGTAGGCAAGGATGGATTCAGCTGGGATGTGAGGATAAGGAAGGTATTGCAAGGAATTAGAATACCAGGTGTTTGTTCTGGATATTAGGAGTACAAAGCAAGAGAATAAAATTAAGGAACTGTGAAGGGCAGTGTCTATTTCCACATTTGGAGACATTTTAGTATTTTTATATATATTTTATGACACAATCATGTTATCAGAAAACCTATTTATTGGTAATTGCGATTGACAATTCTGCTTTCATTTTCACATCTTTTTCACATCATACACTTTCTCTTGCTGAGAAGCTATATTTAGTTCTATGGCAGTCAAAATGGAAACTGGGCATATAGTAAGGAAATACTACTGTGCACAGAAATTCCCTTTTCACCAAGAGATCTGCTACTGACAACAGCGCTTATCTTACATGGTGGCAGCAGCAGCACAGATAGGATGGAAAGCAGACAGGTGGCTTTGGTAGCTTCATGTAGACAGTCCCATTTCCTTATTTTAGGAGCAGAAGGAACTGAAGGTTGTGGCCAGCAGAAACTTCTCTATTTCTACTGCAGCATTCTTAAAGCTCTGTTTGCTATCCAAATTACATTTGTCATCGTTGAAATACCACTAAGGGTTCATGTGACTCCTTCTCGCCACCATTCACTTGGTATATCAGTGCTGCTCTTCCATGCTCTGTTTCCTGAAATGTCATTGTAATGCCACCACAGAGGTTTTGTAGTTTTTTGTTTTTAAATTCTCCATACTGATTCAGAGCCCTGATTCAGCTCTATTTATTCTCCTGGATCAGTCTCAATGTATGAATGTCTGTTTTATCTGCCTGTCAGAGTTTGTTGAGCTTCTGGAAGATGCTATTAATCACATGGTTTAGATTCAGGTAGTCAGTCCTGCAAGGACCACAGAGTTAGATTTAATCCTTTTGGGTCCCTTCCAATTTGAGATATCCTATGGTCTGAATTCTAGAGGCTACATTGTTCAATTGCATGCAACAGTATAGCAATCTTAAGGTGACAAACTTAATAATACATTTAAAAAGTAATGATTTACTATGAATTTTTAATGAATAGCAACTTTTGTTACTAGATCTTGCTCTAATGAATAGCAACTTTTGTTACTAGATCTTGCTCTAAATTACAGTTAGCCTGTGACAATGATTAAAAGTATAAAGGTCATGATAAAGAGACATTTTTTTAATGTCAGGCTGACCTATGTTTAATATCAGTCAAAGATTTAACAACAGATATAGTAGATGTAGACTTCATTTACTCAAATCAATCCTTTTTGTATCTTGCATGCAATTAAGAAAAATGTAATTATTAAATAAAAACTATTTTTTTTCCTCCCTTTTTCTAAGGGTATCTTGGTCAGGATGGCCATTTTGGATCATGTGAAAACAAGTACTGTGGTCTGGGCAGACACTGCATTGTGAATGGGAAGACTGGCCAAGCCGAGTGTCTGTGCATGGAGCACTGCAAGCCACATTACAAACCTGTGTGTGGGTCTGATGGAGAATTCTATGAAAACCACTGTGAAGTGCACAGAGCTGCCTGTCTGAAAAAGCAAAAGATCACGATTGTACACAATGAGGACTGTTTCTTTAAAGGTAAGCGTGGCTGAACAATATCTGGAACATTGCTGTCGGGTATGTGTTTTCAAGCTGTTCAATTAAATCTCTATAGCGTCTGCACTGAGTGTACGGTGAATAAATCACTTGAAAAATTAATACAGTAAGTATTGCACTCCAGAGATACCTTATGGATTTTTTTTTTCCTTTTGTTTATACTCAGTGCTCTGGGCAATCACTGCTTTTTAACCTGAATAAACCAGTTGTCTCTTAGAAACTAATCTATGGCAGCTTGCCTTACAAATCTGGTTGCTGACCTCATTCATCTAAATGTACTTATATCCCAAAGCCTGAAGGGTATTAATCTTTGTTGAAGGAAAAACAGAATTTAGGATTTCAGAGGGATTTTGGAAGGTTGCAGGACCTATGCCTATGTCTGGTGTTGCAGTTGATAGATCAGATCAGCATCCTCATGGCTAAATGGGTCTTTCGTGCTTTGAGTCTGGATAATGAAAAGTTTACTTGTGCACTTATCAAAGCATGCAAGATTAGTTACTTTTTAATCTACTGAATGCTAAGAGATGCCAGCCTGTATTCTGAGAGATACACCTTATGTTAAGCATTTTATGCTGTCAATGTCAACAATTGCAACGTGCTCTTTTTTTTTGTATAATTTGAGCACACCTTGCAGGTTTCTGGAACTCTGCAAGTGCAGACTTTGAATAAAAATATCTGTGACTACTTTGACAGGTTTTGAGTATGTTTTCACTGGTTAAAAAAAAGTGGATGGCTTTGGTTGGAGGGGAATTTTTTTTTCATAAGGCCCTTTTTTATTAGTCTTTCTAGTGCTTCCTGGAAACATGATAAGCTCAGCAACTTCATCAAAAAATGCTGAGGTGCAGGCATCCATAGGTTAAACTGGGGGCGTGGAAGTATTTTAAACTTTGTTCAAAACTAACTGTGGACACTGTATAAAATTGGTATATCATCACAATATATAGGCCTTAAGTACACAGCATGTGTTCTGAGGTAGTGGAAAATTAAAATGGGATTCTAGGAGAATAACATATGGGGCTTGTAAGGAATGGTTTGTGCAATAATAACACAACATGAATGCTTCCATCTTAACAATCACAATCTCTTTTTAAAAAACTCTGATGATGCAGTACTCTGATAGAAGAAGTGACAGTAGAAAACCACAGAATGGGTAAATTTATGGGGCTAATTTCAGTTCTTTAGTATGGTGTATAAAACACAAATAGTTTCAGAGCATATGTGGGAAAAATCATAGCATTGCTACATTTTTTTCCCCTTATATAAAGAGAGATTTATTTATAGAAATGAGACAGTACTTCAGGTAGAAATATAATCCAAAGGTTACCTTAAGTTTGGTAGCTCATCTTTATGTTTTTAGTTCCCCATGCTTCTTTCACTCTTGTTGCTGTGGAAAATGGAGTGTCTGAATGGTGTTTCACTTCAGACGCCTAATTTAGATGCTGGATTAAAAAAGTTAAAAAGTAGGTTTTTCCTTTAGTCAGTTACAGTCTTCAGTAAAGAACTAGGATGTCTGAGTGACTTTGTCTGAGATATCTTCTGAAAACTGTTATCAAGATACTCAAATTCTCTAATTCTCTAAAAATAATGTAAAATATTTCATTTTCCTTCTTCTCATCTTATGTTGACTTCAGTCATGTTAAACAGATGATACAGGCCTTATCAATCTCAATTTCTTCTATGTTAACTTCACCTGCTTCATTGCTGTAGTAGAGCACAGTGTTGTTAAAGCATTGTTTCCTTTTGTGACTATCTTCCAACATCTTCCGTCTTTTATAACTGTCTTCCAACATCCACTATATCTATATGGTAAAGGGGGCAGAAGATGTCAAGCTATTTTTATATGATTTCTTTCTTTTACAAAACATTTCTAAGCTAACCACTTCAATAAGATTGCCTTCAATAAAGCTGAAGGTTCTGCCAGTTACAGGTCAAAAATATTAAAAAGCTAATAGGAAAAAACCCTCAACAGTGCTCCTCCTGCATAGAGAAGGTGAACCCCATCACTACTGATGGTGTCAGAAGGGCACTGCCACGTGTCCTCCTTGTTAGTTTAGCTGACATCCTCCAGTAAAAATGATCTCATTTCAAGGAGCTGTTCCATAAAAATTCAAAGAAGATCAGAAAAAAAATATTATGGAGCACTTTGTTTAGGCTTTCACACTAGTCTGAACTGGGGCAGGGTGTGAGGGGAAGGAGTGCCTGCAAGATGCTGTTACATGATAGGATGGTAACTGTCAACAATGGCTATGACAGCAGTTAAGTGTTTTTAATTTGTGGTTCATTGCTAATCATTGATTTTCCGATCAAACTACTGTGTACTTAGCTGCTTTCTTTTTTTGTGTGTATTTTATCTCTAACAAGGTCACACTTTGAGGTATTTGTGCCTCCAGTCCTCATACCGGGTTCTCTGTTCTCCGCTCTTCAGGGGGAAATATTTCTTGATGCAGAAATTTTAAGTTTTAGATTGGATATGGAGCTCAAGATGAGAGAAACTGAGAAATACACCTTATTTAAATGAGTAAGCTTATCAGAAAACACTTGTATTCTCTGTCTGGAGAATAAAATTTTAAAAGCTGATGTTCTCTATAACCAATTAACATTACAATTAGCTATACAAGTAGCTATAATTATTTGAATAATACATTATGTAACCAAATGATTTATAGTTGATCTCAAACATCATGAGTTCTACTTAATGGTTTGAAAATTGCCCTTTTAAACACTTACATGTTAAGTGGAGTTTAAAGATTGCCTTGCTAAATGAGAGCGGTCTTTGGCTTGTATGTTGAAACTCCATTAAAATCACTGAGAAATGTGTGTCTTAGTTAAGCTGTGCATAAAGCACAGACAAAAAGCGTCAAGTCCTTCACAGAGAGCCATTTCTGAAACATTTGATAAATACATTTTGAGGTAGTGAAAGCTGTGTTAAAGTTGTACTCTGGCTGACAACCTGGTTTTTTAAACTGAAACTTCAAATTCTGATCCATTATCTGCTTTTTATTGTACCTTATTTATTTCTAGATTCATTGGACTACTTCCTTTTTTCCTTTTTTATTTTTTTCCTGCTCACTTGCTATTTTTATTTCTTCACACCAGATTAAAGCACCCCTTTATCCAAAATATGTGTGGAATACATGCAAAACAGTAATTGAAGTTGAAATTTTTTCCTTGATGTTTGAGACTGTTATGCAAATGTTTTTTTTTTTCACACGGATCAAGATAATGGCCATACTAAATTAGAAATTACTTTTCCTCCACTCTTTCTATAATTATTCCCTCAGTTACTTATTGGCATGTCATGATGCATCAGACTGAACGATTTTTCCTACTGCCTCGGTTAGATGTTTAGATGCCAACTGTGACCCTGAGAGTTAGTCAATAAACTGTCTCAATTTCTTCTCATATAAAAGCAAAATGAATTCTACAGAGAAGCTAATTACTTATAATCCCCTTTTCTATGAATTTAAATTAGAAGTATTTTGTGTACCTGTAGAGTCCTTTGTTTCCCTCAGGTCAAGTCCAGTGTCCTGTAACTGGATGTTAGAGAATGAAAATTTTGCGATCACTTTCAGAGGAGCTCTCAAGACTAAACAATCTAAATATTGTAAAATATCAAGATTATTCTAATAAAGTGAGAGAACTTTTTAGAAAATGCTTTGTGATCCTGTGATCTAAGGAACTGTCTAAGAATGATATTCGTATCAAGGAGCAAAAAAAAGAAAAAGAGATGGTTAAGTGCCACAATGGTGTGTTCAGTGATGGGAGGAGCCAACATAAATGATGAACTAAAGGAAATATTAATGACAAAATTTAAAGTTTGAAGCTTAGATTATTCATTAAAAAAATTGACCATATGAGCTGGGAAGTCTGATATGCTTTTTTTATATGCTGGGTGAGTCAGTAGTTCATGATGAGCACGAGCGTAGGAGCATACAGGGGGTAGGTGGCCTCTGTATGCTCTGTGCTTCCAGTGTCCTGGATGTCCTCAGGCCAGATTCTTTGTGTTTCAGAGCAGCCTCTGCTGGGTGTTAGAAAAGCCATAGGAGCATCTGACTCACAGTGTGTTTGACGCTCTTGACTAACCCCTCCCTGGCTCTTGCTAGCTATAGCTTTAACAAGCCCCAGAGGATGGGGATTCAAGTGGCCTAGGATTATTTAACTTGGTGTCTCCACCCTTATCTTTATTCTGTGAAGTGGCACTGTGATATTAATGGCTTTGTGCAGTATTTAGAAGGCTGGAAACATTATTCTTCAGCATCTGTAAAGTTCAGTTGGACTCATGTGGGACAATGTACTAGGTTGTGAATGGCATTCTCAGGACATCAGATAAGCTTCAGTTATATCTTTTTGTGTTCACTTCTTTTACTCCATTTTCTTAAATGCAGGCCAGTAAATATAAGTAAGAGATTAAAAACTTTCCATGACAAATTGGTCTTGTATTTTCTATGCACCCTGAGCTTCTTGTTCTATTTATTTCCATACAGTGATACACTCAGTCATTATGAAAAATGGCAATTTGCTTTGAATCTTCAGGAATGTAGCAAATACTCCTATATACTTTAAATTTTATAGAATATTTGTAGAATAAAGCTTAGTTCATATGTAAGCTTTTTACTTACAAGTAGCTTCTGTGATGTATTTATGATACGAACATTATTTTAATCTCTTATCTTTCTTCTTTTTTTTTTTTTTTGTCTCATTTTCATTTGGTGACTATTTTCAACTGTTAAAAAGTCCATGAGCTTCAGATTTCTTACTATTACTTAAATATCTAAATATCTAAAGACTGCTACAACATTTGCTTTTCCCCTGACTGTTCCTGAAAGACAAAGTAGAAACATAAGTTGGAAAGCTTGCTCCCAGTACTGAGCTATTCAGGGCAGAAAACAAGAGCATGAGCAAACGGGAAAAAGTTCAGAAGACATTAGTAGGAGTGACCAGAAGTAGTAAATGGCTTAAAAAAAGATATGAAGGAATCTTACAAAATCATCAGGGCAAGCTAAGAGTGGATATGAGTAGGCTGCCTTGCATTCCAAGAAAATAAATAAAAATTATGAAATAAGAAAGCAGGAACAAATTCAAAGAAAGCTTTTGGTCTGACATACAGCGGATCCTGTGAGTAAAAGCTACATAGGATTTTCAGCAGCAGAATGTAAAGATTAGGGGAAAGCCTATAGGCTTTTCCTTTTTAAATAGGGCTGGGGGAGTTAGTTGAACTAAATACTAACTGTCCCACAGAAAAGATCTAGATGCCTATCTAGTCTCTACGGTGACTTCCACAGGGTTAGTTCAAAGATGGTAATTTTAAATTTTTTTTTGTGTTTGTTTTGTGCCCTAGGTAATCTTAGATTGGTTCTTAAAATATTGGCACATTCATTTAGAAGCACTGACATTTATTTAATCTTATTTGATGTTCATATACTTCAAAAGCAAGCATATAAATCTCTGTCATTTTAGTTTCACTTCTATAAATATTTCATCTTGTCTTTTATATAAATCATAAACAGATTATTTAAGTTTGATCATTAGCCATCTTTCAAAAGAAATTAGGGTATGTTAATCTGAATATCAATCCAGACTTTTCATTGCAAAAACTTTTTTTCTAAGATGTATTTGTTTTTTTACTTTGGCTATCAGTTGGCTTCTCTTTTGATGTTCTCAAAAGCATCATTATTGCACTCTTTCTGATAGGCTGAATTTCTGCATATACCCTTAAGGTTGCTACCAATAAAGTGTCAAGCTTCAGCTGTCACTCCAGAAGTACGTTCAACACAAGCTGTATAGTGAAAAAAATCTGAAAAAATCTTTCAGAACTCATGGTTTCTGCTTGAACTTAAAATATTTGATAGCGCATAGGAATTATTAGACTTAGATTTATGATCTAGACAATGATCTACATTTCTTTACTTTAGTGTGACAGTTAAAAAATTAATATTAAATTCTGAATTCATGCAGAGATAAAATGAGTAATTGCACGTTCACAGGGTGGTAAAAAGCACTGTTAATGGCAGGTGTGCTACCTCTTTCAGCACTTCGTTGGAAAGTGATGCTCTAACCAATAGAAAACTGGATCTTTTCAATACCCTTTGAAACCACAGTAAATTTTAGCACTGTTCCTCTACTCTGCTTTCTCCACACAGTTCATTTTCCTGAGTTCCGTTGCTCATGATGGTACTGGTGGGTTTTCCTCCAACGTCTGTGCAAGATTTGTCTCAAATATGTCTTAAATTCCCCAGTGTTGCCTTACATTGCTTAAACTAACTGGCATGCAAGGCCAACATTTGTAATATCTACTACTAGATCTGCAGAGTGAAGCTGAATTCAAGATATTTATGAGAACATACATATAAAAAGCTTAATTTAAAACTAAACATTCAACATTCCCTGCTCCACTGCTGTTAGTGATATTGTATCCCTTTGCAGCCAAAGTCTTGAACTTTATTTTCTCTTTCCACCTTTACATTGAATTCATGCCTTTAAATTGTGTGATGGGGCAATGACAATGGGGCAACTCCTGGCCCCATATCTTAATGCCTGGCTTAAGATATACTGCAAAGGCATCCTTTATTTTCAGTGTCTGGAGCAGTCCCAATCTTTGTATATCAATGCCTTCAATGCTGGGATGAATCTATTAATCAACTCCAACCTATTATGTATTCTACATTCATATAGTGATGAAGACTTAGTTTTCTCTAGCAATCTCTGTACAAAGTTAATGAAGTTTAAAATCTCTTGTAAGGTCATCACTGCTGTTTGATACCAAGCAAAGAAATGGGTCTGTGGACATCACAGATTTTCACTGGGAGAAAATTTTAAAACTTCTAATTTTTTCAGTAATGATGTTGAATCTGTTCAAAGAAGCTGTATTAACCTGAAAGCTGCGTTTTCAAGTCTGTGCCAAGTCGCTGAATCAGGCAAACAACACTGTAAATTCTTCCTTGGAGATAGTAAAAACCTTCTTGAGCAGAGGAGCAGCAGATGATGATTTCTTATGGTTTCCTTTAACCTCAACCATTCTGTGGATAGGCATTTCTGAAAACACATCCTTACTTACACACCTTCAGCCTGATTTTGAAGAAACAGGATGTAACTCATGGTGCTAAAATTCAGCCAGGAGTTTCTGGTACTGTTGAAGAAGAACTGGAGAGATCAGAGCAAGAGAAACAGAAGCAGAGTTCTGGCAAAGTGTAGTCAGTGGACAGAGTTCTACTAGTTCCCTCCTTTCAAACCTGGTAACTTGGGCCTGCAGATAGGGCAGTGCCACTCACAGGAATATTCTTTTAGGTACTGTCAGAAAAGTGTTGATGTGTTCCTAGCAGTACAAGGATTGTACAGCTATGGTTCAAATCATGTCTCAATTTCTCTGTTCAAATAGCCTCTATAGAAATTTTGGGAAAAGGCAAAGGTAATCACCACACAACATTTTTTTTGTGAAATTCTAAAATAAATATTGGCATTTCCTAGTATTGAGGCTAGCAAATGTTTTTAAAACTGGAAGAAAACAGGTTATTATGCAATAGTGCATAATGTACCGGCAAAATGGCTGCTTGTACTTCAAAATAATTAAAGAACAATTTTTTACTGTCAAATTGGTGGTATGAGATTGTGAATATTATTATACAATAAATCACCTAATCATTTTGTCAGAAATTTGTAGTAAATAAAGGAAGCTGTGTGTTCAGGCAGACATTTAAGTGAGAAACATACTTTTTAAGTTTAGAGTAAGCACAAAGTCTTAAACTACTGAACATGGGTTGGTCTAATGCAAGCTTTAAAAAGTTTTAATTATATAACATCAGAATTATCATTAGGTCTTGTGGGAAATTTTCCTGATGGAACATATTGTTGGCCTTTAAAAATCATTAGCAATTGGATACATATACAAGGCATTGGCATGATATTTGTAATTCAAGTTGGCTAGTACATGGTATACCAACTTCAAAAAAGTCATGGCTTCTTTTACAAAATCTGAATAAATTGGAGAGAGGTAGGCATGCAAAAATGATTTTTAATTTCCATTTCTGACTCTAGTGGCTAATAATAGAAGAGGTAAGTAAATTTGCAGTGGATAAAACCTGTAAGTTAAAAGCTTTCTCTTGTAGTTTGCCATTTACTCTGTTTTAAAATAGGATGGTAGGTGGGGTTTACAGTAAATTAAACTAGAAATTTAGCATTGACTTTTCAGGGTTATTTGCTTGTTTTTAGTGTGTAGCACCCTAGTGGAACCTGAGAAATGAAATTGGTTTAAAGAAACTTAATCTACTCAGTTGACAGTAGCTAGTTTAGGCAAATTGTCAATATCTGTAAATATTTTTCAACTCTGTTTTTTTCAACTTTCTTGGAATCTAATAGTGCAGAATATAATTAATGAAATGCAACAGCCAGATGCTTCCAAAATACATTTCTTAGTAGATCGCTACCTAGATGACTTCAGATTTTTCCTTTTAATTTGTCTCACCTTGTGACTGCAACACAACAAAAGCTTCCTGCCACCATGCTTGTGATGGCAGCTATCATGTTATTATGTCTTTCATTTTTAAAGTTATGGTATGAACAAGTATTCATATAGCCACAAGCACTTTCTAAAGAAGACTTGGGCAGTATACTCTGTCAATTTTATCAGACAGCTAAACAAAATAAGTAACGTGTTTGATGAAAGTTGTATAGATTCTATTTAGTGCCAGGACTTGGCACTAAATAGAATATATACAATACATGGTATTACACATATATATACACACAATACAATGGCAGTTTGGATTTACTTTAGTTAAAAAAAAGTAAAGCATTTATACCACTGTAACCAGTTTATACTGTTACTTCTGTAACAAAAAACATTGCAAGCAAAAGATTAATTAAAGTTTGACAGAGACCTATAATTAGTGATTCAGTTACAGCATTTTTTGTCATGGAATTGTCAATTATACAATACTTCCTTTGACATAAAGTGCAATTTAAGTAGATTATATTATCAGACATTATTCTGAGCTTAAACAAATGTTGCTCATATTTAAATTTATGTAGAATGGCCCAAAGAATCCTCAAGCTGAAACTGATTCTAAAAGATTAATTTCAGAAAATCAAAATAGTTAAAATTTGTTTCATTCTAATTTATTTTTTTATCTTGTTTGACTCTGAACTTCCCCCTTTTACTGTCATTGAAACCAGAGCTTTGTTACTGATTATTTATAATAATTTATGTGAAATTTATAAAATTTGTATTATTTGAAGTTTTTACTTTTCATGAAGCAGCTAGTCTTTCTCATTTGCCTTTGCAAATGTACTTCTCCTGATACTCATGCAGAGAGTGAATAAAATTTGATAAACTGGGTGATGAAATCTGATTAGGTCCTTTAGCTTTCCCTTTATGTGGAATGATAATGTGGATTTAATTTAAAATTGTTGAAAGCAAGCGACAGAAATAAAGGAAAACAGATTACAGCAAAAATAAGTTAAACTGTAGCCCTAAGAAACAAGCTGACGTAAAATTACGCAAAACTTCCACTCAGTAAGAATGATGTTTTATATTTTTGCATGTATTTGTATTGGCTTTGGGTGCAATTAAATCCTGAACTATATACTGCCAAAAAAGTTTGTTTCCCTCAGGGCTGGAACAGATGGTGGACATTCTTTTTCTTCTCACCATTTAGAGACCAAGTCTGCTGAATCTCTACAAGAAAAAGTATTTATGCCAAAGCAAACTGCTGATGTTGGCCTTAAAGCAGTAGAATTCTTAGCTGTATTGGCTACAGGATTATTACTAAGAGTCCTGGTAAACAGGCAGTGCATTGAAGTTTTGCTATTAGCAGTGTTTTAATACAGGTTTGAGATCTGTCTGATAATGCTTGTTGTACAGAATAGAAAAAGTGCTATTGACTGATAAAACTGCAAATTTTCACTTAGTATTCAGCCTGTTTGTCAGGATATTTCACTGTGCAAGGAGGAAGCTATGAATTAGCATTTCCCAGTCATCACTTTGATAATTAGAAGAATAAAAATCGAAATGCATGGAGAATAGAAGAAGTGTTGTTAATCATGAGCACTCCATACTCTTAATCCCACCTGGAAAATGAGAAAAAAGCACTCCTGGGATCTAATAAAATGGCAAGCCTTGTATATCACTAGAAAAAACCTGAAAGAGGGAAAAATATCCTTGCGGTGTTAAATACTAATTGTGGTCAAGAAGTTTCATTAGTGCTTCTAAATATAAGACAACTGCTGAATGGATCAGTTCTTTGTTATATTCCTATTCCATCTTCTCTTTTATAGAAGTCCTTGCCATTCAAACAGAACATAAAGATTTTTATTGGTCCCTTATGATGCCAACTATAGTTGTACAATCATCATTTTAGAATATGAGCTCTGTGTGCTCTTAGATTTGCTGTCACTTTATCACAATTGTAGAAGCATCTTGAAGTGTATTTGCTTAAGCAGATGGTGAATGGCCACACTGGGAATATATCTATCTTCTTTACTGTATGATGAAGTTTTAAAGCAGACATTTTAGCTATGGTAGTTGGAAAAACATACTTTTGTGCTAAATCTTGTAGGGAAAAAAAAACCAAAAAACAAACTGGTAAAAGATTTAAAAGCCCGTAATACTGAGTACATGAAACTGGTATAAATTAGATGGTTGAGTGAGCACAAATGGCACATACAGTATATAAGAAAGTTAATGCTTTCTTTCATTTTACAGTATCTTATAATTAAATTTTTTGAAGAAAATTAAAAGTTATGTGTTTCAGATTTCCATTTACAAAAAATCCTGAAGTGCTAAGGATTACTGTGGGACAAGGGAAAACCTTCTAGTTTATATGGGAGTTTCTTTAACACTATCATTTCAGTAATCTCAGGATTTAATTCACTCCTCCACACTGAGTTTAATGAAGATTAGGTTCATTGAAATCAGTCAATTGATGAATATGTTTTGTATTGCAAGCATGAAAGATGTAAAAAGGAGCCCAAGGGAGTGAATACTGGGTTAGACGTTTGAAATAAATAAACCATAAAAAATCAGCAGGAACCAAACAAAGAACCACACACACTCACCCCCCCAAATGTGAGAAAACTGCTGAAAACACACTGTTTGTACAAATAGTGTGATGTAAGCTTGAATTTTGTCCTGAAATGGTCTCAGGATTTGCCTGAAACATAAATCCAGTTGATTTGGCAAACATCACAACTGGTGGCGGTTTCTCACTTATATTGGATGGGGTTTACCTACTCTGTATGTGTGGAAATTTATCTCACAGTTTAACTAATTTTTAAAGTATTTTCTTTTATGATTCCTTTAAAATATGAAAAATCTTAGAAGTATTCTGAAATTGTTGATGCTTTTTAAAAAGTAGAGTTAGGCTTGCTTTGTGTATGTCCAGTACTTATAGAGAATAGGTAGTTGAAAAAAAAGCGAAGAAAAGGAGAGATCACAAGAGACTCCTATGACATTTCATGTGCTTGTTATGATGGTTTGGGGCTTTTGTTTGTTTTGTTGGGTTTTGGGGGTTTTTCTTTTTTCTTTGGTCTTAATACTCCTTATATTGGACTCTGGTAGTAAATAGAGACATTTTCATTTATCTTTTGCTCTCGATGGACTTGGAATAGGGTATAGGCATATGCTGCTATGGGCAGCAGGAAAAATACATATACCAGTGATAAAAAGATGTTAACAGGTTTAGTCAAGAGTTAACAGTTCATGGAGGGACCCAGGAGTACAAATGAAACTTTATTCATTTTTGTAGTTCACAGATAAATCAGTGTAAGTCTAGGCACAATATGTATAGCCATTAGAGTAGCCTTGATATTCTCTTTTTATAACCAACCTATACATTCATATATTACGTTGGTATCAGTTAAAAATTCTCCCGCTTCACTTCAAAAGTAGTGTTGAGGAAAAGAAAAAAGAAAATTATTGCTTCATTTCTTTGAAATAGCTGTTTTACTCTGTAGGCAAGTATTATTGGTGATAGTAGCAGTGAAGACATTTTTAAGTCTCATGGGATGTGGGCATGCATCATAATATTTCTTTTTCATACCATGAATGATGAGTAGATTGGGCCAGTGTGTGGTGCCTGTTTTGCATACTTGCTTCTGGAAGATGAAAATCTTGGTATGTAGACTAAAAAGGGTTGTTTTCCTGAACAATGCTATTGTTTAGATGATCAAAGGGCTGTGACGCCTAGGATGCATTGTAGACACATTTTCAGTCTGCATGTGCTAAGTATATTTTCCTGAGTTGTGTACAATTTTTTTACAAAACATTCTGGACCTTACTTGAAGTTAAACAAATTCTTGAGATGTGAATGGTGGCACATGATAACGTGATAACACAAAATGTTCATGCAGAGTTGACCTGATGAAGCTTTGGTATTTGCAGTATTTAAATACTCTTTTATGGTACATAATTTAAGGACTTGAGTTTTCAGTGAAGAAGATTGAATAAGGTATTATTATTTCTAAAAGACACAGGATAAATCAAGCAATAAAGGATCTTAATTCTGTCTCTTGTAAAAGCGAGTGATTGTACATAAGATTACCAGTGAAGGTCAGATAACTTCATTTTAATATGGTAACCCTTTTTTTTTGCTTATTGAACTGGTGGAAAAGAGGAGGTTCATTTTGCAAGGAGTTGAATGCAAATGTAACAAATTGCTTGTGGAAGTAAAAATGAACAGCAATATTCCCGGAAAATTGTTCCATTGTTACTTAAAAAAAAAAAAAAAAAATACAAATTCCTTTTTTCTAATTATAATAGTGGCAGAAAATGGATGGACAAAGATTTTCTATGTGTAGATCTGAGTAGATGCAATTGTACAAAGCCAGGATGATTAATCCCCACAAAATGTAGAATAAGACCTAGTTACTTCCTAGAAATGTCATCAGTTTGAATTGATTTACAATCTTTATTTATGAGAAAGTCATAAAAAAAAGTCTCTATAAAAGCTAAGTATGTAGAGTTGAGACATTTATTTCACTAAAACAAAAGAGTTATTATGCAGATGATATAGTACAATCACAATTTTGACCAATCAAAATGGAGTTCATTTGCTAAACTTTGAAAATCAAGTTTTAGTGAAAAGAAAATAGGGTGAATTACTTGGATTTTCTCTTCTAAGTTACACTTCACTTTTTTTGCTTTGCTGTACACTGTTAGGTTGATTGGTCACTAGCAGTGTTGTAATGTAGTATTTTAAAAAATAATATTTAAAAAAAAAAAAAAGTATTCCCAGTTATTTGCAACAATTTCTACCTCTCTTTACTTACTTGAAATTGCTGAAAGACTGAGAAACTGAGATACTAAAATGGAAGTAAGAGTAGAGTCAATCCTTGAAAAAATCAAAAACAATCAAGAAAACAAAACCCCCAAGACAAGAACACTCAGCAAAGAAAAGAAGCTGTCAGGCCAGACATCCTGTCAAAATAAATTGTAAAAAATTGATCCTACAGGCATTTCATCATTTTCCTTGGCATACAAATGTTGGCTACTGCAGTCTGTGAATTGGCTGGCCTTGTTGTCTCCAGTCTCTCAGTCTTAGGAGATCAGTGGTACTCAGACATGCCATAAAGATCTCTTCTGATCTAAGATGTTGAAAAAATAGAAAGTTATCAATGTGGAAGTAAAAGCTTGTACAATTATCTCATTATTTTTCTGTATTTCTCACATATTGCTTTCCTAACTTCAGCAAAGTAGGAAGATTCTCTTAACTGGATGAAATGTACCTTGATCAATTGACTTTTATAGGTTATTGAAACCCCAATTCATTCTGAATACTCTCAAAGTATTTCTGAATGCTGAGATAAGAATATACACAATTTGGTATGCTTATTTCAACAAATCACTATGCTTTGAAGTTCAAACTGGCACATTCCTAATATTGAATTTTTACTGTGTGCACTCTAAATATTCCTGAGATGTGACTCTGAGAGTAACGCCTTGGGCCTCTGAAATGTCAGCCCTGTTACAATTGCCAGAGAACTGAATCATGTTCTTCCCTTTAAATTCTCGTGCTTATTAGTAATGAAAGAATAGTGATGTTCAGCAGAGTGTGTAGGCTCAGGCAGAGTTAACACTAGTTTGTTATAGAACACAGGGACAAAGATTTCCTGATGAATTCCATTTCCTGTTGACTTTATGTGTCTCAGTCTACTGGTATTTTTTGGGTAGGTATATTTTGTAGGTTTTGCTCCCTGTGAGACAGTCCTAACTTGGAGAATTTTTCTGCATGGATGACTCAAAGGGATTTATTCTCTCCTGAAGAGGATGCACATCTATTATGTGAAACTTGCATCTTCCTTTGTATTTAAGGTAATAAGATACAGAAGAGATATTTACTGAGTCTGGTAATTTTGTTGTTCTGCTTTGTTATGCATTTTGAAAACTGCATCACTGAGTTTTTTTCCTCTCTTACATGACAGGTGTGACAGTTGAGACAAATTGCTGTCACACCTTTCAGTGTTCTGTTATTAGGTATTCAGGATCTGCTTGGTCTTTCTTGAAGTGTCCTTGGTCAATTTTTTTTTTAAGGTTGAACTTTTCTCTCTTGTCTCTTTTTCTGCATCATATCTCAATGTCTGTAGAAGGAATTGTAATGCTCTGAGATTTTGATCCTTGTGGTTTTACCTGCAGGCAGCTAAACACTGAAGGAAGTTGCTTAGAAAATTAACTCAACCCTAGCAAAAATCAGGGCACAGTGGACTCATTTTGCTGTGTAAATTTTAATTTTATTCTGTATCCCTTCTTATAGTGCAGTAGTTGCTGAAGCCTGGGTTTTCTAGCCAGCTTCTTTGAATCGGTGCATAAAACTGGTGAAGAAAATTCTTAGTTTTTGAGGTAATTTAACCCACAAAGAATGTATATAGTAAGTCTGTATATGCAAATCAGTAAATAGTATTTAATTTATGTTTGTGCATTAATATATATTAGTATGTTTACAAAGACACACTGGCTGTGAAATTGTGTCCCAAGAGAAGGATGATTTACAATTGCTGATTGTGAATAATTTTTTTAAAGTGTGAAGTGATGACTATGTACCCAGAAGAAATTGGTAGTAATTAGCCAGTGATCGATGAATGTATGCTATCACAGTCCTTTGGACCTGCTAGGGAGAGGAGATACAAACACCATGAGGAAATCATGAGTTCTTATAGGGAACTTCCATGATATTTAAAACAAACAAGAAGAAAACAACCCCAAGACCGCAAACCAATGAGTTTTAGCTTTGGAAAAAAAAATCGTAAGAAGCTTGGGTGGAGTAGGAAAAAAAAGTTTCAAGTAGTTAAAGGAGATAAGAACACTGCAGTTTATACATGGAGAGAAGAGATGAGATGAGAAGTCTTAGAAGTTCTTGAGGCTCTTAAGGGAAGAATGAAAATTGTCTCATTCCTTCTGCATCTGCTTTTACTTTCCACTTTTTCTTGCCATCTCAGTGTGGAGAAGTTGATATGTTTTAGCTTCCTCTTAGTAAATATCTGTTAAAAAAATAATTTTCCTTTAAGGAAACTTTCCTTAAAGGATTTACTTAAAAGAAACCTTGATGGATTTTCATTGTGCTTCTGAGATTGAGTTTTCATCTGTTTTTGAATCTCTGCAGGGAGTATTTTCATCAGTATGAACACTAAATGACCAGTTCAGACTTGCCTATGGAAAAATGTTCCTTGATTACTTGATAATCCTCTCTGCTGATAATAAAAATTGGTCTGCTCTGGGCAGCATTTTAAAATGTTTTGGTGATCTGAATTTTCTTGACTGCTAATAAGATGCAGGAAGAGACATCAAATAGCTTTGGGATACATCTCAAAGTACAGGCATTTAATAGTGGTTTAACTGCATTTGCAGGCAATAGCAACATTTTCTTAATAACACCATTTCCTTAAAGGTAGAATCTTATGAACTGAACTATTTTCAATTTCCTCCACTGACATCCAGTATCAACTCTCAAATGCATCTCATACCATTATGACAGTCATAGCAATTCAGACAGTCCAATAAATATGCAATTGTTTTCTTAATTCACAATTTAAAAACAATGTCTTTAAACAGTCGTCCACACAGTTTTTATGGGATAATTCATAAATTTGTATACATATCTGAAAGCCTTTTGCTGTCGTACTCTACTGGAGAATGCACAGTAATTTGCTTGTGATTGCAAATCCAAAAATGTTTAAATTTTAATTCAGTTGATAATAAAAAAAGAAAAGAAGTTACATTCCTGGTAAATTATGTGGTACGTAAAAGTGATAAAATATCTGTGGATAAATAACACTAAGTTTGTCTGTAGACACACATACAGTGCTAGATATAGACATACATACAGGTAGATACACATACAGTGCTACAACAAGGACAGGATGGTGTGACATTTCTGATTTCAAGCCTAATACGAGAGCCATGTCAGTCTTTCAGCTGACTTCAGTATGTACTCGAGCAACTCAGCGTTGTGTTAGACAACTAAGAACACTGACCAGCTTAAATGACCGAGTTAACTTTTACCCCATATCATCAGTTCGTGAACCTGCAGGATTGAGCTGGACATTGTGTACCAAGGGTCACACGAGAGATAAACTCTGTAGAAAACTGCTGCTGTGTCATGGAAACAAAATCACTTGCATTTGCCAGTGCATACCAGCTCATGCAATTTTTATGAAGGCACCATATTTCTTTCATCTCAATTTCTTCTGCTGGGAATAGGAACTGCGTTCAGTGGTCTGCCTGAAGTAACATTCTGCCTGAAGTAACATCGCTACTATGTTTCTGTGCTACTTTATTTGCTATTATAGAGAATAATGGAAATTGTACTTCTCTGGTGGAGTTATATCTGGTGTAGTCAGTAGAAGAGGCATGTAGCATGGCCAACAAAAGACAAGTTGCTGGGGGAGTGTCAGTGTGTGTGTACTCACTGTCCCTCTCTCTTCCTCTCCCTTTCTCCCTTTTCCGTAGAATCACAGAATGGTTCGTGTTGGAAGGGACCTTAAAGGTTGTCTAGTTCCAACCCTCCTGCCAGGGCAGGGGTGCCACCTACTCGACTGGGTTACTCGAATCTCCATCCAGCATGACCTTGGGCACTTTTGATTGCAGACAGGTGTAATGTCCTTGTGTCAATGAGCAGGTCTGCTTTTGTTCTGTCCCTCTGTGGAGCACACTTTATACAAACTCCACTGCTGACGAGTGTCTTCCTGTAGTTTCTTAACCAGAGAGCAGCTACCAACCACCTCTACAAAGTGAACATAAGGCCATCAAGTGCCTGTCTTTACCAATGTGTACTTTTCCAGAGTGGGCTTACAAATGCCATGTTTAAATGCATCGTAATAGGTCAAATTAAATATCTGAAATTCTATGAAGAAGTGTGCATGACAAATCAGTTTTGCTGTGCACAATATAGAATTCTAATGGTGAACTAGTAGATTTTTTATGGTTTTGAAGTAGTAAGTTTATGCTCATAAAAAAAAAAAAAAAAAGCCTGAATTATGAACATGTGTTGATGAGACAGTAACTCAGTGCAGTAGAGTACTCACATGTTCTAAGAAGAAAGGATTAATACCTCTCTTGCTATACTGAGAACAATGTCCAGCAGAGGGAAAAGAGACTAAAAATGAAGTCTGAGAATGAGTATCAGTGATGGATGAGAGGAAAAATCCCTTAAGATATATAATCAGAGTTCTCTCAGGAGCAATGGATGAACCTGTGACTTTGGCAATTCTAATGCAAGTAGCTGTAAAATAATATATCTCTGTAAATCAATATGAAGGAAGAAAAAAAAGCATGAAGCTTAAACTCAGAAAACTATGGAACTGAGAAATAAATAATTTCAGATTTTCTGATTGCAACCTCCAGTACAGTTCGTTCTATGAACATGGCATCCATGCCTTTAGCAGGGAAAGGGATTTTGGAATCTCAAGAAAAATGTTGTATTATGCTATAGCTTGTGATTGGTGTACAGAGCTGTTCTCTATTTAAAACAGATCTTTGAAAGATCCATTTTTGAGCTCTGAATCCTTCATATGATCTTTCAAAGAGAAGGAACAATGCTATTTTGACTAAATAGCTGAGAGCAGTAATTATGGAGGTGTCCAAGTTGTCCCTTGGCATATCAATGAATATAAGATCCAAGAGAAAAAGCAATTGCAGGAAAGATACATGAGATCTTTAATTGAATAACCAGTCACTCTCTGTACACTACCATAATCCTTAAACTGGAATTTGTAATTTATGTGCTAGTTATTTTTTCAATAAATTAATTAGATAAAACTCCCTTGTGTTCCTACCACATTTAACATAAAGAATTTCTGGAAGTGTAATCTGCTTTTGTATAGTGCTGTTTGATGCTGGATGGCAAAACAAACTTTGAAAATGGAATACATTTTTTTATGCTTTTCACTGTAGTTTAGACAAGGGAGAAGTACGTACAATTGTTGAATAATTTTTATATGGAAGTTATTAATGTTCAAGCATAAAAAAGTACTAGGCTATATAGTACTAGGCTGATCTTTTTTGTAAGAATTTTAATTTTATGCATGGAAAAATATTGTTAAACTTGTTTTCAGGAAATAGGCAAATTTATGACAAGTATTTGACTAATAAGCACAAGATATGCAAAGTATATTTTGCCAACATCCATTTCATATTTTGTGGTACATTATGCAAGGTGAAACTGTTAACTTTTGTAGTTCGAGTTAATGATTCTCATAATTTCTGAATCGTTTATGAGCTGCAAATATCCATGATAAGTTGGCTGAAGTTTCATTTTATAAATTTGTAGATACTATTTGACTTGAACTGGGGATCAGATGCTTGGGTTTTGCTTGCTTAGTGGTTTATGACCTGTAGAATATTACTTAGCTGATGTTTCCATATGGAACATTTTTTTTTTTTTTTTTCGTCACAGCAGACCTAATGATTTTAAAGAAGGTTGAAAAATGAATGTACATGGGTTTTGTGATGATGCCATGAAGAATGATTATAAAATGTGTTTGCAGGTAGCAGTAGGAATAGCATTGCATAGGAAGTTTAATTCTGTGTTTTCTGTTTAACAATACAGTCTACCTTACTGTTTCACATACATAAGTGTTATCTGTCATTTGTATGCTTTAGAAGGAAAGCTTTGAATTTTGTGTACCAATTCCATTTTTTTATCCTTTTCAAAAATTTGCTTAGTTTTTTGTGAACATATTGGTTAACTTGCACTGTTGCATGCTTAGTGGAAGTGAAATTTGGCACAAAATAATCTCCAAAGATTTAATCTGAACAGAATGTGCTGAAGTCCAGAGATGGGAAGTTTGCAGAGATATCTATGTTGTTATTAAGTTCCTGCTGGAATTTAATTAGAATAGAGGACAAAGCAGTAGGTACCCGTGCCACTACTCACAGCAATACAGAATTATAGAATGTTTTGGAAAGAGAAGAGACCTTAAGATCAACTAGTTCCAACTGCTGTGCCATTGGAAAGATGCCATTCACGAGACCAGGTTAATCAGGGCCCCATTCAACTTGGCCCTAAACACAGAATCACAGAATGTGCTGAGTTGTAAGGGACTCACAACGTTCATCAAAGTCCAAGTCCTGGCCCTGCATGGGACAGCTCCAGGAATCACACCGTGTGCCTGAGAATTTTGTCGAGTCATTTCTTGAACATCAGTCTTGTCACTGTGACCAGGTCCTGGGGAGCATGTTCCAGTGCCTAACCCCCTTTGGGTGAAAAGCTTTTTCCTAATATTTAACCTAAACCTCCTCTGACACAACTTCAGGCCATTCCTTCATGTCCTGTTACTGGTCACCACAGAACAGAGATCAGTGCCTGCCTCTCCTCTTCTTTTCACGAGAAAGTTGTAGACTGGGATGACTTCCTCTCAGTCTCCTCTTCTTGTGGCTGAACAGGCCAAGTGACCTAAGACACTCCTTGTTAGGAGTGGGCTTGCCTTCAAGGCCCTTCACCATTATTGTTGCCCTTCTTTGCACATTCTTTGATAGTCTAATGAGCTTTTTATATTGTGGTGCCTAAAACTGCCCACAGGATTCATGATTAGAGCAGAGCAGGACAATCCCCTCCCTTGCCCGGCTGATGATGCTGTGCCCAATGCCCTCCAGGACAAGGTTGGCCCTCCTGGCTGCCAGGGCACTGCTGGCTCATGTTTAACTTGCTTTTGTCTGGGACCATGAGGTCCCTTCCTGCAGTGCTGCACTCCAGCCTCTCACACCCCAGTCTGTCTGTACATCCAGGGATAGGCCCTCCACAGCCTCTCTGCACAGCCTGTTCTGTGCTTCACCAGAGTGAAGAACTCACAGTGAATAATTTCTCCCTAACATCCAATCTAAACCTGTAATCACAGTTTAAAACCATTACCCCTTTTCTTGTCACTATCTGGCTGTATACAAAGTCCTTCTCTATCATTTCTATAAATACTTACCATATAATTTGCAAGTATTTCTTTCAATATGATGGCTAAAATAGATACAGCGTTAATAGTTGTGATAGATCCACATCCTCAGTGACAAATTTCTCATGTCTAGGTTTGTTGGTGGTTTGTTTTTTTTTTTTTTTTCCTTGTATGGGTATAATCCTATTAAAATATATGTACAAGGAAATGTGCATACATCTGGAGAGTGATCCAGCAGATGTTCCTTTAACAGTAATGGCTATGTAAAATACGACGGTGTTGGCTTTTTGGTGGTTTGTTTTTTGGTTTGGGGTCTTTTTTTGGTTGATTTTGTTTGTTTTTCTTCCTGTTTTTCTACTAGTGTGCTTGGGAAAACTAGCTTGCAATGATGTCTGCTGTGTACACTGCATAATATGTATCTGTCCTATGAGAATAACCATTCAATTTCTTATAGTATCAACAACATAAAATGTTAGTCTGCTCCACATTCTAGGTTTAAAGATTTTAAATATTTCATACTTTTTTCTAATTATATTTCAAATATTCTATACTTTAAAATTTGCAACTTAAAAATATGTCATAAAATCTATGGAACTTAGGATTGTAGCTGTTGGATTTTTATTTTTTTTTTTAGTATTAATTGCTTTGTGTTAAAAAGTAATAACTGACTGTTGGACAAGTTCATGTTCTTTTTTTTTGGTCAATACACACATATTAATTTCAGTGGGATAAACACAGTTCAGCATATAAATTCCTTATTTAACGTGTCCTAAATGTGATTTTTGGGGTTTTAGACAGTAGACGATAGGTTTGCTGTTGTCAGACACATAAACATTACTGAGAGATTTTTGGATTACCCAAAATGTATCTGAATCTCTCCCCTAATGGACCCATCCCTTCAGTGGGATTTAACAGGCTGTTGGCTCTGTCTCCTGGCTTGCAGTAGCAGTCACAAAAAGCTGACTCAGCTGAAGTCACTGAGTGTTTCCTCGCTGGCTTTGTTATGGCCAGTAAATTTCATCACAGAGGGAAGGAAAGAAGTTGTAAGGAGGCCAAAGTAATACCAGGTATCGCATCATTTGTTTCAATGTCAATTGGCATCACTTTGTCAGGACTTAATGCAGTCTATGTCCTTACCTTAAATAATCAGTTTACAGGAGTTGAAATTACATCTATATAACTTAAATCTAATCTCCAGTGTTGGAAGAAACCAGTTTTGAAATTACTCTGTATTTTCTGGGCAGAGACTATGGCTTTAGTGACAAGGGTTTGTGTGAAGGTGTAGAAAAATGTTATTTATTAACTTCTTAATTGATGCTGGCTCAGAAAACTCTTTCTTGTAAGCAGTATTTTGTAATATTTACAATGAAGTTGCCCTCCCATTAATTTGTATGGTTTGGATTTTTTCAGTTTATTTTGAACAGCGTTTTCATAAAAAAACATTGACTAGCAGGAGCATTGACTGTATATAAAATTCACTACAAGTTATTTATTTCTCGCAACATGTAGCTACATGTTGAATGTGATAAATCAGTAAATTCATTGGAACAAAGAACTTCTTTAGACTTGGCATGATGGAACCATGTTTCACTCCTGACTTATGATAAATAAAATGCTTATTGACACCAGAATTAGTAGTTGATTTTTTTTAGAAGTTGAAAGAACAGAAAAACCTCTTGGGAATTCTCAAGAATATAATTTGCTATAAACTAGTCTATTTCATTTTATTTAGAGTTATTCTATGCATACCTGTCCTCACACTAAAAGATAAGAAATGGTAGAATGTTGTTTTGCTTCAACAGTTTCGAGTTCCAAATCTTGCATAGGTAATTGGTAGAAAATATAGAAACAATCAACTTTGGCTCATATATTTAATATTCTGTCTTGCTTTAGTAAAGCCATCTCTCTCAAAACTACCTTATGACCTATGCTTCTGATACTTTCTCAGTATATACATGTGTAGCTATCCAGCCATAAAATGTATTAATTTACTTTTTATAATTTTACACAAATTTAAGGATAACAACTAAAAGTATAAATTTTTAAATCACATTTTTATTTCTCTCCCACACATACTTCCATAACTATGTTTCTTGAGATTCCAAGCAATCTACTCAATTGTCATGATTTTATAGCTCCCCTTCTCTTTTATTTGAGCGTTAAATATCTCTACTATTTTTCAAAGTAAGACTGTAAGATGGGGGAGAGGTTGGTTTTATTCCTCTATGCACTTATGCAGTTAGTCTCTTTGGCTGTCTTAACTTTTATTTTTCCTTTATGACAATTTCTTCTTCATTTCCCTTGCGTATTGCTTTGTCTGTTCAGTTTTGCATGATTCATCAATGAAAAATATACTTTGTTTACAAATTTTTCTCTGTATTTTGCTCTTTTTTCAGTTAGCTTTCATGCCTGGGTAGCTTTTCTCTTTTTCATTTGGCTTAATGTCATCTTCAATTTTTTCAAATCTGGACATAATCTAAAGTAGCAGTAAACCTTCAGTGCCAAGAAAAACAAACCTATAGTTGCTGAGTCTGAGAAAGCACACACTTTCAAATGTATGTGTGTTTTTTTTTAATATTGTTCCATGGCTTAGCTCTTCTGCTGGATGTGTGGGTGCCATAGCACATACTCACTGACTTACTGTATGCATTATTCTTGGTACTGCATGTAATATGGTAAGATCAATTTAGTCAGGTTATACGTTTGCGTAGTTTGATAATAGTGAATGCTTCTGAAAAAAGAAGCAAGAAATCGAAGATGGATTGTGTCATTCTCACAAGCATGTCTTCCCAGATTCTGGTAACTAGGAATTTAAAGACTGGGAACTCCCAGCTGACTGTTCTGAAACTAATCCAATTTATGCTTCTGTTTTATGAAACATTCTGTAAGAAGGAATTTTTAAATTGAATTGTGCCATATATGGAAAGGTCTTCCTTGTGGGTTTTAAGTCTACTGATTAGAAAATTTATTTTAAATTCCATTCTTTGAGTGAGATAGATAATTCATGGCACAGCTGTACCCCGCATCACTGGGGATTTTCAGGCTACTCAAATACTTTCTCTATGCCAAATCTTGCCTTAAAATTTTTCATAAGATACACTGGGAAATGGGCGTCTCAGAATATAGCTAATTGAGTCTATTTTACTTGTCTTACTGTTGCTGTTCTCCTTTATTTTTTTTAATTATTAATATTGATGCAGTATTGTAAAGTAATTGGCTTCAGCATATCAAACTTTATGGGACTTAGGCAACATATGTAGGTCATTTTCAAGAAAATGTCCTAGTTCTCCTTCCTAATTGAGAAATGTTGTTGCATAGGATTTTGATTCTGATGTTTACTTCTGGTGTTTAGATAGATTTCCATAAACAATTGTGGAAAATTACATTTAAACAACAGCAAAGTAGTAAAACGTTAAAATCTATGGTAGCAGAAGAAATGTGTTGGAAAGATTCATTTAAACAAATAATGGTAGAAGAAAGGGTGTTGATAAGGCATGACAATCAAAAAATACTCGAGATCTGAGCCGTAGGTAGACCCAACAAGAAACAGACAATTGCATAGTAACCCTTACTGTAACCACACATTTCCTCCAATCCCAGCCAATTCCACCCCAATCCCTTAGAGAGTGAGGACTGAGTTCTTTGTTTGTTTTATTTCACTGTCCCTCTAGAATTGTAGTTTTTAACATTTCATTGCAAAAAATAAGTATGTGCATTTCTTTAGAGAGGATCCAAGAGCTTGTTGCTGCTAAAGTGTGTGACTGTCACAAATATCCTGAGTTAATTGCTTGCAATCTGGCATCAAGTCAGAATTTTGTTTTTCTGTGTGTTTCACCTGTAGGGACTGCTTCTGCTAGATGTATTCAGAGCTCTGTTGAAGCAGCTGCAAATTTTATTGAAATGGAGAATTGTAGAATTCTCAAGAATTGTAGTTCGCAACAACATTTGTTAAATTGAGGGCTGAGCAATTCTCTTATAAAGCCATTGTGACAGTCAGTGGGTCAGAAATAGTCACTAGGTTGCTAGTTGGAACACTAATGTGGGTGGATCAAGTCCTAATTCTTATTCCAGGTACTGTTTTAAACTACAGAAGTTCAACTGAAGAGAAAGGTAGATTTTTCATAATACTATCAATTCTGAGAGCTCAGGAATCTTCCTGGAGATGTGGCATCTTAGAAGGAATAATTTGTCTAAAGAAAGTTTCAAGTTGTTAATTTTTTTGGCCAATACATCTATGAATGTCTCAATTGTAAGAAATATTCCCCACTGTTTTATTTATTAAAGCTGCACTCTATTTCTGGATGCTTTGTGACTCTAAGGACTTTTGTAAACAGAATCTACATTAATTTGGAGAGTTTAACAGTGATTTGAAATGGTGTAACTAAGGGCAAAATGTGGTCCCAAATGTGCTTTGATATGAATGTGGTGGTTATGATATAATCTCTCAAAATTCCTTAACTATGACTATTAGAATTAAAAACTTTAGGGATACAGTTAGCTAGCTTGCTATAATTAAACCAATTTCTTTTTGTAATCTGCCTTTAGTCAGGCATACCTGAGAGCTGAAATTAACCTTTTTAAAATTCCCATCTTTCATGCCTGAGAGGCCCTTGAAGTGCGAGTGTATTAGAATTACTTTTTTTCCCTTATTTCATTCTGCAGTAGTTTTATTTTTTCTTTTCATGGTGAGTTCTTGTTTAAGTCAGCTCTCTGAAGTACGTCTTTTATATGTGTATGTTTGAGTCCAGCTAAGCTAATTACTTGCAGAACCAAATGGACTTTGTGTGTAAGAAAGCTAGACTTTGATTTTGACTTGGATTATTTTTTTCTAGTTCTGTTCTCATTTACAGTTTATTGTAAATATTTGCTATTACTGATAGTGGAATTTCCAGTCAGAATACCCTCAAATATATACCTTCTATTGAAAAACGTTTTGCAGAAATAGGTGCTACAGCATGCTAAACAGTACAAGTCCTGAGATACCATTTCTCAGCACTTCAGTTGATACTTTTGTTGAGGAGTTTCTGGTATTCATGCTCTCTCTTATCTTTTTGCACTGTTTTCCTTTTCTCAGCATTAATACATTGCTATTTCCCACTGTATCCTAATTTTGTCCCTGTCCTGTGTGCCTCTTGGCTTCTTTAAGTGTTTAAAGTCCTGGACTCTCCTAGCTTTAAATTTTCCAGAAAAGCTTTTCTCAGTGTCACAGAAAGATAATTGCACCAAGTACTTTTACTCTAGTCTTAGAATATTTTCTTATTTAGTTAAATGTTTTATTTTTGTTACTTTAATTTTTTGGTTTGTTTGTTCCATATGACAATTAAATCATCTTCAACAATATTTTTTAACCCTACTGTTGTATTTGTATTCTTTGGGTCTTTTTGGTTCTTTCTGAGGACAGTAGTTCATATTTACCTCACCTTAATCTTGTAACATGAAATTCCCTCAGGCATTAAAGTATTTTACTGTTCTTCAAATCTTTCTTACTTTCCTGGTGATATGCCCAGAAGTGAATAATGCTGTTCCAGAAGCAGCTATGGAAGTACAGGATACCAAGTACTGAAGCTCTGTTCTATGTAGCTTTTGATATGGACAGCCTAATGCAGCAAAGGCTTTTTTTCCACCAGTTCACATCAGTAAAATATATTGTTTTTCTTAACTCCCCTGATTTTGTGTTTCTCTGAAATTTTTTTCTTTTTCTTCAAAAACTTTTCCAAATTATTTTTGCCAGGCTAATGCAATTTCATTATCTTCAGGTTGTGTTGTGAGAGTCTTTGTCTCATTGATATCGCTTTATCTCTGATACGCTTTATGTATTCCTTCAGCTTTTTAGTTATTGAATCTTCTAGGTTATTGCTGAGGATGCTGAGTACTAGGCCAAGTAAAGTTCTGTATATCATCCTAGATGGGACCTTTTACTGTTCAATACACACCATGTCTTAAAACTCCTTTGAGTGTAGATTATTAACATTTTCTTCCCTTACGAATTCTAATAAGTATGAATTAACTTTGTTAACTGTGCTAAATCACTCACTGAAATAGGAAAAGTTTTCATTGATTAGATGGCTTTGTATACCTTTTCTCCATGCTCCTCTGAATAACCTGGAAATTCAATCAGTAATCATATTTCAAAATTGAATGACTGTTTTCTTCCCTGTGGGTTGACAGAGTTTATCCCTCCATTTTAAAATTAACATTTGATTTTTCTTTCTCATATTATTAATTGCAGCCTAGAAAACTAGGCTGGGTTTGATACAAATGACAGAACATATTTTTTAGATCTAATTCTGTAAAGTGAACAAGCACATGCTTACACCACTTCTACGAAAAGGAACCATGAACACTTCTTCTCTAAGAAGAGAGAGGACAGTGTTGTATGTCCCCTCTCATAATACGTGGAATATAGCTTTCAAGGCTCTAAGCAGTCGTTTATTCAAAATATAACTTCATTTTTCATCACTGAAGATATATACATAAGACTTTCCAAGTTATAAGATGTTTAGTTACAGGTAAGTGGGTAGTTTAGTCTAGAAATCTGTACTTAGACACTATCCTGTGAGAATAATGAGCTCTCTCTTCTCTTCTTCCCCTCACCACTAGTTCTTTGACCTTTCATGAGGATAAGTGGAAAGAAGGCAATACTGAAGGGAAAAGCCAGCTCAGGAAAGGAACATTCCCTATTAAATGCCTTCCCAGTACAATGTTTTAATTTTTATCTGAATGTGTAAAACTCTTTAATATATTATACTGAGTCACAGGTGCTAATCATTTGTTTGAGCCTGAGCATTTTTTCCCAGAGCCCTGTCTGTATTGCAGACCTAATGACTTGGATTAGCACTTGTTCCTTTAATACAATATTTGATTGGTTATGTCCACTGAAGTCAAATTAGTTTCAAACTGAATAACATTAGCTTACACTTCAACTTGATGACATCCTTAATAGTTTATCTATGTCTTTAATATTTTAAACATTTTATTTCTTTGTTAAGAAATAAACTAGAACCAGTTAATGGTTGCTAGCTACCATGTTGCTCCTCTTTAGCTGGGCTGGATTTCTCAGGTGCATGAAGGTCATTTCTCCTGCATACTCAAAGCCGAAGTAACAGTACAGTATAGCCCCTCACTTAGGAAAAATAAAGGACATATTTGTCCATAAGTTACATAGCTTTTTCCTAGAATGTCAAAGTAAAAATAGCAGCTCAATATCTATTACTGGCTCGTCAGATTTTGTGTCTTTTCTGGCCCGTCCTCTGTCATACAATCCGTCCCTTCTTATGTATTAGTTGTACCTGACCTGGGTGCAGCAGTTCCAGTCTACTCCTCTTACAACTCTCTGCTGATCAAAACTGCCATTTTTCCCTTATTTCCTTATAGCTCCTAACCACTTTGTCTCACCAGTAGGACACTTTCTTCTTTATTATGTCTGGACAACAAAAATCCTAGAATAGCAATGCTGCAATGCAAAGATCAGTTCTAGATCTCTTCCAATAATGTCCTTTATCCTTCAGGAAAAGCAATTGGGCATGGGGAGGGATTAATCCCTTTGTGTTTTGTGGGATTAATCTATAGTCTTCCTGGTTGTGAGGCATGCTTGTTGAAGTAGAAATCTTGTTATTTAGCTACCTGAGTCAATAAAATCTATGTTGAACATATATATATATATATTTTTACACTGAGTAATGCTGGAGGAATTATTGCCAGGAAAAGTTATCTTTCTGGTTGCAAAAGGACTCCTCCACCCAGTCAGGTTTCAAGCAAGTGTGCTGGAGACATTATTTGTATTTATGGTAACAAAAATGCTCTAGAAATAATAGGAAAGATGTAAAAAATCTTTAAAGCTGGTGGATTTTGCATATGTTACCATATGAAGCACAAAATGATCATTGTTAAATTTTTAAAATATTGCAATGTTGCAGTCCAAATGCTTTGATTTTGGCATGGTTAGAATAATGTAAAGCAGGAAAATGCATCATGGAAAATGCTAAATTAATGATTCTACAGATAATGACTTTAATAGCAGCTGTCCCTTGGCAATGAAGTAATGACAATAGTATTTAGCTTTTGTATAGCAATTTCCATTTTCAAAGTACTGCACTTAATGAATAGATTTGATAGAGGGGAAAAAACAATTCTTGTCTAAAGCTCTTGAGTTACTTTACATTTTCTCTTAGGATTGAGTAAGGAACCCTTTACAAGGGAGAAGAGCTTAGAACTAGAAAGAGTTTCTTCAGTCCTGTAGAAGGACCTGACTATCTCCTTTTATATATTCTGGATATAAATGACATGACAAGAAGTCAAAACCTTTTCAGAAGGGTGGAAACTGGAGAATACATAATGTTCTACCATGGAATCCTTCAAAGCAGGAGAACAGATAACTCATAATACAGTTTTCATAGAATAAAACTATAATCCAGGGTTCTGGAAACTGAAGGCAATTTTCTCTTGTATCTCTTCTCTCAGCGCAATACGTTTGACAAATTTCTTAGGTTTTTTGACCACTCAAAGTCATGCAATGCTAAAAGATCTTTTAGAAAGAAATTAATTTATGTAAATGAGGAGGGAAAAAAGGGATAGATACCCTCATGAGATCAGCATTGACCTTTAGAGAGTTAGTCCCTACAGAAGAACTAGGCTTTTTGCCATTTTTTTGGTAATTTTGTAGTTCAATAGGAAGGGATTCTTTCAGAAGCTTTCTTCATTACTACTGAAGATTATCTATAATTAAGTAAAAATGAGATGGAATGAACATACAGCAAAAGACTGTAAACATGTTTACACATTTTGATAAACATTCCTGCATTTTTTTCCTCTTGTAGCATTGATTCATCTGCATCATACTAAATGGAAATGAGCAAGATGTAAAATTAATCCACCCTTGTAACTATCTGAAGAGAATAATTATCTGATGCTTACAAGCTGTTTCTAGAACAGATCCTTTCCAAGCTACATTAAATTTTACTGTCTCTGAGTTTGAGTTTCAAATTACAGTGGATCACGTTCTTTAACAACGTAAATGCCATAGGTCCACTTAAGTCAGTGGAGCTGTGCAGATTTTTCTTTTACAGGAACAGAGCCCCAAAAGATCTAGATCTCCACTGCAATTTTGATGTTGCGATAGATGATAGCAATTTATGTGTGCTTATTGTGAGAAATCAGTGTATGGACAACTTGCCATCCCTGGTTAATTGTGTTTGATTCCCATGTCAAACTGTGGAGGCTTAACAAGCATCACACTGTTTGCATAGCAGAAGCTCAAGAGCATTCAGATTTGAAAGCTAACTTTATGCTAAGTATACGGTAAAGAAAATATCCTCTCCTGGAAAATCAGTTTAAGACTTTTGGGGAATGGAGAATGGGAAATTGCCAGATTAAAGGATAAAAAGCCTAATGAAGGATTTCTTGGGTTTTTATTCTGTGTAGGTTTTGGTTTGGGGGGTGTGTGTGTGGGGTTTTTTTTTTTGTTTGTTTGTTTTTGTTCCTTTTTTTTTGTTTTTTTTTGGGTTTTTTTTTTTTTTTTGGGGGGGGGGGGGGGGTTGGTTTGGTTTTGGTATTTTTTTGGTTGCTTGGGTTTGTGTTGGGTTTTTTTGTTGCAGAGCAAGGAAATGGCTAAGTCCTTGCTTAAAGCAGACCAGACCAAGAAAAGCTAGACATCTGGATCTAGTCCCAAGAAGCTAGATCCTGGTACTTATAGCCTCTACTGATAGCCTGCAGACTGGGATCTTAAACCTAGAAAGCTCTCTTATGCTAACTTCTGAGATAGGTAAGAGATTGTTTTTACGATAAAAGTTCACATCAGTAATAATCAAATATAGTTGCAGAAACCTGTGGCAAATACTATCCAAGTCAGGTCAACACTGAAAGAAATTTTATATACGAAAATAAAATTTAATAGCTAAAAATTCAAACATTTAAAGTTTTGTTTTTTTTTTTTAACTTTGTATCTAAGATATTAGAAATCTGTTGCTGACACTTAGTAGGAGGAAATATATTGACTAGGTGCAAGGACAGAGAAGTATCACTTTTTTCAGCAGTTTGGACTTGGCTTTTACCATTTTCAAGTTTTCTTGTACACCTGTGACATTGTTACTTTATACTTAAAGTTATTTTATACTTAAAAAAAACCACCCAAAACTCACCATTTTAAGAAAACTATGCAAAGAGCTTCTGTACAAGTTTCTGAAGAAATGATAGAGGATAAACAGGAGTCTAGCTACATACAGCTGTGTATGAGAAATACTATTCAATTTCTCAACAGTAGAGGAACTGGAGATTATGTAAGGACCTAATATGATCAGAAATCTCTTCCTGAAAATTCATAAAGTTTCCTCCAAGGTATTTTTTTCTGAGATCTGGTAGAAAGAGCTGACAGAATAAGCCAATAGTAAGCCAGGACTTTGAAAACTTTCTGAAAGATCTTGACCTTCTATGAGTGATTCTCTCTTTGTTAAACTTGTAGTACATTCCAAACTTGTTTTTCAATAGTGCAATAATGATTTCCAGACCTTGTGAATGTGTGAGTGATATGAGTACATTATCTCTCTCTGAATATAATTACTAATTAGATTGTATTTCAGAAATGAAATTCAGCTATTAATACTCTGTAAATCAAAGGGATTCTTTAAGTGGAAATGGAGTCCATTTGTGTTAGAGAAATGAGGCATAAAAAAAAGTTTTATGGAAACCTAACTTCTTTTCTTTTGCTTTTCTCCCCGTAATGCTGCATTTATATTTTTGGTATTCAGCTCCATATAGTATTAAAAGAGACATATGTTAGCAAGTAAAAGTTCCACTTTCAGTAAATACTGATGGTTAGATTTAAATTCAATTGGAGTATTAAATAGAAATGTAAGTTCTCAGTCAAGACTTTTCTAGACTTTATCTTGATGGTTTGCATTTCTTGTGGTCTGATTTTGATCTCAGTTATCTGCTCTTCAAGCTTTTTTTCTCAAAAATTTTTCTCTAAAAAATCCTGTTCACTCAGGTTTGAGATTATAAAATGGAGCCTGTCAAAAGTCTCATTTATTCTGTCATAGATGACGGTGGCCAAGTCAGTGTCTGGACACTAGTCAGCTCATCTTTTCAGGCTCGCTACTGCATAGATCACCATTCTCCCTCTCCTGAAACCTGGCCTTTGTTTCTGTCTTTGTTTGCCATGTTTGTAAATAGAGCTGGGATAGAAGTGGAAATCAACAGATTTTGGGAAGCCCTAGTCCCAGGAGCTACTGAGAAGTATAGGGACTCTCTCATGGGTCTCCATGGATACAGAGAAAAAGCAAGTTGAGTTCTTGCAAGCCTTCAGGGTTATGGAGTCAGTCATCAGCACCAGAACATTGTTTGAAAATTCTTAGGTCATTCCAACCTTGAGAACCTCTGTTGATATCTGTATTGGGATTTTCATTTGGTTTTACTTACTTTAAATTGAAGGAAAATTGTATCTTGTTTCCTCTGTAAAGTGTTATAGAAACCACTGATGGAGAGTGCTATATAAAGGTCTCTCCAAGAGGAAGGAACTTTAAAAAAATGTGTCCCAGTGAGGAAGATCATTAAAACACAGTAGTAGGTACTCATTTACCTTGGCTAACTGTGTTTTCTGGAAAAAAAAAAATTCCAAAGAGACTTGCATTGAATTTTCTAGCTTTTCTTAGCAGGTGAAACACTCAAGGGGAAAAAAAAAATTCTGTTCTTTCATCTCTAAGGACTGTAACACTGTAGGCAGAAGCTTAGTACACTGCTTTCTCTAATGCTTTTATTATTGTGAATTATCTTCTGCTGACAGCTTATAACCTTTTTTTTTTACAATAAGAATAGTTCTTGATACTTGATCTATCTGCTGCTGCATCAAACTGAAGATCAAAGTGTTCTTTAAAAAAATTTCCAATTATTCTTTGTTATTTGATATTACAATAACTCTTGTCATATGTCTTTCATTTTTGCCATTTTGAAAGCACAAATACTGGCTGCTTTAGATAAAATATAAGAGTAAAAATGTGCAAAAAAAATTGTAAGTTGTTTATGATCATAAGCTTTGCTTGTGGTTTAACCAGAGACACAAGTTGGAAACTTGTCAGATTTCCCTTTGTCCAGTTTCAAAGCTGGTATTTTTCTTATGAATGGGGTCATATAGATCATCATCATCTTCATCTCGTTCTATGTATGCTTTATCCAGGCTATTACCCACTCATAGCCTTTGCTTCCATACTGAGGCCAGTTTCTAAATTTTTTGATAAAGAACCTTCCGTTTTTGAATTGCTATTAAAAAAAAAAAGCAAACAAACCCAAACTAGCCACACAAAACTCTCTTCAATATCTGATCATAATTGCCTGGTTCTTGCTGCCTTTAATAAAAGATGTTAGGAGAATCCTTTTCAGTGGAAAATTACACGTTCCCTAGAAATGTACAAAATTCTGCCTTAATGCCGCTTATTGTCCAGATGAGGAGGTCACAAAGCCCCATAATTTATTTTTCTGGCTTTAATACATGGCTTTTGTAAACTCTGGAGGAAAGCTTGTTTAAAGAGGCACTGTGAGCCATAAGAAATGCTGTTAAATTAGATTTATGCGGTTTACTTTTCTAGGAAGTGCTGTGCAAAGTAAACCCTGAGCATGTGATTTTAATACTGCATGAAGGCTTTTGTCCCTAAAGTAAAACAGTGACAAAAGTTTATAAAATGGTACCAAAAGCTTTTCTTTCCTTGCTAGCTGAATCAAACTGGACTTTTAGACTTGAGGTGTACACTGTCTCCCATTTCTAGATGCCATGCCTGACATTATGGGAGTAGGAAGGAACTGTGGCACTGTTGGGATTGAGGCTATTTTTAAGGCTGCTTTGAATACCAGGCACAGTCAAATGGGCAGCTGCTGCACACAGTGCAGTGGCACACAGTGGCAGCCTTTTTGCTGCCTCATGCCACTGTGCACTGAAGCTTTTGAGCAGGTTGTGTGTGAGGGTGGTGTCACTGGTGGTGTCAAACGTGAGGGGATGAGTGTAAGAGAGATGACACTGCAGTACAGCCCTGCAGCATCTCTAGCCCTGCTTGGCCCAGCAGGCAGTTTCTTTTACATATCAGCACTGCAAATGGGTGAGATTGCAGGGTTAGAAAGATGTGTGTGTGAGGAGCATAAGAGGCCACAGGAGTAGCCATTAAATGTCATTTGCAGTCCAGTTCTTGTGAGATCTGATTATTTGTTGAGTAGCTGAAAACATCTCTATCACGGTTCTGTAATGAGTCAGAGAACTTTCTTTGTCTCCACTGAAGCTAAACCACTATTAGAACTCATTGTCTATTCAAGATGAATTGCTTAATCTGTTTTAAAAGGTCTATAAACCATGTCAGAATTTATTAGTAACAGTTGTTAGTATTATTCTAATCCATAAAGACTGCATCTTTGTCCATCTGAATCCATAAATGCCATCCAGTTTAAATCCCTTCCACAACCTCCTGGTCATGCAAACGTTTACAACTCATTGGTCAATAGAAACAGTATTATATATTCAGTTTAAGGTTTGTAATTGTTTTCCATTACAAATTTACATTGTATACAACCTGTGTATACAGTCAGAAGCTGGAATGGCAAGAGTTACTTGTTGAAATATGCAGGTAACATACAGCTTTATTCTGTATCTTTGTTCAAATTGGATCAGAGTAAAACTGAAAGATATTAAGTTAAAGATCAAAGGGGTTTTTTTTGGTTTTTTTTTTTCATTGAGGAACTACTTTGGGCAGTGGGACTATACAATTATATAGCTATGAATAGAGTGATTCAAGATTCTTCAGGGGTATTCCTATTTGAGGACTTGGAGTCAAAGAATATTCTTTTATCTAGACAGGAATGATTGCTCCCTCCTGCCCAAATAATTAACTTTTGGCATGGTTTGCTTTGAGGTTTAAACGTCACATTTGGGAATATCATTATGAATGGGAAACTTGAGTTCTGCTTCACTGTATTGCATATCCTTAATCTATAATGGGCCACCTGATGATCTCAGATGGAAAGCATGACTACTAGGTCCCCCTCAAGCAAAAAAGTAATTTAAAAAGAATTATGTGGAAGTCTTAGCTATGAAGGAAGTAGTTCTGTTTGGAGGCCTATTCAAGACTATAAATTGAACTCTGTCCAGACCTAAGGAAATATGACTGTGTTCTGCACCAATACTTGGCACTTGTCTTGGACAGTGCTTTCTCCAGTAAGATATAAACATGTACAGCAGCAGATATATTTGCAATGAAAGAGAAATGATAATGAAGTGTGTCATTCCACTTCATGCCTCTTTTGATGAGCATACAGGCACAAAAAGGTGCATGTCATGTAATTTCCTTTGTTTAATGCACATCCTGCAATGCAATCTGACAGTTTTGGGATGGTTTAGTATAAATTCTGTAAAGAAAGTTTTCATTAAAAAAAATAAATACAGAAGCAAGGTTGTCTTAGAAAATTATCACTCATCTCCAAGTCAACGGCCAACTCTGTGCTTTGATTGCATAAATACAGCCAGCAAAAGAAACTCTATTAACTATAATTCAAGTTTTCAAAGTGCGCTTTTTTCGTCCATGTACAGTTGAATGTCTAAATTTAGGTCTAGTGTTCTGCCATCTGTCTTTTAAAACATTTGTGTGTTAATGATTTTTCCTCAGTCCCTCATTGTAAACAAAATCTGTTGTTGGTTCTTGCTTGAGTAATTTTTCCTAAGCTCTTTACACTATGTTTTGGCACTACAGTCAGTTTGAAATATCCTTCCACTGCATGATAAGTTAATGATCACAGCTGATGAAATTCAAAGCAGTGTTCTTACAGCACACCTGCTCATGCACAGGGATATTGACTGCAGAAAGGCTTTTATAATCCAACTGAGTTTAGTGAACTGCTATGCTAGATTAAAGAGAGAAGAAATTTAAAGTTTAGTTGTGAGCTCTGAGGCCACGTTTGTTTCTGAGATGTAAGGAGGTTCCATTTGTATTATGGTTTGTTTCAATGCTAATCCTGATGGTACTTCTGAAAGAAATCATTAGAAAGTACTCCAAAACGTATATGTGAATAAAAAAAAAGTTAAGAAGCATGTATAATTTTATATCAACAGCTGTTGTGTATTTCTTCAAAGGCTGACAGGAAATGTCATGTGCCTGTACATGCTGTCTTAAAAAGAGACTATGAAGATCAAAGATAAAGTGGTTGTTTATCTCAGAAACACTTGCACTTTCCCATTACATTTTATATTAGAAAGTATTTCAGATATTATGGGAATACCTCTTAGAAGTGTAAGCTTAAATAGTTTGTGTAAATAAAATAAAAAAAAAAAAAAGAATTGAGCATGTAGCTGCAGTCTGTAAGCCCATCCCATTTTTATTTCACTCTATCTTCAGATTTGAATGTTTCCCCCTATATTACTGTGAGCACTAAAGCCAGATCCTAATCAGTAGTATTTCCTTGGGAAAATTCAACAAGACTGCTTAATAATTTTGCTTTCAAATGTCTTATATATTTGCACACAATTATAGATCGTTAAGATAAATCATAAGATTTTTAGTGCTTTTTTTAAATATCAAAAAATGCCAACCTATATACACACAGAGATATATAAATAAATATAGATAGATATTTAATAAAAAATTGATACTTAAATGCACACAAAAAGCTTAAAGGCTTAAACTTCCACATATGAATGATGTTAGCTTATGTAGTGTATATACATGTTATACAGGCTCTTATTTTGCTTAGGGTTTCAGTGAAATATTTTTAAGGTTTAGATTTTAGCTACTTTTTGGAACTGTTGATGGAAAAAGGAAAATTGGAAAGGAAAAATCTGCCGCTTATTCAGAATGGCTCAGGGCTATTATAAAGGACAGAATCTTGGGTAACTAAGAACAAACCCCTTGTGCCTAAGCCATCTGAGGCAAAGAATGATGCCTGTTAAAGTTTAATGAAAAAAGTTTGTTTTAATTTTTTTTGAACTATCACATACTTTGCTTTACAGAAAATATTTGCCTGTGAATTGTACACTAGAATTATGTAACACATTAATGTGGACTGAAAACAAAGACCTCTTCCCACCTTCATCCATTTTCTGAAAAATTCAAAACACAGGAATGAATTCTTAATTTTAGTCATAGGCACATTTTCATTATGAATTCAGTCAGAACATGGGTAAAAAAATGGTTTTGAAACTTCCTTATAGATTTCCCTTCATTCTGATCTCAGTCTCCTTCTTATTTAAATAGAAGTTTTTCTGAGCAGAGGAATTTAAAATTAATTTTTGAAAGAACATATTTTTATTAACATGGATCAACATTAACGTGTAACCAGGTGGACAGAAATAAACACTAATGCTATATGCATATTTTACATGAGATGTTCAAATTCAGTCGTAAAAAACTACCCAGTTATTTCTGATGTTTTCTTATTTGCATTGCACTCTGTTTGGAAACAAATATTCACCTTGCATGTCATTTCACATCAAAGGCTCCTCACTATGCATTTCCAGCTGGGCTAATTACCTCTAGCTGTACCATTTCCACTATTTTCCCAATCTCAATTTTATTGAAGACTAATGTACTATAGGCAATGAGAAGATAGTAATGCATGTATGTCTATGGAATTATTTCATGGCCAGCAAGTCATGCCCACACTTAGGACTGGAATGCCTCTTAAGTGTTTTGTGATGTGCAGAAATTATTCTTTTCCCACTGTGGCAAATATTTGGCTTTGCAAAATATGGGAGACCCTAAAATTTTTACAGGGCATAGCTACTGTGTTTTTGATGATAATCTTGTTCCAGCAGAACGTAATTCAAAATTGTTTGTAGAGGGAAACAAACAGTTGATAAATAGCCATTTCATTTCCTTGGGCATGGTTTCACCATTTATGGAACTAATACAGAACACGTCCTTAATCTCCTTTGGATTCTGGTTGTCTGAGACTTTTAGAACTCCTGACACTAATTAAAAGGAGCAACCACATTTGAATTTCTCCAGGAAGAACACTCTTGAATCCTTCTGCCTGATATAATAAAGTGCTTTCATATCATATTTCTTAGTGTCAGGAAAGTAAAATGGTTGCTCCATCTGTATGACTGCTGTAATTTTATGATTTACAGATTATCCGTAATACTTTCAAAATTTTAAGATTGGGTAAAGACTAAAACTAATAATAAAAAAACCCCAACCTAATTAATCCCTGAGTTTGAAAAAGCCATAATTACATTCTAAATATTTTTTTAAAAGTTAAATTTTACTAATTAGAGATTAAGCACTAGGGAATGTTCATATGTTTGTATACAAAATGGTGTTTTTCTGTTGCACTTTAATAGCTTCAAGTAATAATAACAGGCTTGTTTGTCCCATTAAGGAGTAGTGTGGGTCCATGGTTTGCTCTGGAAATTCAGCAGAAAAACTGAGTCATTGCAACTCCACCCCAGTGTTTCTAGGAACACTGATGCAACATGGATTTGAATCATACTGGTTCACATAAAATGCAGACAACTGTTTACAAAGTACTGGTATGTCATGAAATAAAGTGAAAATGTTCTTTTAGGAAGATTTATGCAAGGTCAATGCCCATAGAATCCTATCTTAGAAAGAAGCAGATCTCTTGGAAAAATAATTGTGCATTTGCTTGATTTGTCCTTAACTGAAAACCTCGTCTTAAATTGTTTGGACTGCCATTCCCATAGGAAGATATTTCTCTGCCCTCAGCAAAAAGGGTATGAAGTCTTTCATATAGAAGTCTTAGCTATTCATGAAAACTAGAAATAATTTTTAATCTTCTCTTATATTTTTTTCAAATATTAGCAGGCTTTAAAGTACTGATAAGCATAGAAGTCAACAGGTGTGGCCCTAGAATTTTGAGGGTTTTGAGGCTTACATGATCATACTTGAAGGATTTTTCACTGCCTCTATTCTACAGAGTTCCATATGTGTAAGCTTTTTGTAATTGCTTAACTGATATTTCTAGCATTATGACATAATTACATTTATAAAATTACTGAATACAGAAAAGCAAGTAGGACTACTTCAATATTTTTATTTCATCTTGACAAATTATGCAGTCACATTGCTGATTATGTCCTGATCTTTTTTACAGGAAATGGTGTTGATTGTTTGGGTGATCTGTAGAACTTTGGTGTGTTGTTTTGCTGCATATAAACACATTTCATATGGTTGTTCAAGAGAAGTGGAGAGACAGAGGAGGGATTCTGGTTGTTGTGGGGGTTTTTTTTGTGGTTTTTTTTTTTTTTTTTTTTTTTTTTTTTTTTTTTTTTTTGTGCTATCTGATTTGATTACTCATTATATTGCCACGCATATGCAGGTGGCAAAATGTGAATACAGGGCACTAACCATTATGTTCATTTACTTTGCCATTTAGCAAGCACAGATGTTGACTATATAATAACAATGTGCTTCTTGTTGTAACAGTCCTGCTGTTAGGTCCCCCTGCTACTACAGTAGTTTGCTGCTTCAATGTGTTAGAGACCTCTTTTGCTGGGAACTTGTAACTATATTGTCTGGTTTTTAAATCTCTTTTTAAATTTGTAACTTCGTAAAAGAGAAAATGAAGTTTGCATTGTGTTCTGCACAAGATATTTCTCATTTGAGTTTCTAATATTTATTCTTTGGGATTGTGTTGCCTTGCTGCATGAACAGATGAACCTAACATGCATTTGGATAACAGACAAAAAGTACTGCTCTGACTTTTTAGATCTTGCTTCTTCAATTATTTGTAGTTTTGTTACTGCTGTTTGCTACATCCTAACAAATACTCATGCCAAGCTGCCTAACAAATACTTAGCTTGAATGTTCAAATCCTCAGTAATGCCACTTTTTTCACTCATGTTACCTAAAAGTTATCTATTTACTGAATGTAGTTGAATCCATAAGTCCCTTACAATTTCAGTCTCAGTGGTTAAAAGGACTTGACTTTGGGAGGACAAGCAGGGAATTAAAGCTGAACAATGAAACAAAGGTCAAAGCTCTGGGAGAGATTTAAAAAAATCCCAAAAAACTAAAAAGCGTTTAGTAGAACTATCTGTATCTCTAGGGTCTCTATTCATCAAATATTTCCCATCTTTGAGTTTCTAGGAGTTCATGGTGTCTTTCTGGAATCCTCAGTGACACTATTAAACCTTGTAGTCATGTTGTCCTAAAGTTAAAAAGGAAAGAAAGAAGAAAAAAAACAACCTGAAAGATGAGATACTTTGTAACATAAGGCTGAAAAGTTGATGATCAGTGGTTCAAGCTCAATTATTGATAATTGTACATGGAAATAAAAGTCACAACTCTGAGAAATATTTCAGTATGTTTAGAACTGAGCAGCCTGGTTAATGACAATAGTCAGCACTATTTCCCTGTTGGGCTGTGCTTGCAATAGGAGCTCAAAGCTTGAATACAAATTGAAATTCAAGGCCTACATTTTAGCCATCAAAGCCATTCATTGGATTAGTCTAAATTGAGGGAGACTATCTTTTTTAGTCCATGGCTATGCCCTACCATAAGAACTGCACTCCTTGGGAGCAATGAAACTACCAGGCACTTAAGGACTCCTGAGCACAGCCTGTCAGCCCAAAGCTATACAGTTCATGCCTGTTGTAGGAAAAATTGCAAAAGGGGACACAAATACTGTCAGCGCTGTTGGACAGAGCATATGTTGTGCTAGACGTATGGGTTTTTTCTTCCTAAGAGATATTTTTCCAACTGTTACTTCATTTTAAAAGCTTTAAATTTTCCATATGATAAGTAGAAGAAAGTTATGAAATTTGTGTCCTTTTTCCTGTTGCTGTTCCTGCAGAGAATTTCAGTTGTTCTGTTTCATGCTGAAGCCTTTGAAAACACTAATCATAGGCATTTAAAGTAGCACAATACAGATTATGAAGTTATTCATAAAAATTGAATTGAATATTGAGAATATTGGACAAATTGAGTTGGTCTTTTCATATGCCAAAGTGATATGCAAAGATCTTGCTGAGTTACCAGTACTGCTATTGGCAGGGTACAATTCATTGAGAAATTTTGCTGAGCATTCACAATGGTACAGTGCATCTGGACCTAATGAAATAAAACAAACCAAAAAATATTTTATTTGATTTCAGAGAAAAATGTTTTAATCTCTCTGGAAAGCTGCTTCCTGTTTGTTTGCAACATGCATCTCTCTCAAACAATTGATACAATTTTCAGAAAGAAATGGCAGTTCCTAAACTCAAAATCACACCTAGAGGGTTTTTCCTGGTTTCTATATCTGTTGCTTTTAATCTCTCTACAGGTCTATAGTGACATTAATATTCGTCTCTAGCAGTGCAAACATACCACTGGTGGGGTGTTTTGCTTGTTTGTTTGTGGTTTTGTTGTTCATATTTTTAAAAATGTTTGTGTTTCACCAGATTGTCCATTTTGTAGTTCTACAATCTTAAGTACACATGAGATTGATTTCTTATCCATTTCAGCAGGTTACAAAGTAGTAAACCAGTATGCTTATAGCTGGAAATAGTCTTTAGGTGCCAGGATTGTCCTGACATTTTTTTTTTTTTTTTGTAATAAAAATTATGTGATCAGTCAAAAAAGCAAGTTAGCAAAAAGACTGAGAGTTAGGAGTTTGTTACTTCTATGCCACAATGACATTCATATGTACCTTTTTTTTTTTAATCTCTGTACTACTGGTGCCATCAGGAATGTACTGATTTTCCCTCTTAAATTTAGTTTACAGGCTGTGGAATAGCAGCTTAATGAGTGGTTGGTGGCTTGCTTGTGTTCTACTTGAGTGTTGTCCTTTCCCCTTCGTCAGTAAAAGGGTTTTTTTTCGTGTCATCCTGGCTTGTGACATTTCCCTGACTAGATCACTGCTTGTGTTTTCTGACATTGAATTCTGCTCAGTTGCCTTACAGCATTCTTCTGGCAGCCTTTTGAATGCTCTGTTATGACTTAGCATTCTCTGAGGATACCTTGTTTGGCAAATTCTAAATGCTTGGTGAATTAATTACATCATATTCTTCCAAAAATATATTTTTATCTTAGCAGTCAGTGTTTCTTCCCATAATCCCAATAGTAGCATAATATTATCAGTTTCCCATTACAGTGGGTTTTGTAATCTCAAAGGGATTTTTTTGGGCAAAGAGGTGGAAATTGTGTGTATTGGGTCAAGATTTTGTTGTTGAATCAAAGTCTCTCTCCTTTTTTGTCATTGTTCGGTTTAGCTTTATAAAATCAGAAAAAAATTATTAAAGCATCAACTTCTTAAGAGCATGTGATTGTCAAAAATCATACATTTTGATGTCTCTGTCTGATATATATAAGATCCATACATAGAGATCCAGTAACTAAGTCTTCTTCATTTGTTCTGCCTGGTTCCAGCATTTTAACTCTGGAATTATACTTGAGGAATTTTGCTGTGAAGCAGGTGTGAATCTACTTCCATGTAGGCTCTGAAAGACTCATTGCAGAGTAGATTGGACTAGAGGAAGGAGGAGGTAACAGGGATTGACAGAGAGACTGTCTCAAGACATAATTGTAGGCTGGGCATATTGATCTGAATGAATTAACAATCTTTTGCTGTTCTTGTTTTAGTGTAGCTAGTAATCTAGATAGGTCAAGCCCGTCAATTTTTTTAATCATGAGAATTTTATGTGAATCGACATTGGTACCTCCAATCTTTTGGACTACAAATTTAAATCCAAAAAAATTTAAAATGGTAAATTATTCAGAGCCTATTTTCCTGTGCTGCAAAGATTGCTGTGATACTTGGAATAAAATAATACCATTGCTGGGCAAATCCATAAAAGGAGAGAGCTTGTCTCCCTAAGAAATTAGACTGGAAAGGAAGAGTTTTAGGAGATTTTGCTTCTGTGTTAACTTGTTGGGTGTGACAGTTCAGAAGTTCTACAGGTATCCAGTAACAAATAAGGGGGGAAAAAAGTCATTAGGGTACTCAACCTTATTGTCTGAGATACCAGGAAAATAACTGCAGCTGTCATTTTAATAATTATATAATCCAGTCAAGGAATTTGATGATCATGTTCAGATAATTGGTTTACTGAATATTTTCAATCTTCATGAAGATGACAGCCTTTCTTCAGTATACTTTTCTTAATTAACATGGGTGAAAACTTTAAGCAGTCTGTGTATATTGTATATTGTGCAGCATTTCTGGAGTACAAAGCTACTTACCTACTTTATGTGGAGCACCACTGAAGACTGACCTTCCAAACACCCACCTAGACCTACATTTAGCTGTGTGTACAGAGAAGTAGCAATTGTAAAAAACCATGGCAAGCAGTCAGGAGTCAGGAATCTTTTAGCAAAGTTGGTGTCGGTGCAAGGACAAAACAATTACCAATGTGAGAGAGGCAGAAAAAACAGACAAAGGCAGCGTTGTCCCTTCTTCATAACAACATATGTATGTATCTCCTTCAAGCAGCTGAAATGCAAGCATCTACATTAACTTTTCCATCCATGTCAATTTTTGAACTAATCCATCTACTCTCATCCTGAATTTCAAGCCGAAGGATTGATTTATGATGAAATTGCATATGCAATGCAAAATGTTCTTTAAGACATACTGTGGACACCATTTTATCCTAATATAAAGATTGAGGGGAGGAGGAATATGTTATGTAGAATAAAAGGAAGAATACAAAATAGAAGAGAGATGAGAAGAAAATGGGAAAAAAATGAAAATATATTTTCAGGAGCTTTGGAAATGCTAAAAAAAATTCAAAGGATATTGCTGTGCATGTAGAAATATTTCTTGAGTATTTTTACTGAGGACTCCCTGCAAGATAAATTACTTTTCCCCGTAAATACTATAATATTTTTTTCTTTAAAAAGCTACACTCTGTAGTTCTTACTATCAGAGATTCAATGAAAACTCTTCTTAGTGTTGAACTTTTTTTTCAATTCATTAATTCAGTTAATTTTAATTGGGACTTATAAGGAACCTTAGCTAATTGATGCTTGGTTTTGCTAGCATCAAATAGTTTGAAAGAATGGTTTCAAAAACCTCATATCACTTGTTTATATTAAAAATACAAGTATTTGAATGTTTATATATTTTTTCCTTTGTAGCATTGTTCCATGCTTCTCTTTTCAAACTTCATTGTCAATGACTTGCTCATAAACTAATCTAATAACTTGCTCTATAAACTAACCTGTTCCAAATAGTTAATACGCAGGCTTTCTCTATTGAAAAAAGTGTGATTTGTGGATTTATTGATATAGAAAAAAAAATCAGTTTGTGTATAAATTACATAGAGTTGGCTTGTACTTTTATCTTTTGGTCTACCTTGAAAAAAACTGAAATAAAGTGGTATTGCATCTTGCATTTGGTACTTTCAGAAGAGCTCTACCTTATGAATGGAAGCTACATGTAGTGTTTCTTCTTGTTTGGACTAATCACAATAAAAATAATTGTCATATTTTATAATAGCAAATCATAGAAGGACTTGACTTTTTAAAATGCACATATTCAAGTGAGAAAAGTGATCTATTTTGATTATTACAGTGAAAAATCATTAGAATGCCAACTCATCTTTCAAAGGATAAGTTAGTTGCAGTCAGTATGAATGTTCCCTGAAAATGTATTTTTAGTATGCATCAGAATTCTGGCTATCATCCCACACACTTCTTTAAAAACTCAATTAAAGTTCATTAACTCCAATTAAGCATTAAATATTTCAACTGTTTCACTTTTCCACTTTCTTAATTTTTAAATCTTTGAAGCACATAGTAAATACCAAATAAAAGGTATAGACTTGTTTTTAGCTGTACTTGAAAGGCAGCAGAAAAATCTAAATTTTTGAGTTAAATTATTTAGACTCCAAATATGTGGAAATTGAGTTAGACTTGGGATAAGGAATACATACCTTTGTATCATGTTAGTGGGATTTAGTTCTTAATTTTCTAGCTGCATTTTTCACAAACCAGTTCTACATACATTTTCTAAGAATATAGCTCTCACTGTGGGCTAAGAACAGGACATGGAAGACAGCTTTGTAATCTACCAGCAGTAAGCATATGTGACAAATTATTGACTGCACTAATTGTGTTTTACCCATGAAGCCATTAAGAATTGAAAGTAGTTCCATAAACCGGTTCTTTCTTTGGTTGGCTAAGTTTGTAGAAGTTTGTGTTTTCTGCCAAAGCTATAATTTCTCTATGTGTGTATGTATGTATGTGTTACAAGTTTTTATGTGATAAGTCAAAAGTAGGATTATATTTTTTTCTCAATTATTTGCCTTTTCACAAAGTTATTGAATTACTGTTTAATTTACTAAATATGTAAAGTAAAATTGTTACTGTTTTCAACAGAGCAGTGATATTAACAGTGACTGAACTAGAAGAAACTTGTTTTTGATAAATGCATCGTGGGTTATGTCCTTCAATTTACCTGTGTCTGTAGCCATTCAAGATCTTCAAGTACTTTTATTGCATTACTAAAGAAAACTGTTTCTGAGTACACATTGTGCTTGTAGTCAGGGTTGACTACTTTTCAAATTGCACGCTATTCTTCAGAATGTAATCATCTTCCAGCAAATCGTGCAATGCCTAAAGTGTCTTTTAAATTTCTGACTAGGCTTGGGTAGGTTTGATAATATCTCTGTGTTAATAATATCAACATTTATACTTTCAGGAACAAATAAAATCTGAGAATGGTATTGCTAGTTTTGGAAATTTACCAGAAATTATATTGTATGATGAGGTAACCATTTTTTAAGGTTGTTTTAGCAACTTCTCTCAAGGCTGATAAAGATCAGCTTCACCTAAAGCATGTAACGTGAAAATCCATTAACATTTTGGAATTGCAGTATTAAAATCTAGATAGAGCTGAAATACCCTAATAATTATAATTTTAACTGTTCGCATAGAGGGGTTTTTAGTAAGAGAACAGATTTCAAATAGATCACACAAATATCTAGGTTATTGTTCTGGAGGACAAAAAAAAGCAAACAGTAAACCAGTGCCCCAAACCATCATCTTAACCTGTTTCCAGTGTGCTTTTAAAATTAAATGGATCATATGAAAAATATTAAAAATTATTTTTAAATGCAGATATAGGTTAAATACTATTATGTCTTGACAGAAGATATTTTTAATTATTTTATTTTTTTGCCAGAAACAGTGATTAGCTCTCTGATTAGTTTCTGTAATTTCAACAGCATAAAATAGAAGAGTTCCTTTTTTTTAATTCAAGAAACATAAACATTTAATGGGGACCTATTAATAAATGATTATCTTTTTATGCATAACTTCTGAAGCTTCAGAACTTGTAACTTAATATTGTATTTGGTTATCAAGACCTTTGTGAATGAGTAAAAAATGTAGCTATTATTAAAATATTTTATAGAATCTACCTAAATTATTTTTGGGTTTATAAATATTCTTTATTTTTGCAGAGATAATATTTGCTTTCCAAATATAACTTTTATCAAAGAAGAAATCAATTTTCTGCATAGTATATAAATTAATATGAATACAAAAAAATCAAACTGTGTTCTAAAATTTCAGCTCTAGTTTTTTTAGACTGAGAGCTGTTAGATCTTACATGGGCATGGAAAAGAAGCTCAGCAGAGAGGGACATGGGGGTCCTGGTGGACACTAAGCTGTCCATGAGCCAGTAGTGTCCTTGAGGCCAAGAGGCCAATGGTGTCTTGGGGTGCATTAGGAATAGCACTGCCAGCAGGTCACGGGAGGTGATCCTGCCCCTTTACTCAGCCCTGGTGAGGCCTCACCTGGAGTGCAGTGTCCAGTTCTGGGCTTCTCAGGACAAAAGAGACGTGGAGCTCCTGGAGCATGTCTGGTGGAGGGCAACAAAGATGATTGAGAGATTGGAGTGTCTCTTATGAGGACAGGCTGAGGGAGCTGGGCCTGTTTAATCTCAAGAAGGGACAACCGAGAGAAAAACTCGCCAATGTCTGTCAGTATCTGAAGGGAGGTGCCACAAGGATGTTTCCAGGCTCTGCTCAGTGGGGCCAAGCAACAGGACAAGAGGCAGTGGGCAGAAACTGATGCACAGGAAGTTCCACCTGAACATGAGGAAGAACTTCTTTACTGTGCAGGTGAGTGAGCACTAGAACAGGTTGCCCAGAGAGGTTGTGGAGTCTCCCTCACTGGAGATCCTCAAGAACTGTCTGGACACAATCCTGTGCCATGTGCTCTGAGATGGCCCTGCTTGAGCAGGGAGGCTGGACAAAACTGACCCACTGTGGTCCCTTACAACCTTTCCCATTCTGTGACCGTATGAAATGGAGAGCAAATTTCTTATTTCCTTGGCCTAGTGTTCCCAATCACATGACGTTTGGAATAAGCAGTGTTCAGCTGTAAAAAGGAAAGTGTTTACTTCCTTTTAACAGTGAACAGAATGTTCCTAATTTAATGCAGGAGTAACCTCTTGTCCACAGCAAGAGGTTGAATTTGCTTTTTTTGTAATTTACATGAGTTGTACCTAAGCAAAATCCTTCAACCATCTGCCACTAGTCAATGAATCCTTTTTTAATTTCCATTAATTCTTGTTAGAAAGATTGAAGAAATCCACCCATCTGTTTGATTGAAACATTATATCCACAGGGAAAGCACATTGAGAATTTTATCACTCTTTGCTTAGGGGTGGGGGAAGATAATCTAGAGCAATTGGAGTAACGTGTAAGAATGTTCAGTGTTGGGTTCTTAGATAAACCTTGCATATTAATTCATTGAGTAAATGAGGAATGAAATATTCTGATAGTCAGAAATTCAGCACCAATAGAGAGCGAGTACTCTTCTGCTTTTAATGTAGTTAATCATACTGTAGTGAGTAAACAAACTCATCTAACAAGTCAGAAACCATCAAGGAAAATTTAGTGGTAGAGAAATAGAAAAGGGTAAGGGAAAGAGGTGTGTAATCATATTCTGTGAATTTGCCTTTGAGATATAAGTTCTTCTGAACAGATAACATTTATATTTGCTGAGCACGACATTTTTAGCATTGAACAAATACTAATCTAAATCAATCGGACCTGATTTCAGTATCAGACTTCAAAAGGACAATAACAAAAACCACATCTGTTTAGAGAGCTGCTCTTCAAACAGCCTATTCTTGTTGCTGACCAAATACTTCTGTTCTGAGAAAATATTTTTCTTCCTATCTGAAAATAATGCACACCAAGAAATGGTTATATGACATATGTCAGGTGAACTTTTATTTATAGGACTACCTTTGGCAAAAAGAAAAAAAGTCCCCATCAGTATTGCGTGATGAGAAATAGCTTTGAAGGAAAATGTTTACCATAGACTGTGTTCCAGAAGGTCATACCATGGCAGCATGCCTTGATGATGAGATAAAAGAACACCCAAATAACTGGCTAAATATATACCCACTTGTGAATACTAAACTGGGAAAATTTTCTGCTGAGAAGGCTTTCTGAGTGTTCCTCAACTCTTTTGCTGAGATATGCAACATAAAATTACTTTATGCTCAGATTTGAATTCAGATTCCTGTATCTGACCCTTTGCAAGGAGATTTGTAGCAAAGTGACAGTGTAGCAATTGATAGTGTTTTGTTCAGCATGAATTGCAGTATAGACTTATTTTTAATGTATATGTTGAAATGGTGTATTTCAGAAATGTTTGTTACTGGTATGTGCTTTGGCTTCAGCAGTATCTATTGAGGGTGTTCTGTGTTCATGTATGGATAAAGAAGTTGGTATGTCCACCCACATCCTTAATTTTGTCTTTCTGTCCTGATTTAAAATATTAATTTAAAAAAGTTTAGTGTTTTTTAATTGTGTTAAATCAGACCTACTTACTTTTTAAAATATTTATCCTTATCATGATGATTTTCTTATTACATGTTTGGTCTCTTTTTCCCCTGGGGAAAATATGGAATGAAAAATTTGCTAACCTACTTGTGACTTTCACAGGTCAGGAATTTCTTGGTGTACTGTTCATAACAACCCTGGCATGTATGGACTTCCAAATTTATTCTGAGGCTTTTTTTATCTGCCTTTTTCTTAGTCCCTTAGAACTGTCCAATAACCTAGAAGATTATATCCAGTTAAGATATAGACTGGTTTCTCAGTTTTATAGCGAGAATGTCTGCTTACAGCACCTGAAATGCACCTGAGCTCATGCCTTGTATTTAAGAAGCTTCCCCTGGGAAAACCAAAAAATGGGTAAGCCTCTAAAAGCAGAGGTGTCAGTGTCATACCATGATTGTCTCCCATTGCCTTCTAAGGAATGTGACTTGGTGGGGCAATTTCACTTTTTTGCAGTATGTTTTAGTATCAGGCCTTTCACATTCAAATCTTTTCTAGTTCCTCTTCAAATTCTTGTTGCCCTCTGGCACCTGGTCAGGATCTGACACTGAGCCTGCCAGGATGCCTCAGGGATACCTCTGAAGCCTGGGCCTCGTTCAGGCCTAGACACCTTCTTTAGAAGAAGACACCTAGACACCTGTCTCCACCTTCTTTAAGGTCAGATCAGCTTTATTTTCAGGAGCTCAGCTGAGAATAGAGAGTAATTCACTTAGTTGACACACACTAATTTATTGAACATGAGAATTAAGACCATTAGGGTAAAATGTTCTCTTCTTAATGAGATTTTTTCTGTTACTTAGTTTGGGTACACCCCCCCCCCCCCCCCCCCCCCCCTTATGATACATAGTATATCCAAATAGCATTCTTCAAGGGGATTGAAAAAAGTTATTTTTAAACTTGAAAGGCCCATCCAGAAGATGGCTCTTCACATTTACATATCTTCAAAATAAATTTAAGCAGTGAAATTGGTGTAGGTGATGAGTTCATATTAAATTCCACCTTCATGAGTGTTTCTTCTCAAATTACTGATACTTTTTTCAGAGGGACTTGTGATACTATGCAGCTGCCCATGTATTAAGTATTTGATCTCCAATGCAGTCTCTAAATTCTTGACCATTTGTCTTGTTGGGTTTTTGAAGAATAACCAATGTTTTTAAACCTCTTAAAAGTCAGAAGGGATGAAACTGCTTTGAAGTTTTACAACATACTTCAGCTGACCTACAAATGTAACTAGATAATCCCTTTCTTGGAGATAGTTACTGTGGTTTCTTGCAGTTTCTGTTTACTCTCACACAGCGGTGTATCCCTGCTGAGTTAGCTGTCATTAACAGCTTTTAACAAAGGTTGTTATTCCCAGGTAGGACTCAAAGTAATTTTAATTGGTCAGGGCATTTCTTGAAGTCGCTAAAGTTTTGAATTGACAAATAGTGACAGTGCCTTAGAATTTTAAAGAATTAATTTAACAGAAAGGAAGCTCTTAAAGAACTGCATGTCAGGTGCCCTTGGTTTCCAGCCTTTTCCTATTTATTCCAGTCCAGTGTTATGTTATGTGTAGTATATGCACAAGTAGCCATGCTGCAATTTACAAGCTGATATATTGTCCAATTCATTACAAAGCTGAAAATTTTTCTGAACTCTTAGCATTTGCAAAAGATAAATGCACAGGTTCACTTTGAACTTTTGAGAATTCTGGTTACTGGTAATTCAATTTGGTTAACATTTACTATCTGTTTGAGACTTCAAAAATAAGTTTTCAGTATTTGTGAGAGGATCTTGACTACTTCTCCTGACACAACAGAATGGGTGAAGTTGAAGGGCAAAATAAGGTTATTAATTTATAAAGGTGATAATTTGTATCTAAATGTTAATTTTATTTCCTGCCAATACATATAATAGATTAATAATTTATGAGATATATGGAAATGAGAATTTTTGGATTCATGTTTTCCCTTAGAAACAGAATCCAAAAACAGCCCCGTTAACCCAGATCTAAAGAACGTCCGTATTTACAACTCTAAAAAAAGCAAGACAGCAATAGTGCCAATGACTTTTAACATCTCAGTATTTATCCAACTCAAGAGTTATTTTTTAATTTCTAAAAGACAATTTTATGTCCATTTTCACCACTTTCCCTTTAATAGATAGAAAATGTAGAAAAAGAAGAGAAATAAAGATTGAATTTCATTCTCAAGGTTGTTTGCAGAGTAAGTCTTTCTGGAAAACTTGCTTTTTCAGGGCTACTGGAATGTCTTGTAAACAAAACTACTCTTACTATTTAATCCCACTCTTTTCTCAGAACAGGAATAATAATAATAGTATTAACACTAGTAGTAATAATGTTAACAGCAGCAGTAACATTCCTTGCCTCTATTATGTGAATGTTGTGGTACCCCTTGGTTGTAAAAGATAGAATTCCGTCTCCAAGTCAGGTGACAGACTAAATTCAGATTACTTGTCACTAGTAGGAAGCTCTGAAAACTACCTAACTTGAAAATAATCTCTGAATTAAAATAAGATGAAGCACTTTTCCACGTTTTTTTTTCCTCTTCTTCCCTTTTCAGTTAAGTTCTAGAGGCAAATTTAGGTTGAACCTGCGTAAATTTACAAATCCTTAAAATAAGATTGTCATGCATTAACACAGCGTGGTACACGTCACAGTACAATCTTCTTTCCAAAGCACTGCTTTTTCTAAAGGCTTCAGTCTTTAAATCAGTTTTGTATGCCTATGGATACAAGAATTAGAAGACTTCAAGACTAATAGTAATTAATACATGCTTTTTATTTTTAGGCAGGGATGTTTGAACGTTTGCATTGTGTGTCTTGTTAGTTACAATGACAACAATCTGATACTAGTATGCAGAATTCAGTCAGACTGAATCTCTAGAGATTTTTTTTCACCATTTTTCAATGCATATAAAATATGTTTTTACATTGTACATGTTTTCTGTGAATTTATTGTACATTACTTTTTGAGTAGAATGAGTTTACAAAAGTAGAATAGAGTTTGAACAAATCCACTAAGTAATCCGATAGTAGTAATACAATTGTATTTGTGCATTTTCTCTCATGTATGAAAAGGGAATATCTTTTTTCAAAGTAATAATTTCTTCACATGGTGTTGTTCAATATAAGAAACTAAAATGGAGGGAATTTTATCTAAATCAAATCTGTGTCTGCTATTTCAAGCAACCAACTAAGATGAAATTTATATATCAAGTTGGTTTCTAGAGTTTCTTAAACGAGTTTGTGGATTTAATTTCTATTTAGAACAAAAATAAGAACTGAGGATACTTGTTTATAGCTCCAATTATTTCTATACAACAGCTAGTACTTTATTATAGTGCTCCCACAGTGTTCTTGTTTTTCTGAAACAACAAAAATATGCTTTTTTGAACAACAGCAGCTAAACTTTTACGATTTTCCCATGCTTAGCAGGATAATTGACACCTTTCCGAACATTAAATGGTTTGAACAATAGTCTTCTCTCTTATTTGCATATGAACCTGGTTGTTGCTTTCTTATCATTAGTACACATAAAATATACATATTTTATACACTGTTTCTGATAATTTCCCTTCATATTTTCTCTGTAATAACAATATCACGTGTCAGGGGGTTACTTTTCATTCACATTTAATATTTTATGTATCTACTCTTATTTGTTAACCTGTTCGACATTTGCACCTGTTGTTTAACAATCTGAAAATTGGAACAAATGTGTTTTCACAATAGATTTGTGTGAAGTTTTTGTGTTATCCAGACCTTGTCTTTCCTCACTTTCCTGCTATTGTAGTTCTGCTAACCAGTGCTGCTGCTACTGTCTTACAACAGGGGTAACTCAAATACCACATTTAAAACTCGTACTGATTTTATTCTAGAATAATATAATCGTAAGGTATTTTGAAAATTAGTTTTTCCATTGTATTCAGGAAGAATTTGATAGTAATGGTTTCTTCAATAGTTTTGAGGAAAAGTTGGCCCTTTTTACTAATTTGTAGTTTTAGGGATCGATCAGATATATTAAGTGCTATTAGCAAAAATTTACACTTTTTCTTAACAAATACACATAATTTTCTTTCACAGTTAAGGGTCTTTTCAGTATGCAGATAATAGTTTAATTCAGTCACTGAAAGATTTTCTACTCTTGCTGTACTTCTGGCATTGACTCTCTGGTGAGGTAAAACTTCTTTGAGGAAGAACATGGCTCCTTCCCCATAAACCAGCTGAACCTGTATGGCTTCAAGACTGTGCAGAAACTTCACAAAATTTATGGTGGGGCTGAACATTTTATTATGGTGTGAGATGAGAATCCCCCTAAAGAGAAATGCGCCAAAAGACAACCTCTAATGTCCTTTTTTCATTCAGAATTTGGTTTTAGAGACAGGAAGCCTATTTACTTTGAAGTCAAATTTTGAAAGGAGGAAAATACAAATAGAAGATGTGGGTGTAACACCTACAAATAGACAAGAATTGTATCCATTTTGCAGTTTACATATTTTGAAATCTTACACTGCCTCCCTTCAATTATCTCTGAAGAGACATATAGAATGAAAACTGTCAGTTTTCACTGTCTATTGTGAGGGGATAGATGTACCCAAAATTGCTCTGTGGCACATACTAGTTGACAGGTTGAAAGTCTCTATTTTAAAGTGTTATATGTTATCCTGTGATAGCTGTCCTGTTTCCATATGTAAACCAGACCACCTATTTCAGAGACTTTATATCAAATACAGTAACTATACCTGTTCAGGAAGCAATGGATACATTACTTAGTACTAAGATAAGCTTCCACAATCTGAGCATCCAGCTCAGTGATCCCTAATATGTTCTCAAGAAAAATCATTAACTGGGCAACACAGACATAAATAAGAAATATTTTATTGGATTGTGAGAGTAATAAAAAATTCATGAAAGCTTTCCGCTCTTTATTGACATGAAACAATAAAGACCTGGAAAGTGTTTTTAACATCTGAAAATTTTGATAATAGTTGTTTTATGGTCTTTTCTTCCACAAATTGTCAAGTCAGCTGTTATATTTTAGTTAGGAGCATACCTTGATTTTTTTAGTACATCTATTTTTCTTCTAAAGAGACTTTTGCTGCTTAAAAATGGTGAAAACAAAGCAAAAAGTACTATTCAAGGAAAGACATGATTACAGAATCATTAAAACTATTTAGACTTTAATTTCATTACGTGTGTACTTTGAAAGTTTCCTCTGTTTGGGGTATACCTTACCAGATATCAGAATCCGTAAGCAATATTAACTTAAAGCTGAAATAACGTACTTAGATGTGTTCTCTTCAGATGGAAAAGCTGATCTGTATATAACTTTGTTTCAGCAGGTTAATTGTTATGACAGACTTGGCACTCTTCATGTTGACATCTTGGTATGTCTGACACTTGTCTTGAGTTATGGCTAGGAGACAGTCATCTTTAGGTATGCAAGGCACCATTAACTAAGTCATAGTTAGCCCAAAAACACTATCCCTCAGTCATGGTGAGAAAGCAAAAATATTACAATACCTTGAAATTAGAAGTAGCAGAAATTTTAAAAAACCCCAAGCAATCGTCTCCTGCATATTACTCTGATCAAGCAACATGGTGACACAAAAAACAGATCTTAAATTGGTAGGAAAATTTGTTGGATTCTTACTATCTTCAGATGGCTTTTATTTGAATCAGATTATTGATAAGGTTGGAAAAGACATTTAAAATCATTAAGTCCAGCTGTTAACCCAGCACCAGCATTGTCTTCACCATTCAACGATGTCTCCAGGTGTCATTAACGTGTTTGTTGAACCCTTCCATAAGTGCTTCCTTGCTGGATGTGAAATGCCCTTTTTTTTTTTTTTTTTGTAGGCCTGTAGCATTTTACAACTTTTATAGCATCACTTTAGATACTCCAAGTCAAAAATTGTTTAAGCCCTGTGGGAGGAAGACTAATAGCAGCAGTGGTTACATTAACTCTACTAGAGGGGAAAATAAAATGCTGCATTAAACTTCTCTCTCAACCTTAATTTTTAATAATGCCTTCCTTTGGGATGCACCGTTTTCCTTTTTCTCTCTCAAATTTCTTTATAAAGGAAAAGGAAGCCCAGATTATCTTATTAATGTTATACATTAATGTTTACTGATGAAACAGAAAGTTAATTTTTTAAAGATGTATGAAAGAAATAGAAAAACTGCTCTAAAAGCTTGAGCTGGATACAAGAAAAAAGACGCAAACCCCTTTGTTTGTAAAATGCACCCATTTTCATCTCTTCTTTGCCATGGTATAATACCTCAAAGTAAGCATGAAAGACACGAGAAGTTCTGAAGAAGTGAAATGACTGTAGGAAAGCAGTGTGGGTTTGAGTTGTTTCACAACAGGGTCAATCCTGTAGAAGAGTCCTGCATTTTCCAGTTACAGATTAACACTGCTTACAGTGTTTGTGATGCTAACATGCAGTCCACACAAGCCCAGCATTCAGTGTTTTCTCAGCTGTGGAAAATGATGTTTTGCTCATTACTGCCAACCTCTTACAGCTTTCAAATTTTGAAGGTGAAAGTTTAGATGACCTGTTTTCTTCTGTCAAGAGATCTATGATATAACTACTCTGCATTAACAACCAGGAGAACTGCACACATCACTACCCCAAAAGCTGATTTCAGTACTTTTTGAAACTGATGTTTAGTTACTTTTTTTGCTTAATCTTAATGCAAAGTTATTACAGTTTCTGTTAACTTAACCTAAATGGCATTTCTCTAAGGAAGATCTGAATAGTATATCTGAACTATTGATTGCTTAGGCACTGAAAAGCTGTTTATATGTGTCCCCACATGAGTCTGGACACCAGACTTCTGCCAATATGTGGAATTAAGTGAAATTATTACTTTTATCTTATAATTTTTAGTTTTGAAGAATTGAAATGGTTAAGAACTGGTGGTATCTGAGGAAAGGACAGCATTATTCCTTATTTACAAAGTACAACTAAGGGTTTGAAAATCTAGATTAATTTCTATTTTATATACCAGCTATGGTAATCAATTGCAAGTTTTTTCAAGGACAGTGACAGATATAACTTAAAAATTTTGTATTTGTGTGCCTGTCTCAGGATAATTATGTGGTTAGTTGATGTGGGAACTATTTTTAGGTGTATATTCCATAGCAATAGAGAACACTGTTGAACATCTTAAAAATTTTTGTAGCTATTTAAACCTATTTGCACAACAGAATTGAGTAATTGAAGTTCTTAACACCTGAGTATCTTGACTTTGACAGTAATGCCAAATTTAGATTTAGATAATTGTGTATGCCATTAGAAAATACGGATGCTATACAATAAGGTGTAAAGCTGGTTGAGTGCTGTGTAAATTACCCAGTCCGCCCCCAAGGAAACACAAACCCAGAAGCCAAACACAGATACAAAATGGTTTTTTTTTTAGTCACTCTGAATGTGTAAAGCTGAGCAGCTGTGGGGCCAAAATTTGCAGGCCTGAAATCTCATACCTTTTAAAAAATGGTAGAAAATTCTCAAATTCTCACCTTTAATTTAAAACATAACTTCTGCGGGGAGAAGCTTTGATGTTAATCCCTCTTTCTTTGCTTTTGAGTGTAATGTTTTCCTCTCCACCTGCCTCAAACTCTGGGCCATAGGTCAAAATTCAGTTCTATGTACAGGTTTCTCTTCTAGTTCCAGAGCTTCTGTGAGGAGACCAAAGAATAAGAGTCAAAATTTTGACCTCTAGATTTGGAAGATATGAGCTTTATATTGAAAAATAAGGTATCGTGAAACGATATCTGAAGTTTCTTTCAGATAAACCTAAGCAATTTTAGTGGTCTGACGTGTCCCTTTATTTATAAGGGCTACAAGTAAGATTACAACTTTCATGCTTTATCTATAGACAGATATTGAGAAATACCTGAATGGATGAAGACCTTCAAGTTGCCCCTTATGTTATGTATGAAATTGAATTAATATGTTCATGTCTATGTACATATGAATGTGTGTGTCTGCATATCTTTATTAGTTTCTGTATGTGTGTATGTATAGATATATATATTATCTTGGATTAATTTCTCATGTTTGCTCCTTGCAATATAATTTGTGATTTTGCAGTGAATTTTTTTTGATGATTAGATTATTCTGAATATGTTCAGAATGTAGAAGGTTAGAAGTTGCTGTTTATCAGCATTCCATTTCCTAGAATCTGATTTATGTACATGTCAGTTGTGGACTATTTTGAAGTATTCATATGAGATATGGTTCCCTGAAAACTAGTTGCCATGTCTGAGAGATCCAAAGTTATTTTAATTTTAAAAGAATAATGCGGAAACATTCTGTGCTATATAGATAAAAATCGATCAATAGATAGAGATAAAACTCAGTGCAAAATCATAGCTCACAATCAGGTTGTATCTCAGCAGCTGATGACTCTTGTAGGGATAGGCAAGCCATGAGTATTAGCTTTGTGACATAAGGGTTGTTCCTGCTAAATGGAGTGGCTCAGGCAAAGAAAGGCTAAAGTATTGATTAGGAATGTGGTAAAAGAACTGAAAAGAGAAATCAAATTATTTGCTTTATTGTGTTTTTTAAATATGTGCATTCTTTTCTTCTTTTTGTATGTTAGTGTTTTTCTAAAAACTACAAAATATAAGAATCTGACTTTGGATGTAAGGAGCGTTCCCTAAACTATTGTCTTAGCTGTTTCTTTAATATTTTTCTGCAGCTGTAAGGATGTGTATATACCCATATTTTCATAAATAATTAGTTAATTTTGTGATTTTTTTTCTCTTACAAATTAAGGAAGACTAATTGTCAAACAGAACATTTTTTCTATTATAGGTAGATAGCACTATTCAATACTGTCTAGAAGGACAGTAGCGCTCAAAATCTAACTTTCAGCTGTTTCCTAGGTAACAGAGATACAGCTACAAAACTGTTGCACTGAATGGAAGGAAACAGCAAAAGTTTCCATTTATCTACAGCTTTTGAGTTTGAATGATGTAAACCCTAGGAATACCACTACTTCAGAAAGTACAAGACATAGAACTGCAGACCTGCACTTAGATTCCATTGTGTTTGTTTTGTCACTTTTTTAATGCACTTCTGCACACCTTCTGTGATTGCACAGACAATGTCAGAAAACTTGTGAAATAAATCATAGTAGAGTTTTTTAATTTATGTTGTTTGTTTGTTTGGGGTGTGTTTGTTTGTTTGTTTGTCAAAAGCTGGTGTGTAGTTCCAGGAAGGAACTGGTCCTTTCGATGAATGAAGCAAATAGAAAAGCAAATTTTTGTGGTTTTTTTCTCTATTTCTATATTGCTTCTAGGATTTTTTTCAGAAAATAACTATTAATGCTTGCAGGAATTCTTGTTCAAAAATAATTTAAAAAAGTACTAGAAAACTGAATTAAGTTAGTAAATTATGTACATGTAGGTTACCCTTTCACATATGTAGCTAATTATATAGAATTTAGCAGCCTTTTTGGAGGTAATATAATTGTAGTATATTCCCAGCAGTTGGTCTTTCTCAATTTTGCTAAGCGTAAATTACTTTTTCTCACTATAAAGGTTGACATACTTAATCCCCATTCACCATTTGTATGTCTTTGAGACAACTGTTTCACAACTAATGCTTATTAAATTAGAAAATAAATAAAGCAACTGAATTTTTCTCTGTGCTGCTACTCCAGCCTGGGGGAGGTCTCCAGTAAACAGAGCCTCATTCTTGTAATTTAAACATCAGCTTCACATTTTCTCAAATATTGCAGTAAAAGGCAGTCATGACAATGAGGTAAGAGAGCAATTTGTTAATGAAATTGTGCCCTGTGTTCACTAGGAGTCTTTCACTGTTCCCTTGTGATTCCCTTGTCTGTCAGTAACATCCGTCCATCATGTCTGTCCTTAAATTCCAGATGTTGGTGTAAAGACTACTTTCAATAATGTATAAAAGGAAAGGTTTAAATGTAGTATAGCCATTGAAACCTGGTTTGACACAACTGTAATTAGCTAAGATCAAAAACAGAAGGTTCATCTCTCACTGGCTTCAAGTGCATTGTTAAAATTCATACTAATATTTAGAAGGTGGGTGTTAGATCAAAATATAAATAATATAGTAGCAATCTAACAGATTACTTTGCTTAACTTGTGAATGAAGTTTTTCTACAGAAAGTACCCAAACTTATGGCAATAGCAATCTCTCAAATTATTTTCTATTAGATAGCATTTATGTTTTATATTAAAAAAGATACAAATATTTTTCTCTTCTGGGAAAATGTTTAAATAGTTTATAAACATGCAATATGCAAGTGCTCTTATATGAATATTGTACCAGCTACAGAAGTTTGTGCTATGCAAGAAGAAATGTACCAAAAAAGATGTGTTGTAGGAAAGTTGTTTTCTGAATTGTTCTCTCTCTGAACAGTTGTTGTGACAGAATACATTAGTTCATTTTTCTTTAAGTTTTAGATGTAAAGTTAATATCTAAAGTACATTAAAATGTCTTTCCTGGACTGTGATAAAACTTCATTTACAGCTTTTTTCCATAAACTCTATTTTAAATTAAAAGTAGGAAACGCAACTAATAATTGCAATGTTTTTCATAATTGTGTGATACATAAATTTAATTGTTTTTCCTCTAAATTTACATGGCTTGTAAAATATTCATGGAAATATTTGTGCAAAAGTTGTCCAGAATTAATAACAAATAATTAAATAATCTTAACTATTCAAATGAACATTAGCATCATTATTGCCTTTGTAGAGATGAGAACCTCTTTTCAGTTCTTGATCAATCATTAAAGTGAGAAACATGGTTCTTTACTTCAAGGAAAAAAAATTGTCAGTGTGAGTTGAGTTTCTTTTTTAAACTCAGACATGAAGCAACTTGTCAATGCTTCTGTGACAAATCCATGATTTAACAGATAATATTAAGAAAACTAACTCTTTTGCTATGTTCTCTGTCTCTAAAGAGTAGTTCTTCGCAGTTTTAAACCTGCAGAATGAGACTGATCATTTACAAGGGCTAAAATCTGGCTGTGGTAGCTAGCTCTGAGCAATACACTGTCAAATAGGATTTGTCTTGTCTTCCCTGCCATCCCAGCCCTGCGACAAGTGTAGGCAAAATGGAGTTAGTCATCACCTGCAGCAGACTGTCTTTTTGAGGACACCACAGCCAGAAAAGTTATGTAGGGGAGACAAAGACGATACTTGTTTTCTGGCCCAGTCTCTTGGAGTTCACCCAAATGAATTAGAGTATGTTCAAGTTAAGTGCTCTTTTCCCTCCCCACCACCTGGAGCTGCATCCATTCAGATGGCAAGGTTTGCTCACTGCAGCTTCAGAATGCCTGAGGAATAAACATGTTTCCCTACTGAGTATTTCTGCATTAGACCCCTGAAAAGCAGTCACGCAGAACTCAACTCTCATGAATTGTATGGCCTCAATCTCCATGCCCCTGGCAGATGAGGACAAATATGCAAATAGTATGCATAGCTTAGGCTGTCAGTTAAATACATCTTGGGTTTGTCTATTTCTGTTACTTAAATAGCTACATAACAGTTGGTGGCTTTTAGATAAACCAAAACAAAAATGGCTAGAGTGGTTTAGATTCCAAAAAACATTTTTCTTCCATGATTTGACTACTATCGTAAATCCTTCTCTTCTAGATCTGAGTCTTTCTGGGAGAGTGAGAAGTGTTTAGGAACTTTTTCTCTCTCTGCATTTTGTAATGGCTGTGACGATGTTCACAGTGTCACCATAACTATGCATATACCATTAAATATACCAAAATAATAAATTCTAGTCCTATATGCGTGTAAATTAGACATTTCTTAAAAGATCCACTTGCAAAATGAAACTGCCTATGTAGTTTCCATGAGGTAAATAGTTGTTTCTCATCTTCAGAATAGTGACTAAAAAGAAGATTGCAAAATAGCTTTCTTTGCTAATCAGTATATTTCTCTAGTCTTGAATTCACTACTTGAAGTTAAGTATTGGCTAACTGCAAATATACATCTGCAACAAATACATAGTATTATGCTGGTACACATTTACATGTCTCATCTTATAAAAAACTCTTTCAAAATCGTAAGATTATCTTAATAAAAAAACCCAAACAAACCCTTTTAAACTGTTTCTCTATCCAATTTAAAATATGCAGCAACTGACATAAGAGAGCATCAGGCATACATAATTTTGTGCTTTGGTTTTAAGTAAGTACTGACTGTAATCACTGTATATGGGAAATTTCTGTAACATTTTCCACTTTGTAGAAGACTTGATAACAGAAAGAGTAAATCGGATCTTGTCAAAGATATCCTTTCTCTTCCTTTGGCAATCCCACCTTTTCTTGTTCAAATAAACTGGCTATGTCCAATAAGTGAAAAAGGCAGAGATAGCTTATGAGCACTCATGAGTAATTTCTGCTTTCTGAAGTCAAATACTGTTATGAAATATATAGCATATATTTTTCTATCATATTTGCAGGGGTTTTTTGCATACATTACATTTCTAAATTTATATGAAAAGCTTTACCAAGGTAAAACTTCAATAAATCTTTAGATGCACCTTTCTAGAATGATAAATAAAAAAAGTATGGGTTTGGAAACTGATAAAAATTTCCATAGTTTCTATAAACAGAAAACCTTGTCTAAGAATGTATCTAAAACTGCAATAATTTGGTTTTGTCTTAATTTGAAGTCCAGACAAGGAAATACTATGGATCAAACTACTACAGAATTAATTTCTCTTAAAAGAACCCTGTTTGTAGTGCTATAAGAAGTTAATACTTTGCTTTTTCAGTTTTTGGTTTTGTTTACCTTTAAACTTTTAATAGGAAATCAAGTTCCAAATAATCTTGTTTTGTGTATTTTCTTTTCAGGGGATAAATGCAAACCTACTGGATACACTGAAGTGAAGAATATGTTACTGGATCTACAAAACCAGAGATACATTGCACAATCAAAAGATAAATCTGTTGGTGAGAAAATGGCATTAAAGAAACTTCTTGTAGATCAAATGTTCAATTCTTTTGATTCAGACAACAGTGGACTTGTGGATATTAACGAGTTATCTCAGGTAAGGTTTAGTTTTTGTTTTTGTTAGCACAGTGGTTACTCAGATGGCTTTTTCATTATATACTCGGGGAACATCATGTCTTAGGATACTTTACTTTAGAAAATATTAATCTCTGAGGTGGAAAACTTCGTTTGAGAATTTTTGAATGTCTTAATTATTCAGAAATTCTGTAATTATTATTTAGAAATTTGAATATAATACTTTAAGGTATAATGCAGTATGTTAGAACACTTTAGGCTGCTGTGATCATGATTTTTATTATCCACTGCATGCTGTCATCCAGTCCAACTACATAGATGTATTGTAGAAGTTGAAAACAATTAAAATAATGAGGTAAATCTCTTCTGTAATACTAAAGAAGTATTATTGCTTTATCTTAGTTAGGGATAGAGAAGTACAGAAGAAGTCTTGCAAAGAGAGTTCATGGGAGTCTCTAAGTAGCAAATTTTAACTAATTACAGATCAAGACCAGTAATTGCTGCTCTGGTAGGCATAACAGCACCAGCTTTATCAAAATGCTAGTAGCTTTATCCTAAAAGGGTTGGTTCTATTAAAGAGTTTTGATTGGGCAAATGTACTTTGATTTCTTAGAGGTCGGTGTTTGAGAAACTTAATCATGGATAAACTATATTAATGAGTCTAGTACTAGGCAGCCAATTAAAAGTTTTAAGAGAAGTAGGAATTTTATGTGTGATAATTACCCTGTGTTTTAAGTTGCATGGCAGAGTGAAGAAATAGGCTGGTGGTATCATTTCCATACAGCTAAATTTTAAAATTTTAGTCACAATTTCAAGGCCCAGAGGGTGATTGCAAATATAGGTATCACATTGACTACTAATACACTATTTCAAAAGACTAACTTAAAAATATTTTTCTGTACTTTCCTAAGATTTGTTTTTCCTGCTGCTTTTTAGAGTCTTTCAGATCTTCAACTTTTTAGGGTCTTTGGTGCCTGTTTGTATCTTAATAATAATAATTTATATTATATTATATTATATTATATTATATTATATTATATTATATATATTCTATAATATACTGTATGAATAGATAACATAGATAGGAATCACATATATAGATTTGCAAATTATATTTAATTATTCTCTGTTCAGTTGCTACATGAATACTTTTTCTTTTTGTGTGTCTGTGTTAAACATAGTTTTAAAATAGTAAAAAAAATCTTCCATTATTGTGTTTTCAAACTTTCTATTCATACTTTTCCCAACACGCTTTTTTTCTATAAAGAGGAATTTATAATGACAGCTGTAAAGTAGTGCTTTTTCACAAGTATGGAAACAAGTCAGCCTTAAACCCCAAATGTGGTTTTCGGTTTTGCTAAAATTCATTGCAGAAACATCAAATAATTCAACCTAGAAATTAATGTAAAATAATTGTTATTGTTTCTGTTGATTGCTTTGTAATTGTATGGCTTGACAAGAGACACAATTAACCCCATGAGGGGCCCATGCTGGAGCACTCTGTTCCTGAAGGACTGCACCCTTTGGGAGGGACTGATGCTGGAGCAGTTCATGAGGAGCAGCATCCCGTGGGAAGGACTCACGTTGGAGCAGTTCATGGAGGACTGTCTCCTGCAGGAAGGGAAGAGTGAGAGGAGTTCTCCCTCTAAGGAGGAAGGAGAAAAAAAGAACATGCGATGAACTCATTGCAGCCCCCATTCCCTGTCCCCCTGCTCTGCTGGGGAAGGAGAATATAGAGAATATTGTCAGTCAAGCTAAACCCCTTGGAGGAAAGGAGTTTTTAATATTTGGTTTGATTTCTCGTTTTTCTTGCTCTTATCTGATTGTTATTGAATTAAGTTAATTTGTCCCCCGTTTGAGTCTGTTTTGCCCATGACAGTAATTGGTGAGTGATCACTCTCTCACTTTATCTTGGCCCATGAAACCTTCATTATCCAGTCAGGGTCAACCATCCACAGGGAGACATTACTGTACTCCTGAAAATGTTCTCAGGATTAGGAGAATTTTTCTCAGTTGTGCTCATGGTCAAAATTTTGAAATCTGCAGTTGTCATAACAATAGCTCCTGTCTGCATTTTAAATGTAATCATATTAAGGGGATATGAAAAGCAACATACTTGCTGTAGAAAACAAGGACTCCTGAAGTTAATTTATGTTCATGTGAATATTGAAGTTCAGTTTATAGTGCATCTTAAATTTTACATCTCCTCAATCTTGCTGTGCAATCAGGCCCTTGGATTGCATTTATTATCTCATAGGTGTCCATATAGTCATCCTATCTAATGTAAAATTGAAATGAATCAGTTGGAGATTGGAAATGGTGACAGCATTACTCCAGTTTTATTGATGTGTTTTGGATCAAAAGTCATAAGGCTGTTGAATTTGCATCTTGAGAAAAAAATATTGCTCTCCCAAAAAAAGCAAAAGTAGTCTTATTGAAAAAACACTATTTCAAATACTAAGAAAGGTTTGGGGTTTTTGTTTTGTTTTGTTTTGTTTTTGTTGTTTTGTTTTGTTTTTTTGTTTTTTGGAGGGGGGAAGTTGTTTGTTTGAGTTTGTTGTGGTTTGGTTTTGGTTGTTTGTTTTTAATACTTCAAGTATGATAGCAATACATTAAAATTTGGCAGACTATTTTTATCTAGTGTTTGAATAATTCGAGCATCTGGGTATAATATTTTTCATGGCTTTGTAGTCCAACACAGAATTGCAGCTAAAAAAGATTTTTAATTCCAGTGCAGTGTGTAAATGTAATAGGAAAACCATGGGGTTATGTAGCTCCATGCAGGCTAAATGGACATTTTTTTTTCCAAGGTAAATTCTTTTCTTCTTTGACTGCTTTAACCACTGAGTCTGACTCATTTAATGCTTTAGTTTCCAAATCCTGTATTGGCAAGTGAGATGTGGCTTGATTTTGAAAGGACTTGTGATTTTAACCTTTTAGACCACTCTGTTTTGAGAAGTAGGTACTAACCAGAGAGAGTATCTATCTTTGCAAATTTTGAACTATGAAATAGGCAGGATTCTCATCATCTTCATAATCTCTGATCAACATATCTGGCAAGGTTTCCAGGAAGGTGAGGTGGTTCCTTTAAGGGTTTGGTTTGTTTTTAAAGCACTTTGACGCATTTTAAATGAATCTAAAATAGTGGAAGATAACTGAATCTTCTGGTTAGTTATGAATATTCGGTTCTTAACAAACTTATTTTTTATTTATTTTATCTTATGCAAAATCAGACTGGAATTTAATAAAAGTTTGTAAATGAAATACCAGCGTTTCTATCATGGTAGACTGCTTGATTACTGTATATTGTTTTTGCTGTGTAGAGGAGTAAAAGGAGCAGAAGTGTTATGGGTAGGCATTGGAATAAAGTGTGTTTTTCCAGTTATGAATGCAACTATTCTACCATGATGGAACTGCCATTTTATAAACAGTAAGCCTTTTCTGGTTGCCATCAGTGAAAGATGCATAGGCTATAAAAATATTTAATCTTGCTCAACAATGAAATTCAAGTCCTTTTTTGAAGGAAGAAGAGTGTGAAGTGAAATCATCTATACTTGATTAGACTTATAGATTTTTATTTTATTTCTTTCTTACACTAGTAACTAAGAAAGCTGAATTTCACTGAAAAGGGAAGTGATATAGCCTGAAAGCAAGTTGAATATATAATAATAATAAAAATAATTTTTTCTCTTCCTTTCTCTCCTTCCAATGATCAGTTTTTAGATTCAAAGAAAGAAGTTAACATCCTTATTTATCAATGAGTATCTGTAATTTCAAATACCTGCATATATTTATTTACTTACTAGGTTAATGTAGGACAAATGAAAATATATTACATTTCTATTAAAAAATCATCCTTAATTCTGCAAAAACAAAATACTCCAAAGTTATTTTTGTTTTATTTCTGTATTAATGATAATACTTTTGCACTTCATGCCAGCTGATACTTCATGGGAGTACTTCATGTTTGCAGAGGAACAATTTATATAAATTACACCTCTCTGTCAGACTTTGTTTTTTGAACTGACCAAAATATTTGGTTGGACCATGGCATTTAAATTTTACCTTCATAACTTCTGATTTTGCATCTAATCAGTGGTGTTATTAAGAGTTATTTGAAAGGCTTGGAACTCAGAGAAGGGATAGTGAGTTTATCTCCTCTTTGTGTTTTTAATCAACTTTGGTTTCCACTACGTGTTACATAGGCAGAAGAAAATTTTTCATGGTGACTTATAGTTCTGTTTATTTTCTGCTATTAATTAGGGACATATTATTTAGGTTGCATTATCTACTTTTACCATCACTAATCAAGGAAAAATTAAATGTGTTATATTCAATTCAAAATAAAAATAAAACCCTACATGAAACTTTAAAACTGGGGGAAATTAAGACTCTCTTAGGGATTAGTAGTGAGATAAAGCTTACAAACACTCTGTGATCATCATACAAACTCTAACATCTTGATCTTTCTTAGGTGCCTTTGGTTTTATCAAGTAGCAGCATTTCCCGTTATATTCTTGCAGGCTGTGAAGGAAGCAGGAGCGAGTTTCTTGTCATTTCTTGAGAAGGTTCAAGGACTGGTGCAAACTGGAAGTAGATACAAAGTATAATGGTGCAGGATTTTGTTTGCACTCACTGTTTTATCTTGGTTAAGTCCAAAGCCACAGGCTCAGAGTGCTGGTGGTTCCAGGTTAGTTCTGAGATGCAGAATTTATCCAGCCTATCTGTGTGGCCCTAATACCTATTCTGGTATTACACTGTGAGCTAGGCATCTATAGCATTATATTTACAGACACCTAAGGACACATTTACATCTTCCAAGTCAGATTAGGTCTTCCCCCTGCTAAGTGCAGAATTAGAAAGGCAGGAAAATGTGCCTCTCATTGGAGTAGTTTGCAGGAAGACGCCTCTATGTGAGCTATGTAACTTGATTAGTTTGGGATAGTGTTGAGGTAATACCATTAAATGAAATTGAGCACATGCCTTTGTAGACCACTAGGTGTGGGTTTAGCACTTCAGATATCTGTTTGCTCAGGGATCTCTGAGTCATTCTGTTGTGCACAAGTCCTGTATCTTTACACAGATCAAAGGTATCACTCTACTGTAGATACCAAATAGAGGATTGTGTTGCTGCCCTACAGAATGTGGTGGTAAATGATAAGAATATTGATTTAACTAGATTAACAGAAGCTAAAGAAAAGAACAATTTACCAACCTTTATTATCAATTTGGTTTCATAATTAATCAATTCTTTTAATTTATAAAACGTCATAGTGCTGTGGAAGATGGTGGAACAAGTAATTGAACCCCCCCTTACGCAGCCAGAATTAATTTGGAGCACAGTTCTCACAATGTCTGGTGTTTGACGTATTTGGTGTTTTATCAAGCACTGAGTGGCACTCTTGTGATGAGGTACTTGCTTTTAGGGAAGATGAATGCACGTTTAACTGAGTGACCATATTTGATTTAAAGGAAGGTTTTGTTTGTAGTTGTATTTATGTAGCATTTTCCTTGGGGAGGTACATAAAGACCATTAATCACAGGCAAACAAAAAGCCACTGACCCATAACACTTCAGGTAAGGTGGATTAATGAAGGATGTGTAATGTTATTTTTGGTCTAGTTTCATAAAATCTGCAGATTTTTCATTTTGACTGTCAGAAATCAGATTAAAAGGAATGAAACAATCTATTCTGATGTGTAGTTTGTAATTTTTAATCAGATTACCTTTACCAATCTTCTAAAATTTGAGTTGTACCGACTAAATTTCTGAGAGGCTCTGAAGTGAGGTAACAGTATGGTGTTTCATAGGAAATAGATAATTGTGTGCTATATTTTCCAGAAATTTAATCTCTTCCAGAAAATGGAAATCCTTCCTCCATGTTTCCAAGAGTATTAAATTCTGATGGGTAAATTTCATTTTTTGGGAAAGACATATTTAATTAGAAAATGTAGGTAAATTTCTAAGTTTTCAGGATTTATGGTGTTTCACAATGAACCACTAACAGTTTTGTTGTATATTTCACCTTTTACCAGTTTATAATATTGAAAGTAAATGCTTCACTGTCTTTATACAAATTCAAACTAAAAATTGTGGGCATAAATATTTGTGAACCTTCTCTGGTATGAATTTTCAACCTAAAAAGTTGGAAATAAAAAAATTCATGTTTGACTTGTATGGTAGAATCATAAAATTGTGCAGACAATCTTAATCAGGCTTTAACCTTTAAACTCTATTTCTAGGTTGTGACTTGCTAAAAATTTTGTCGGTTTTTCCTTCTGCCTCCCTAACAAATCACTGCTCAGTTTGACCAAGGAATAGACAGTCTGGGTTTAAAGATTTGGCTTAAGAAACAGTTTCCTTGCATTTTACTCTTATCCATGGACAGAAATTAATAGATTAATAGAATTTAAAATTTAAGGTGCATTGTTGGATCATCTGTGAAACACAAGTGTGATTACATGATAGTGTATCATAACACATGGAATTTTATTCTATTTGTCTTACACTTTTAAGCAATGTCTTGTAAAAAGCTTCTGTAAGGAAGTGCGCAACCTTAATTTGTCAGGCAGTCATATTGGCTTTGCTGGAGTCTCATATGGGTTGTAACTTCATATCACAGTTGATCTGCACTTCAAGTTGCTACAGAAGCAGGTAATTTTTCAAAATCCCCACACTCTGAGTTGTACCTGGTTCTGAGTCGTATCTCATGTGATAGAATCTCAGTCTCCCTCCCCTTCGATAGGAAAAGCCACCCAACAACCCAAAAAGTTCCATGAAGGTTCATTTTTCTTCTGGTCACAGAGTTGATCTGATCCACAGATCCCATTGGAAAATTGGGAGATGGCTAGATCCCACACAAGAGAATTCAGGTTGGAGAAGCTCTTATAGCAGGAAATCACAGAAAATTAAGATTAATCATTGTATGAAATCACTTCTGTACCTTCTAAAATCTATCCTCACAGACTCACAGTGAGTGTATTTTCCAAATTCCAAAATATATCACCAGCATAAAATATCTATACAACAACAAACATTCAGTCTTTTATCTGTAATCAAAATGATAGGTTTACTGTAGACAAAAATTAAATAATTGCCAGGGTGATAAAATGTACCTGTCTGTAGTATTATTATTTGAAATAACAGAATCGTTCTATCAATTTTTTTTTTTAAATTCTTATTCTTCGTTTTAAAAATATGCTGCTTTTCATTTATAATTGGTCAGTTTGAACAGATAGCATATTTTAATTCAAAGAATGGAAGCTGAGTACACTACTTCTAAATTTAAAATGTGGTACTATAAAGCCAGGTGTTTTGGGGATTTAAAAAAGGTTTTCTTCAACCTTAGGTGTAGTTTCATCCTTATTTGTACAATTGAAGATAGTGAAAGCAAGCATTCAAAGCAATAAAACAATGAGAGAACAATGCTTCTCATACTGAGTGTTCATGGCCTTGAAATTTCAGTGATTGCTGAAGTTTCCAATACACACCATTACATATTTAGTAGTTCTTGTGTAACTGTAATGGGTTTAGAGTTACTAATTTTTCCCAGACTACATTTTTGTCCTTTATGTACCAGCTGCAAGATCTACACAATTTCATATTTTCTTAATTTACTTTAATGTGAACTCAATAAAAAGGCTTTTAAAGGATGGGAAGTAGTTAGCACTAATATTCAGGTAGCATAGTATGTATTTTTAATTGATAATAGGAAAAGGTGGTTTTGTAGTGATTTTTCTTATCTTTGTAAATGGTTTTCATACTCTCTAATGTACTAACAAGGTGATTATCCTTTATAATGCTTTTATATTATTATGTAGGAAATGACTTCTGGTAGCATAAAATGTTTGTGTCTTTTTTTTTCCCCTCTAATGCTCCTGTTATTCCCTATTATTCTTCTAGGTATTTTGTGTTTACGTGAATAGTAACTGAATTAATTCCTTTGCAGAACAACTGAAACACAAAAGCCCCTGTATTTCTTGTTTTTCAGAAGATATTCTCTGTTGATACAAATATAATAATGGTTTTGCAATTATCATAGGAGACTAATAAGGGGTTGGAAGAGTAATTATTTTACCTAGGAATTAATGTTATAT
>VXBN01005150.1:1418347-1437536 GCA_013397395.1 Sinosuthora webbiana
TTATAATTTAATATAATGTTTTTTTTTTTTTCTTTGCCTAATATAAAACTGTAAACTGTGCAATTTTGCAACAAAAAGTTGCTATTAGTTATGGCTCTTTCAGTTATGTGGTATTTCTTCTAATACATGCCCCAATTCTAAATCACTCTCAGCATCTTTAAAATTCCTCTGCAGGAATCTAAGTAGATGTCTAGAACATACACAGCCATAAAACAAAATGGTGCATATATTGAAGAACATTTCTATGGGATAAGTTCATCCGAATTAATTATCTAACAGCTATTAGTTTTGATCTATTTACAAACTGTATGTGTCCCCATTGAGAAACAGGAGCCTTTTCAGGTCAGCTACTTATATAACAGGTTTTGGTAAGGTAATAGGCTTGTCAAAAGCCTGTAAGGACTTGATAGAATTAGTAGGGTAGTAAGAGTTTATATTAGCTATTTTTGAAAGTGTTTGCATTTGGCTTCTGTGGTTAGAAATTAGAGGAAAAAGACATTATGCCATTTATACTTGGAAAAATAATATTTTTTGTATATTTGAATATTTCTTAATCACCATTCCTGTACATATAAAGTAAAATCAGCTTTAAAATTCCCAGTGTCTTTATCGTGCTTCAGTCTATCTCCATTATATATATATATATATATATATGTGTGTGTGTATATATATGTGTGTGTATATATATATGTGTATATATATATGCTGTGTATATTCTAAAAAACTTTTGTGTCATTTCAGAGAGTCTGTCCTAGAGGTATTAACTTTTAAAACTGTAATAAATAATTACAAAGTAACTGGAAATCCCTGACTTTACACAGTTGCAGTTCATTGCCCCACAGCAACCTTAAAATGATCTATTAAATGATTATTAGAAACAATTAATTATACCAGAGAACTCTAAGAGCTCAAATGTAATTTCATGGTTATAATTTTCTTGTCAGGTAATAAAACGGGATGAGCTTGGCAAGGAACCATCTGACTGCTCTGTGTTCGATTTGCTGAAATATGATGATTATAATGGTGACAAGCACCTAGCTCTAGAAGAACTCTATAGAGCTTTTCGTAAGTATCAAGACCAGACTGTTCCTTGAGTCTTGTTTTGTCTTTCTTGCTTTGTTTTTCTAAATGGTGGGTTTTTGATTTTTGAAGCCTGAAATGTTGGGATGCTCTACTTAAATTAGTGCAATTTAATAGTCACGAAATAACAGAAAACTTTTTAGCAGAAATCAATGATACCTAGTATCGTCTAGATTTATGATGGATTTTGGTAGTGGAGAATTCATGCATAATCTTTCTTGATGCCAACGTGTATTGATAAGTCTGTGTGGTGCGCAAGTGGCAAGTAGTGTGGTCAAGACTGACCACACCATAATCAATTAAACTGAAATCCTCCCCACACCCTTTGTTTTTGAGTGCTGAAAAGAGCATTTTTGACAAACGCAGCAAAAAAAGGACCACTTCTATTAGATGCCTTATGGCTTCATAGGATTCGGAAGGAGATAAAAATTTCTGGTGTATTTGCAAGGTATTTGTTCTCTGGATGCCAGGGGGTTTTCTGGACAAATGCATGTAGTACAAACAAACATCTTGACCAAGCCACTGGGTTAGCAGACAGAAGCAAGATGTTAAGAGCCTTTATACAGTACGTTAAAGGTAATACCTCTGTATTTTGTTATATCCAGATTAGAATAGATGATTTTTCAGTCTTAAATACCTCAAATTTAAGATTCAGTGTTGAAATATGGCTTTGGTTTAAAAGCTGTTGTTCCAAACTCAGTAACATGGCAGCACAGAAGATCAAGTTTGTCCTGAATTCTTTTTATAATTACTTATTATATATTGACTAGTCCATTAATGTATCTTCATTTTGAGTAATTACAGGCTCTTGCTTTAGTCGTCTTGTACTTTATTTTTGGGCAGATGAGGACTCAGCCACTTTAGGTAATATCAAATGAAAAAGGGATAAAAACTGCTTAAAGTTTTTAACTATAAAGTAGTGATTTGAAATTAAAAAAAAAAATACCTGCATGGTAAGCAAGAAGAATGAACATGAAATGAATTGTCAAGACACACTGCCTGAAAGTATCTTAATTTTGACCATTGAATTTTATTTCTATGAAAGTCTTTCAGAAAGTGTGATTTTGTGATGCAGCTTAGCTGAACGAATTATTACTGCTCCTAAAAATAACTTGATCCTGCTTCCTAAGGTTATCTGACTGCCTTTCTTGGAGTGTCCTAACAGTCACAGTTTCTCCTCTGAGTCACTAAGTCAGCAGAAAAATATTCGCCCTCCACATCCCACCCGAATCCTGTTGTGTGACCTGAATTGATTAAGTGAAGGGTCAGACCATAACTCATGCAAAAGAAGTGTGAGCACAGCCAAGAAATAAGGTGGAGGAAGAAAATGGGAGCTATTAGGGCATTGTGATGGTGAGGTAATTTAATTCATCTACAGTAGCAAAACACTAGGAGATACCTTAATTTCTTTTTTATAGTTGTGATACAAGTTTGGCTTACAAAAATGTACAGAATTAAATAGCGTCTATGGAAACACACGCATCATATATGGTTTTATGGCTACATGTTGTACTTTTGGATACTGATTAAGTGCATGGATGTAGAAATTGATATAGAAGCCTTTATAATATACACCAATCCAAGAAGGTTAAAGGCATATTTAAAGCATTAGCATGATTTTTGCAAACACTGTATTAATGGAAGCATAACATTGTTCTTACAAATAAGACTTTGATATGTCTCTGAGGGACTATTTTGTATAGTTGTAATACTCCAGACATAAGAATAGCTTTCTGTTATATATTTTTAATAGCGTTTTGAATAATGAAAATAATTTCCATATAGTATGTTGAGCATTGCCTGAATATGAATGTTAATGAAAACATTAGATTATATAAGATTAGGAATCATTTAGGTTTCTTTGTTGCAGCAGAATAGTGGAAAAGACTCTATTTAAAACTGTAAGGCTATCTTGGAAGATGATTTCTAGAGTAAGATTCATTCTTCTATGTCATTAACAAAATTTAGATGTATTCATTACATATTGAAAAATAAAACCTAAAGCCAGCTGCTACTTCACTGTATGTTGTGTGCCCAGAAAGCCAAAGAAATGTGACCTAGTATTAGGCTCTGTAATGAAGATAAAATAAATACTTTTGAAATAAATTTGAGGATTCACTGTAGTTCCATTTCATTTTATTTTAGGATAGTTTGAATTCAGTCTGGCCTATCTCACCAGCCTTAACAAAAATTATATAATGCTATAAAAGTATACTAAGCTAAGCAAAACCAAAACAAATTGAATGTGGCACCTGGTTACTCGACTAGTGCTCTTATTGGCTAAGCAAGATGATACAAAGCTGAAACCAAGCTCTCCACACAAGCCCTGCCAACCCAAGGTAAAGTAAATGTGACAGCCCCTCTCCAGAGGCCTGTGTTGTTTGCCTATGGCAAAGCTTGTGAGATGTTACTAGTAATGCCAAGTCTGGATTTACCAGGATACAGAGAATTAATATAGACATGAAACCAGATCTGTGTATGGAAATGTACACAAGGAGTACTCACAGCACATCTTCCACACATTATTCCACAAAAAATATCTCTTCAATTAAGCGTCCACCTACAAAATAATTAAACATTTTAATTTTCTTCAATTAAGTCACATAGGAAGCTTGCAAATATTTATTCCAAATAGAAATAAACCTGTTCTTTTTCCAGGGTTTTCTTTAGGTACTTAATATTTTCAAGTTTACATTCTGTTTTATTATACTGTAATTATTTATTCTTTTTCTTAGTATGTTACATTGTGATTATATGTCATAACTTTAAAATTATCCCATTTTACAATTGTGAAAAGATAATTTTTCACCAGCTCAGAAACTTTCAAGCATCTAGAACAAACAGAAAGCAAAACAGGAAAGTTTTTTCCCAGATTATTTTTATAACTATCTAATGAGTGAAAGATTATAACTGAGTAATGGTATTTGCAGGGGATTGTCTCCTAAAATATTATAGTTTTATTTGTTATTTTGAGACATTTAAAAGACTTAACTATTAATTAAAAATAAAAAAGGTCTTCTAGAACTTTTGACCTCTTGCACAATCCCATCAGTTGAACTTGACAGTGCTTTTTTCATGGTTTTTTTCATTGCTTTATATCTACTATTTTCATGTACATATGGAACCTAATCTCACTTTAATGCCTGCTATTCCCAGTGGAATTGTCTCTATCCCTAATTGTAGTGAAGGGGTGGATTTGAGAAATGTCAGGTTCTCATTGAAGTTTGAGCAACTGCGAGGATGCGTTACCGACTTTTACTCACTCAAAATGGCAGTGAGGAAAAATTGACTTTGCAGTGATGGAGAAATTGATCCAATTTAAAGCTTCTGTGAAGAATTCAAAGTAGTTGTCTGTTTGTTTTTCATTTGTGTAACAGAAATCGGAGTCATATGAACACAGAAATGCTAAGGCAAGGTGATCGAGGTTGGGCAGGAATTAGAGCTCACAGCACCACTGTTTTTATGCATGGCAATACCACAAGGGTTCTTTTCAAGCCAGTTTGTACTTAGCACTGCTAAAAAATAAAATGTACAGTAGTTAGCAAAATATCCTGTAAAAAATATTTGAATTTGGTCAACATTAAAGAGTTCTCCTTTCCTAAAGGTAATTGTCCATCAGCATTCTCTATTAAGCATAGAATAACTTGAAGGAAAGAAAGAGAAGTCTGGAGAAGGTGTGAGAGAAGACATAAGGGAAATTTGTGCCCTCAGCCTTGGCCTAAAAAGGGGATAGTGATAATCAAGCATACTACTAGTGTGCACTTTTCCGGCTGTGATTTCAAATAGTATTTAAAAACACCTAGGTAAAATTTTGAACACAGATAGTATTAAAAATCATCTTCACTCTGGTGTTGAACAAGCGACTCTATTACAGTAATTTCTTTTTAAAGAATTAGGAAATTGCATTTTATTTAAATATGAATGCCTCTCTTTGGAATTATCAGTCTTGTTTCATTAGCATTTGCAGGTAGGATTTTTTTGCGTTGGCATACTTAATTAGAAATTTTCCTCACAAATACCAGCATTTCTATTTTTAACTCCAGCAGTTGAAAAGGAACCACCTTAAGTGCAAAGATGAAGCATAGGCTGTTTTAAAGGTAATAATATGCACATAATTCCATATCTACACATACATACATATACATGCTTGCTTCTATTCTGTGATTTGCTTCTGACAGTCTCATTATATCTGACAAAATAGATATGCATTAGACTGGACAGCCAAATATAAATAACTATGTGCAATGGAATAAAAAAAAAAAAAAAAAATCCCTTTCCCCCTTCAGAAGGTCAGATGTTGAGGCAGAAACAAACAAAGAATATGTGTGAGAGGGTGCTCTCAGCCTTGAACGTTTCTGCCAAGCTTCACAGCACAGATGAAGGTGTTTACTGGCTTCTGTAATGTTCTACCTGTTGGCAAGGCCACTACATTATTCTTGGTATGGTCTGCTTTCACTCATATCGTGAGGGGTAATTTTTCTATCTCCTAATTATTTGTCTGCTATATTCCATAACAATTTAACTAGATCAATAGTGTATTCAGAGAGGGACCTGAAAAATGGCTTCCTCTAACACAAGTGGATAAAGCAGAAAGTTTAACTCTAGCTGGATTTTGGGAGCTTGGGACTGAAAAGATCAGATAATTCAGTCCTCCACTTCTTTGGCCACATCATGTAAAATTGTATCCTAAAAGTGACCCAGTTCCATCTTAGTGCCTAGTTTAGCTTTCCTGCATTCCTTCCTCAGCCAGTCCCTAGTTAAAGGATTTTTTATCAGCAAACATTTTTTTAGACAGGGAAGGATATATTTAAGTTTTTCTGAAAGGGCAGACAAAGCCCTGAGATGAAGGATCTGAACAAAAGCTAAAAAGGGTGTGGAATACAGTTTATATGTTCTATAAACTAAACTAAATCTCAACCAGTGTGCTTGCTTTATATTTCAAGGGTTTTCTTTCTTTTGTTAGTGTCTCCTGTGGTATCAAGATAATTTTGTGTTTGCTGTAAATGTTGTCTCTTTTTTGTTTTTCTTCTAATGTTCTTTTCTAAAATAGTCTTACTTGTTTTCCTCCCATATAAAATGAAATGTCAAAGCAGGTACTTCAAGTGGCCTTTGTGGTGGGCTGCAATATCCCAAGGCATACCATAAGCAAATAAATAGTAATAAATCATTCTGTTTGATCAGTCAGCGGATGTATATGTAGGCACTTCCCTTTGTAATTTCAGTATAAAGAATGATACTAATTTAGACATTTATGAATAAAACGGATTGAATACTATTAATATAAACCCCAAATTTATTGTACATAATTGAACTAACTTCTCTATGTAACAATTGACATCCTGCAAAAAATGAAGGGAAAAAAAAAGTCTTTCAGAATTGATTTCTGTTGTTAGTGTTCTTGATGTTGTCTTATGCTCAGAAAAAGGGGCCACAGAAGAGCTGTGGACACTGAGGACTTGACTGTAAAAATTACCCCATGACGTACAATAAAGTGTGAGAATTATCTAGGCAGAACAAAATATGACCTAACTGTCATTCTTCTCTTAACTGCTCTGTAGTTTTGCTGGAATTTCTTTCAGGCATCACTCAACACTGTTAACAGTATCTAATCTGTTGTGCAGCTATAATTTTGGATCTTATATGTTGCTACTGTACATCTAATGCTGTATATATTTAAAAGTGCCTTCAGTTTTGAAATTAAATTCAGGTCACAGATAGCAAATTTGGGATTCAAGCACTCCTTCTTGATCAAGTGATTTATATACCTCCAGTAACAGCAGATATTAGAGGAGTTTTTGATCTGGTCCAAAATTACAGAACTTGCTTCGGGCTCACCTTCTGGGAGAAACTTTGTGGCCAGTGACTAATATGACTGTCAAAATCAGTGCTTTGTTGTGACTTGAATCGTTTGGAAAGGACGCAGTCAAAAGTTCTTATAAATGCAGTGGCCATTATGAACATATATGCTTAGTTATTGCATTCTCTCAGTCCTGAAAAAATAATCTGAAACATCCCTACTTTCATTATAATATTTTGTAATAATATTTGAGTTGTCAAATGCAATAATTATAGGTGCATGTTCAGAAATTCTTTTTTGAAATATGAATCCTTGTTTCTAAAACAAAATAGACCAGAATTAAACCCCCCCCCCCCAAAAAAAAAAAAAAAAAAAAAAAAAAAAAAAAAAAAAAAAAAAACAAAAAAAAAAAAAAAAAAAAAAAAAAAAAAAAAACCAACCCCAAAAAAACCCAACTAGACAGCCCCTACAATGAAATCTGAATTTTAAAAAGGCCTGTACTGAATTACTCAATGAAACTAATGAGACTTCCCACTGGATTCCTTAAGTTATCTTGAAGTCCACAAAGGCTAACTCAACCCTTATGTAATTTATATTTCCAATTAATTCAATATGTCCCAAATATTGCATTTAGTGTATAATCTGAGTCAGAGCTTTATGGCTTTGATGAGTCTTCAATAGTAAAACATGTTAACAAATAGTAGAGAAAACATTTTCTGAGGGAGGAAGAGGTATTATTCTGTCTCCTGCTACCATTAATTCCTTTCCAGCAACAACTTGAGCATATTAGATTGTTCCAGAGGGTGTTATATTTCACCATTAGCCTCTGAAAACACCAGTTAACATCATACTGAGCAGGAGCTATTGGATTTCATGGTAATATTTTTTGCTCAACCTGATCTATCTCTCAAATTCTTACCTGTGGTATATGTATTTTCAATCTAGAGAAATCTTAGCTGGAGGAAGATGCACCCTCTTCTGTTGAGTGGGCCAAACTTTAAACTGATCATCAGAAACAAGGAAATACCTAAGTTTTTAAGTATTGTTTCATGGATTGATATAGTGTGCCTGAAATTTCTCACATGATACTAAGTCAATTTATTTCTATGCCAACTGATTTTTCTTCATGTTTTGGGGAATCAAGTGACAAATTTAAGGCCACCGTAGGTTTGCTTTAGTAAATAAATATTTCACAGGCTCTTTGGGCATCATACTGAAGAAATGAGGAGGTTCTGTTTATGAACCTTGAACTGATCTGCTGGTCTCTAATCCCATCAGTGCATTTACTTGGAAGCTTTTGCCTGCTTTGGTGATGTAAATCACTAGAGATAGCACTGTGAAATACAGGATTGCAGAGGATGAGGACTGGAACAAAGCACCTCAGTTATAGCAGCTTTGTTTCAGACAGAGGATTGATAGAGATTGACTTGCGTGGCATTTGTTACTGACTCGAAATGCCGGAGACTGAAGTCTTTTATGTCTTCCAGAGAGTTTGTTCTGGAGAATGGTGAGGAAAAAGTTAACACCAAACAGTTATACATATTTGGCTACGGTTAGAAAAGTACCTCAGTAACTGATCTGTTGCTTATTTCTCAGGAATCAGTTATCTGTGGTGAGTTATAGCATTGTTCCTAATACGTTTGTTACATTGTGAATTATGAGAATATTTTCCTCTCTGCAGAGCAGTGTATCTGTAAGATGAGGCTATGACTGATGTTCCAAAATCCACAAATGTTACAGTAAAACCTTTCTGTAGATGTTTTAAGGAAATTTCAAGGAAAATTTAAAAAAATAATTTATAATAAGTTACCTTTATCAACTATTTTAAAGGAAGCTCTCTTTCTTAATGGAGGTGAGGTGGAGAGAAGAAAGATGCTATGAGAACATAAGGAGTAATGACTGGGCATTAAAGGAGACAATTGCCAGCTAATCCACAAGCAAGAACATTAGGTATCTCTACTTCAAGGCAGAATTACGCATCTGGAACTATCATGAATATTAATATCTCATCAAGTATTATTTAGTAAGAAAGCTATTTGATTAATCTATTCATTGTTTTGCTTTTTTTTTGCCTACTGGTGCTTTTTAAATATCAAGCACTAACGTTCATTTTAGAAAAGTGTTGCTTAGTAATTTTATTCTGAACTTTATTGGGTTTGGATTTTTTTCTCTTTTTGGTTTGTTGATTTATTTTTGGGGGTTTTGGTTGGGTTGTTTTTGTTTGGTTTTGTTGGTGGTGATCTGAGGGTTTTTTAGAGGGGTCTGGTTTTGGTTTTTTAGTAACTCGTCCACTCTGCTTTCTTTGCTTTTCTTCTCCTATTTGGGTAAATAAAAATTTGAAAATATCATTAGAAGAATGTAGAACTTTTTAGTAATTCCTTAGACATCTGGATTTCTTAAGAATGTCTGACATTTCCAGTGTAAAAGAAAATCTGCAGACATAGTTTTCTACCAGATTTTGTTAAAGTACTTTAAAAATTCTGTAAATGGAGTTAATAGAAAAATAATAATTCCAGTTTTGCAAAACCTGTGAGCTTTTCTCACTAGACCTTAGAGAAAAGTGCATTACATTGCACTGTGAAGTTTTTTGTTGCATGCCCTCAAATGTCTATTACATCCAGTAAGGAGAAATAGGCTCCAAAATGTCTGCATTGCAAAGAAATATATTGGAGAAGAAACTCTTCTAGTTCCCTTCATTGTTCATGGTGGATTAGGTTCAAGAAAAGTTTTCTTATTTTAGGAAATTTCATTCCAAACAATTTCTCCAAAAAATAGGACAGTAAAGAGTTTTACTGTAGCATTTCTCCATAGCTTTTGAGTTTGGTAAATTTTTTTCTCTTTAATATAGTGATTCCATAGTGTGAGGGTTTTTTAATATTGTATGCTTTTGCAGTTTACAACTCTCTTAGTGCGTATGTATTTTTTGCTAACTGAAGTATACAGTGAAGGAAATATTTTATAGAATATGTCAAAGAAAATTTGGATAAAATATTTTTCAGTATTAAAATTCTCAATTTATTGCATTTTAAATAGAAACCCTAATTGGCATCCCAAAGGCATTTAAAAATACATTCACTTCAAAAAATTTGGTTTTTTAAGGCAGAATATTGTTCTTTAACACATCTATTAATCATTTTGGTCTACTTTGTAACAGTTGCTAATACATATATTAGAAAATGCTAATTGTTTTAGTACATTTACAAAGTGCTTGCATAAAAGAATTCCATCATGGTGAATTTTTATTTCTTACTAGTATTTAGCTTCATTTTCTGAAGGTATATCTTGAATTAAGGAAAATTTAATTTACATGTTGTTATTTTTACTCAGGAAATTAGGATCACTTCAGTCCAGTAGTGATAGAACCACTTGGTGCATTTGAATACATACATGAAAAGCTCTTTTTTTTTTTTTCATTTTGTTTGTTTTTGTTTTTTTTTAATTTTATTTTGCCCTAATCTCTTGTCATCAAGCATTTGCCTGGTTAGTACAGCACAGATCTCTAAGGGTTTGTAAGTATCTTCTAATGTACTGTAACTGCTAAGAATATTTGTATGTGTTTTTATAGAGTTAAGGAGTGTGTCATTCCAGAATTTAAGCTGCTAAAACTCAATATAAATATTGACAACTGTATGGGTAGGGCAGAATGAATATCAACTACTCCAGTTAAAGGTATTTTGATGGTCTGTGATATTGTAAACTGTGAGACTAATTGCATCTCATCACTCAATGGCTTTCCATATCTTCAGAAATAAACATCTCATAATTGCATATAGTATTGTTTATGTATTCATTAAAGAGTTACGTGTGAGCTGAATTCAGTAGGAATATTTATGTATATATAGGTTGCATATATTTGATAAAATTATCTATCATGAAATAGATGAAATTGTCGGACTCCACTCCCTCTGATGACTGCAGTCCTTATTTAGCTGGAAGGATATTAACTGAGATGTGTAGTTGTGACACTTAGGGACATGGTTTAGTGTGGACTCCTCAGTGCTGGCTTAAAATTGGAAAAGATGATTTTATTTTCTTTTATTGTCTTTCTTTATTATCTTTTCCAATCTAAATGATTCTATCATACTATCTACAGCCTAAAAACATTTTTGGAGTTTCCCAAACGTATTATGGATGCTGTTGGATATTAAAAAAGCCCAAAGTTGCTCTTGGATATTAAAAAAACCCAGTCATCTCCCAAACCCCTAACAAGAAAGCCTAAGAATTTTCTGCCAAAGGAAATGAGGAGACAGGTTAACAAAATATCCCTGTGCCTGTGTTATATACAATATTAAATTGTCAGTAGGTTCTCAAGCTGGTTTTCTAAACACATCATGCTCACAGAGTGTCAAATCTTATCTTAAGTAGGTTAGCAAGTGATTTATATGGAAATGCAATTTTGACTGTAGTAAAAAATAAGGTGTCATACAAAGGCTACGAAGCAGAGGTTTACATAGTGCAATATTGTGTCAAAAGAGGTCTAAAAAGATGATGCAAAATAGTGCAAACCTAGAGAAAAAAAACACATAAGCCTTTTTTATGTGTAAGAATTGGGAACCTGATTGCCTCAGATGGTATGCATCCAACAAGTAATCTGTTTGCCACTCTGTCATGAATAAATGTTTGGAGAAAGTGTAATTTTTTAAAAATTTGTTTTGCATTATGATTGTAATTCTTCCAAACTAAGACATGTGGTAGAGATGTATTTCCTGGAGGGAATTTTAATAGTGTTTTAAAACTTCCTGAGTAGTCTATTTAAGAAATATTTTATGATAAGCAAAGATTAATGTGTGTTCTTGCTCATGCATTGTCGAGTTAATGCCTACTTTGAGTAACAACATATACATGTTAACTTTTCTGGGTTTGAAGAAATATACATCTACTGCAGTATCTTCATTGTAAGAGTGCTTATGGAAGATTGCTAAATAAGCAAAAGCATATAAATTTTTTCTAAAATATTTTCTCTTTCTTAGTGATTTTTTCTCAGAGGCTGCCTCTCTTTAATAGCTCTTGATGGATGCCTCACTCATAGGTTTGTTTACTTTTTGGACACATGTGGAATTAGCATCTACAGTATTTTGTTTCAGAGACACAATATAATGTGTCCTGGATACAAGTGCTATTTTTTTTTTCTTCATTATGCACAACTCCTGGTGAGTTTATTAAGCTTTGTATGATGAATGAAACCATGAACAATTATTCCATACATATTTCTTTTCTCAGAAGCAGTTTTGTTGTATTTGTTTTTTTCTTTAAGTTCCTGACATATCTTTTTTAGTCATCTCTTTTCCATTCTGAAATTCCTCAGTCATTTATAGTTGCTTGTATGGAAAACCTATTACATCTTTGGTCATTCTTGTTGTGTTTCTGTGTTCTTTTTCAAGTTTTACTGGGATTTTTTTTTTGCAGAGGGAGGGACTGAAAGCAGTCAAATTGCTCATGCAATGTGGATTTATATAGTGCCATAGGATTTTTTTTCTGAGTACCAGTCTTTACCTAATAATTCCTTTTATTGTCACATTACCAGGAATGAGTAGACATTTTCATAAAACTGCAAAGTGTACTCTAAAGCCTGTGTGCTCAACACTTGAACAATGCTAAGTAGTTGAGAGCCTATCATTCTGTAAACAAGGTTTGGCACTTTTTAAATTTCATTCATGCAATACTTTCAATACTGAATTAACCCCTGTCATAGGTAAGGTCTCCAAGCAAATCAGCTTTTATGTTTGCTACCTAAGCTACCTGATAAATTGTTCTCAAGAAATTCTGTCCCAGAAAAATTTATCACTTTATTTTCAGTGGAGGTCCAGGTACAACTCCTCTGGTGACTTTTCTTCATAAGTGACCTGCCAACAGATTTCAAGATCTGGTGTCTGTGAAAGGGTAGAAAATACTGTGAGTAGGACTGTATGATACAGGACTGAAGTGCTAAGAGTCACAGCTTAATCCCATCTCTCTTTAGGTTGTCCTTTAGCCTTTGTGCTGGTCTTCTCAGTTGCATAGCCCATTGCCTGCTTTGGTCTTGGGGAAACATACCAGATATGCAAAGCTGAGGGCAGAATATCCAAAGTACTTGTTCTCAGAATGAGTCACTGAGCTCAACATGAAGTCTTGGTCCTTTGCACAAGCACCTGGTCTTAAGAGGAGTAAAATTCTCCTCAGCGAATAACAAAAAGTAGAAGCTTCTGCACAGTCAGGTAACAGAGCCTATCTTGAATTCTGCTTGCTTCATTTTCCCCCTCTAAATGTAAATAGTCACGTCAGCCAGGTGATAGATTTTTCAGAATGTCTTTCACACTAAAACTGCTTTCATTTATTCTTGGTTTTACATTAAAGATTTCTGTCAGGAGCTGCAGCATAATTCTAGTCTGATCATTTCAGGGAACTATTGAATAACAGTTGCATGGACCCATTCTTTTTATGTGGAAATATAGTAGTTCTGCTATGCTTTAGGCTTTCTAACCACACTCATAGTTCAGATAATTTAATCTTGAATTACTGTTTTAAAATACTGGCTTCTGATTCTCCTGACAGGACTATATGAGGAGATGGTTTTTACAAAATTTCGTTGTTATAGAACTCAGGACAGGTCCAGAGATCTTAAATGTTTAGAAATTCTATTACCATTCTGGGAAAAAAGCCTTGAAATTTGAAAGTGAAATGAAGGTACACAATAAATAAAATTGGCAAATTATTACATTTATAAACTGAGAGCTTCATGCATAAAACTGTGAATTACCAGGGCTTTCAACGCTCCTCTTAAAATTCCCATTTCATTATTGATTAGTTCCAGAAATACTTCATAGATTGAAGCACTTTAAATGTTTCATTTTAGGCAACAGCAAATGTGCAGTAGTGGTGTTCCTCATCTGCATTTGCAATAAACGGGAGCATTAAATTTGGATCTATACTAGTAAAATGACTTGAAAATATTTATGCTAACTCCTAGCATTTAGATAAAATGATTTTACTTGAACTAGTCATGTGAACAACAAGCATATAGAAATTGATTTTTGCATAAACTCCTGTTTTTGTTTAGACAAATTTAGCAAAATATTCTATAATAAATGAGGTCAAAACCAATTATCACTCTTGCGTCAGTGAATTAACACTTCCGTGTTCTCTGCATAAGAAAGCTGTGTTTAACACCCAGCTTCATTTCCTGAGAAAACCAGAAAACCTTATAAGGAGTAATGGACTAGATGGCTTTTTAATTATGTGTTATTTCTAATGCACATTACTGTCTGTTCTTACCCAATATCCTTTTTTTTAAGTTATTGCTATATCTATCTATCTATCTATCTATCTATCTATATACTATATAAAGTATATATATATATACTTTATACTTTTGCAGTATAAAGTAAAAGTATAGCTTGTAACAAAAGTTTGTTCTGTGCCTATGTTTTTGTATAATACAGTGTTAGGATTTTTTAACTCGTTAATAATTATGACTTTGTTCATAGTTATGACTTCATTGCAAAAGAGTGGTTTAGATTTGCAGAAGTTTTGAGATTCATTTTAACTATTCAATTGTTAATCTGAAAGACAGAATAAGGAAGCATTCTCTGATCACATTTTTCTTAAGGTTCTTTCAAACATCTACAATGGTGGAATTTTTGTATTTGAAGCAAATGTTTTTGGCTTGCAGAGAGAGGGCATTTGATAATATTTGAGGTTATATGTCCTTTGCTTCCCTATGATTTCACAGATCCCATAGAAACAAGGAACAGCAAAAAAATCGTGTTTTGGATAATGTATAGGTCAAGCACTGAGTATTTATGCTGCAAGTGAATTAAAAATAGCTGAGTTAGCTTTAAACTAACTATTTTAGATAAAAAAGTTGAGTGTAACACATAGTTTACATGATATAATCTACAACAATCTCCAGCAAGAGATGTCACTACTTCTAACTAAACAAGACATTTTGGATATCTTTATACTCCACAGTGGACCCACTTAGAGCATTTGACTAGTAAGTTTTTCTGAGGTCGTGTGTTATTCAGTGAGACGCTGTTAATTTTAATTGATTTCTTTGACAGCAGCTAGAAAGTACGTAAATGATGACAGCACTGGTGGCAAGAGTTGCTGAAGAGACAAATTGCATGAGGAAGCAGTTGGATACAGTGATGGATAGAGTGAAAGAAATTTGCTAAACAAAAAGATGTAGAAGAGGTAATGATTGCCAACTACTCCCTCAGAACCTGAAAGACTTGATCCTTGGTCATTCATCTTGGCTGACACCAAATAATTGGGGAGTCCCTGGCAAAAATAGTTAATGATGCTTGTAGAAAGACAAGAGGCTGTAGCAGCTCTTAGACCTCCAGTTACTTGGATCAGTTTGGAGATTCATATACTCTGGAGATTTAAATCCGTGTAAGCTGGGCTTTCACTAGTGCTAGATGATGGGATTTTTATTGATATCCTCCTTTTATTATAATTTATACTTAAAGTCTCTAATTAAGGTATTAAAAGAAGTTTACCTCAACTTTACTTGACTTCTCGTTACTGCATTATGAAATTTTAATTATCTTTGCATGTGGTGGTTCTGAAATCACCAGCCCAAATAGAAAGTTTGTATCCTTGGGTTTGGAGGGTCTGAACCTCAGGCAGAAGCGTAGATCGGCGTGGAAGAAGAAAGAGTGACTCTCACGTGGGTTGATGGTAGATGTTTATTGCTCCAGAGAGAGAGCCGGAGAGAGTCTCTTTGGGGTTCAGGTTTCAGCTTTTGTATCAGGAGCATGGGGAGGGGCAAGGGTAAGCCATAACCAATACCAGGTAAGGAGGGAGTGACCAAGACAGAAGGACAATACACAGGACCTCTGATATGTGATACAGGGTTGAGATACCACAGGCTTTGCCATTCATGTTAGCCCGTCCCACCCAGAATGTTTCAGGTTTCTGGACAGGGACACAGAATGGTTGGCCCACCCACCACCAGGGAAAAACCAAAAGGGTCAGTATGGCAGGGGTAATTTAGACTGCACTATTATTAATTAAATGCACCGCAACATTTGCACATATGCCTTGGTGTTCTGTCTCATTTGATGAAGAGAATGGAGAATGAATCATAAGAAAAGTGCAAAAAATAGCTTTTGTCTGTTAAAACTTCTGTGTCTTTTATTATTGGTGCTGAACGGTGTTTAGTGAACAAGACAGATAATTACAACAAGAAAAAAGAGAAAACTAATGCTAAACAAATGTGGTTTTTTGAGTGAAAAATTGCCTTTTCTTTTGAATCAAAGCTCCTTTACGGTGCAATGCATCAGACTGATAGTTTATTCAGTTCAGATTAATTTTTTAGCTGGACATGATTGCATATTCTTCATATTCAGTATAAAGGATGCATTTTCAAAGGTTCTGGGTAGTCTTAGATGAAACTGGAGTAAACTGAGGCTGTACTTTGAGCAAATGAAATGGTATCCAGATAAAGAACAGTATTATGTTGGGAAGCTAGACCTGTTGAACAGTTGGGCAGTTTAACTTTCCTTTGGCTCACTTCCCATGCTTCTACTATGTGATGTCACTATTACTGCTCCCTAGACTCACACTGGGACATGAAGTCATGCTGGCAGAGTTTGTAAGACATGTAGCTGCCCCTTCAAAGCTCTTGATGAAGACTTTAGGGATACTAAAGTGCTTTTGAGAAATACATCTGGGCTTCATGGACTGGATCACCTTTGCCTTTTGCAACTCCAACCACTAGCATTAATAATTCAGATTTTTCAAGACTACTACTTCATAGCTGAGATTATTGAAGAACAGAACATGTCAGAGGGGAATTCTCACAGGCATTTGGCTAAGCTCCTTTATTCACATTCCAGCTGTGGTCTACCTGCATCCTTGTCTGCAAAGCTGATTTCTAGCCAGCTGAATCCCTGTTTTTTTACATGGACTTACTCTGTCCCAAGTGCAAGACTTGTCATTTGTCTTGGTAGAATTTCACAGTTTGTCAGCCCATTCCTTCTGTTTATAAAGTTCCTTCTGAAGGTCAGTCTTGTAGAAGTCTGCTTCTTGATCCTCTGAATTTGGTGACAGCTGCAAGATTTCTGAGAGTCCATTTTGTCCTGTTGTCCAAGTCACTACTAAAAATGTTAAACAGCATTGCAACCACTCGTAGTAAGCTGACCTTTAGTCTGTGAAATGCTGATGCTTTGAGACTGAAGGCAGGGTAAGATACTTGCAGTTCACTCACACTATCCACACCTCCCTACCTGGGGTTCAACAGTGCTCTGAGTGACTGGCTAGAGTAAATGCTGTTCACTACTGTTTTATTAACCGTATTGCTCATCATTTCATAGTAGAAACCAGTTCAGGCTTAAATTTACGGATCTAGTCTGCTACGTGTTCCCCACACAAAGCTGAATAAATACAGCTTTTTTACTTCGCTAGGAAGTTCTCTGATGGTTACCCTAGTCTGCCTTTAGAGCCTGAAAATTTGTTAACGTTGTATTTTTAAAATAGTTTTATAAAATTATTATTTGTTCTTTAGCAGTCTCTGTAACTGAATTTGCCATCACCACAGGGTGCATAATTTAAACAGATTTATTCAGAGTTAAAATTTACCATGTGCTTTTGTCATATAACACCATTCATGAATACTTATGTGTGCCACATAAGTATTCACATATTCATTGTTTTAATGAAAAATATTATTTTCAACTTTATGGCATTCCTTTTTTGTCATTTCTAATTTCCAGTCCTGAGTGAACCTTGTGATAGTGATGTGGTAAACATTTGCAATTCATCTTGTAATGAATCGTAATTGGCTTTATTCCTCATTAGAATTCCTGTGAGGATTTAGAAAATGTAGTGTATAATCCTCCCTTATGTTTATTTGTGTTATAAACGTTTTGTGCATTCTTGAGACTGTTTAAAAGTAGTCAGTCATCATGGTTTATTATTTGTATCTTAAGGTTTTAAAGATGTATTAAAGAAAAGTACTGTCAGTGGTTAAGTCAATGAATATAGTTGATAACAAAATGTCGGTGTGAGGTGTCTTTTAGAGTTGAATTAGTCCTGAAGGTGGGAGTGTTTTTTTCATTCTTGGATTTTTTCAGCATCACCTTTTGGCCCTATTATTGTCTACCTACACCTATGTTTACTACATGAAATTCAATGTAGAAGGTAAGGGCAAAGTTATGACAGAGACATTTGTGAAGGTTAAGAAAAGAAAGTCTTTTGTCAGTAGTTAATGCTCGCTAATCAGCAGCTTTCACAACAGCTAGAGTTCTGTATGCTCCTGAAAATTAAAAGCTGTTGAATGTATCCAACGTAGAAACTGAATATAGTCTGCTATTAAAATTTGTCTTTAATATCAGGTCTTTTGTTCATAAATTGTTTTGCTCATCCATCCCAGATTTTGATCAAAAATGAGATTAAAGATAGACAAACTGCTTTTCAGTGACTGAATTTTTGGCAGAATTTTAGTTTACATTTCACTGCTGATACAGCTTGTGGAGAATATCTGGCCTTTTGTCTGCCAGATGGGTAACAGGGGACTTAGGGAAAATCTCTCTCTGTCAGAAAGATGGGAGCTGAGAAAACTAGTGCAAATGGTGATGTCCAGTGAAGCTGGGAAAGAGTTCAGGCTGAGATGAACTTAGTAGACACCAGTTAGATGGGAGTTGTGTAGTAGCTGAAACAAGCTACATATTTTGATGTAAGCAACCCAGGAAAGTGAGTAGAATCAGCTTGAGGAAACCAAAGAAACTGACACTTTGGCTGAGTGTAGATCTTGCAATCCATATTAAAAAATATGTTACAGTTTGCAGGGGGTGGAGTGTCCATGGAAATCAAGATGATTGAAATGTAATTTTTATTATAAAAAACTTTTTTTTTTTATTTAATGCAAATTCTAATTCAATTTTCTAAATTTTGTATAGAACTTCCATGGGTTTATTAATTTGCCTGGTCCTATTTCATCCTAGAAAATCCTGCCTTTATTTCATATACATTTTAAGACAAAGTTGTTTGTAAGTAAACTTTCTGTATGTGTGAGAAGATAGACATATACCAGAACTTCATCCGTTACATTTGTGCTTATATGCTTGGATTAAATGTGGAGTTATCATAATTTCTACTATTATTTTCCTCTGACAGCAGTGGTTTAATCTCTATCAATTAAAAAAGGTATACATTGTTCAGATTTAAAACATGGTAATCGATATCATTTTCACACATTTGAACAACTTGAGTTTTTAGTTTACGAGTCAGAATGGATTAGTATCTGAGATCTACATTTTTTTAGTTCTTTTTTTCTTACAGAAAAAAGGTAGTAATTTTTGTAATTTGATACAGGATTTTTTTTTTTTT
>VXBN01005150.1:1437552-1449170 GCA_013397395.1 Sinosuthora webbiana
GGGGGGGGGGGGGGGGGGGGGGGTTTGGTTTTCTTCTTTAACATCACCTTAGTGTAAAAACATGATGACAGGACTTTATTTTCTTTCTTCTTCATTGAAAAACACTCCCTCCATTCCAAATTAAAGTATTCTTTAGATTAGAGCTAAACCTAATCTGTGGTTAGGAATTGTGGAATTCCTAACTGCAGATTAAGAATGAGTGGATTATTGAGTTCCAGTTTTTACTGGCCTGCTAATGCTGGTCTATATTCCTTTTCTTCCAGGATAATTTACTCTCCTGACTCATAATGCTAGTGTCATCACCATAAACTGCCTCTGGCCTGGTAATTTTGTATTGATGGGTGCTAAAACAGTATCATCACTATATACTTTCCTGGTGTTTTCTTCCAGGTGCATTTGCTGTTGACAACTATCAGTTTCAGGATACTTCTGTTCTGAGCATGTGGATTTTTAATCTGATTAGGGTGCCTTTATTACAAAGCTGTGTTTCTGCAGGAGATCGTGGACTGCTTCTAGAGCTATGGATTCTGCTTGATATTCTAAAGTCAGACTACTTTTGGAGTTTAGACTGCAAACTTTAATCTACGTATTTTGTGTCTAATTGTGTTTGTGTCCCATTCCAACACACCCCCTTTCCTTTTGTCATCTGCCTTCAATCATTCTTCATGAAAAGTGTCATCAAGAAGAAGCATTTTTCCATATCAGGAATTTTTCAGAAGACATTCAGTAGGAATTTTTATATTTTAAATGTGCCTTCCCATATCTGAAGCCTGATGAGATGGCTCAGCACCGTAAATCCAGATTTTGAGGGATTGTCAAGAAAAGAGTGATCTGGAGTAGGGCAAAGTGAGACTAAGTTTGATTTTCTAAAACTTTGTGAAAACTTTATTTTAAATTTTAAATCTACATGTGCAATATGCATTGGCATATTCTGTGGATGACTGAGAAGATAAACTGTGAAACTGTGCAGTCCTGGATGGGATGGTGGCAAAGCTCATATTTCAGCTAAGGAAGTGTTCCAGAGATGACAGGACTTGACACCATAGACAGCTGAATGCTGTTCCTAGTCTTGTCAAAAAGCCAGACAGGAAAACCTGAAAAGAGTTATCTAAAGTGGTTTCTAGAATCTGTGTTTTATAGAGGTTTAAAGGTCATTGTGACACTGGTGACTGGGTGAGACATAATCACAAATATTGTTATGTATTTTATTCACCTATGGAAAAGTCTGAATAGTTTCTAGTATCAATTTATATTGGCTAAAATTTATATTTGTGATCAGTGTTTTGAAAAAAAAAATTATTATCTTGGAACAAACTGAAAAGTAAGTAGCAATAGAGAGCAATCTGGTTAACATTTCTGTATTTAATTGTATACACTCCTATTCTGACAGAAAGTTTTACTCTGGTCGTATCTTCTTAAGGGTGTATTACTGTTTAGATTAAGATCTAAATCTGAACAAAATATCTGAGATAAATTGTTGGATGAGAGATGAAGTGTTCACTGTCATAATCTCCCTGTTGTCTAGACCAGCATACTTACTAGAGCACTACAGCTCCCACCTTGCCTTATAGGAGATGTGCAGTGGGGAACAGACACATCTTTCCCAGAATTCAGGCAGGAAGTGGTTAGAGTGTATACCTGCAAACTCTAATGGGTTAGCACTCTAAGCTGGGCTGCCAAGCCTCAAGGTAGGCATAGTTGTGAACCCTCCTCCCCCTTCCTCACCCAGTGATGAAGCCAAGTCAGTTCCAGATGTAATAAAAGCCAGCTGATGCTCACTTCAGCATCTAGAGTTATTGCTTAAATAGTATATCTGAATGCATTTAAGAAGGAATAAGAAGAACTAACAGGATCAGTGGACATTAATAGTAAGGTAGTGAAACAAAAGCAGAAGTAGAACTGGGGAGAAATAAAAGATGAGAATAAGAAGACGTGAAATGAAGGGGTGGGGAGAGGGAAAGAAAAAAGCACAGACTAGTCTAAATGCATCTGGGATTCTGTGTAGCTGGAAAAGGAGCTAGAAGAAAAAAGATTTATTAACAGTTTTTAAATTGAAGTAAATCAGAGAAGCTGCCAAAATACTGATTTTGAATATAACAATCTCTCATGAGGTTGTGTACATATATAAATAGGTGTGATTATTGATTTGCAGATAAACACTTCAGGTCATTGGCTGTCAACCTCCTGGTTTTCTTTCTCTGAGGTGTCATTTTCATATGTTCTTTCTTTTTTTACCTGAAGAGAGATGTTTTTGAAGCTATTATTGAAAAATATTTCTTTTGACTTTTGAATGGAACAGATGGCATGAAATAATAAGTATTTTTTAAGGATTTTCATGGGGAAAAGTATTCTGGTTTTAAGAGTTTTATACACCTTGATGAATTACACTTCAGCTGGGCCATTTAGAAGCCTTGCTTAGGCTGCTCACAGCTGCAAGCACATCCCAGTTTTGGAAATCTGTAGCTTGATCTGGCCTCATTGCATTTCTTCCTCACTATTCTGTGAAATTTTTGTTTCCACTCATTACAGATTCTGGTACATCAGAGGAACATTCAGTATTCTCTTCAGCAGAATGATCTCTTTGTAGCACTTGTTTCCGTCTACATAATTCCAAAACTGAAAAATAAGCTACTAAATTTATAAATAACCCAAAACTCAAATGAATAAATGCAATGGTATGAATAATTTTTTTGAAACCAATTAAACCAGACCAATATTTAACCAAAGTAACATAAGTAAGAAAATAAGGAAAATAAAGACCTTTTCTTGGACATTTTCTCCCTTTAATAACTAAATATAATCCTAATTTGAACAGTGATATCTGTGTGTCTTGGTTTAGATAACAGGTATTTGCCAGGGAGGGTTGGAGTCTCCCTTGAAATGTAAGCCCCCCCCCCCTTTTCCAAATTATTATAAATTTGCAATTAAAAGGCTGTCAGGCAAAGATTTTGGGAATAGGTATAGCAGTTCTTTACTAGGGATATATAAAAAATACAGATGTTGTAGTACAGAAGAATAAGCAAGCAAACAAACAAGAAATCCTAGAAAACCCTGACAGAGTCAGAAATACAACCTGACACCCTGTTGGTCAGGGTTTGTTGGAAGCAGTCCAGAGTAAGCCCTCCTGGAGTGGCAGATGTGGTTCTGGTGCAGTAGAGATGGTCCCGTTGAAGAAAAAGGGGTCTGGTAATGGTGAGATGGGTCCGGTCTTCCTCCAGGGATTTGGTGGAAAAATTGGATACCCTAGTTGCACTGTGGCTCCTTTTTTATCTAGTTTAAGATGGTTTGGCTCCTCCTGCCTGTGTAGAGCAGCTTAATGGTCCATTAGCAGAAGTTGTTCCCATGGAGTAGTGAAACAATGAAGAGAGATAAGTAGCACTCCACCATCTGATAAGCGACACTGACCCATTCGGGCAAAGATAAACAATTCTGCTCCACCCAGATGGAATAGAATAACATGTTCTTTACAAAACCCACGACACTGTGCAATTACATATATGCCCATGATGCAAGATCAATGAATACATTTACAGTGACTGTAGGAAGCAGTCATATCTTTTTTTACTTTTTTCTATCTGATCAGTCACTATAGTAGTCATCATTTCCAGATTCTACAGGAAGAATTGTTAAAATATGTTTTAAAATATGTATTTTTAGTGTAGATCGATCATTTTAGTGCACAGAAATATGTCCCAGAGGAGTTGGTGAAATGCACAGAAACTGACAGCATGCATAGAAGTATCAGAGCTTTTCAGGAACTTGGTGATGTGCATAAGTTGGTGTTAATGTGATGTTATCAGCAAAACTAGAGAGGTGTTTTGGAAGTGGTGCATTACATTTGGCAGAAATGAACAATGCTCATCCTCAAGAAGAAACAGGATAGATCATGTCAGTAATGAAATATAAAATTTCATTCAGGCTAAGTAACTTTAATTTTTTTTCAATTAGTATCATTTTATTTGCCTTTTCCCTCTCTCTTCTGCAGTTTTTTTTTCATCTTTTATACATCTTAAATACCTTTCTCACCACCATGGCAAAGACTCAGGACACCAGTTTTGGAAGATCTGAAGTTCAACTTTGTGCATCTAAAAACACTAACTTCAGAAAAGTAAACGCTGAGATCCCACAAAAGAGTCCTGAGAATAAATTTAACATCCCTGTTGCATCAATACCTGATATGCTTTCTGCTGTTATTTTTTTAAAAACTGACACAGTCCAATTCTGCAGTGGTTGTTATTAAAGAGACACTAGCATAGCAAGAATTATTTTTTTGTTTTGAAAGAAAATATCTCAAACTCAAGCACAGCCAGTATTTTCTAGTGACAATGTCAGTGTTGATGTGGAGAGTCATCTTATTCTCCCTATTCTGAACAAAGACACATATTCTCTGTTGAATTTACAAGGGATATAAGTGTAAACTGTTAAATGTTGAACAGTAAATGAGAAAATTTGTTACAAGTCCTTAATTTTATTTTTTTTTATTCTACTATATCTCATTTGAAGTACACATGCTAATAGTGCTTTATGGTCTGCTGGATTTTTGTTTCTGCTTTATTTTTGCGCAGGTCATTTTTAGCATATGCTCTCCGCTAACCTTAAAATAAAAAAAAAAAATAAAAATATTTTTTAAAAGTAGCTATTGCTGCAACATCAACTGTGTTTAAGGAAATGTGTCATGTTGAAATGCTATGTATGCACAGTCATTAATCATGTGTGTCCATACAAATGATTGTTGCTGTGGGTGTGATATCACATATCAGGGCAGGTATGACTGGAATAGGTAATTTGACCTATTTTCTTAAACAGTAATGTATAATTTTATTTGGGAGAACTTACCACGTTTTCTGGGTTGTTGTGGCTTTTGTTATTTTGGAAATATTTTTATGTACAAATGTTTTAACTCTATCTTGCTAATCTTAAGTGTAGCCTTTAAAATGGGATTTAAGTCTAAAAATGGGAATAGGTTATCTGAAGATCATTATTTCATTTACTCGCAGATTCTTTTCTAAACATACTTTATGATTAACTTTTGCAGCAACTTTATAGGCTAGAAATAGTTTGTTGTCTAACTTGGAATATTGAATCTATAAAAGTTGCAAGTTTATATATACGCATAAACCTGGGATCCCGTATCTTACTCCTTTCAGATCAGCAATTCCAATAATATGCATCAAATCATATTTTAACCCATGACAATAACTTTGAAATTTCCCTTAGGATTCACTGAATGGTGCGTGAAATCAGTTGCAGAACATACTGAGAGGATATGTTAAGGTTGGGCAGACAGTTGCCATCTGCTGACATGATAGTAGAGACAGGAAGGAGAGGAACTTATTATTTGTCACTTCACTTACTGTCTCTTCAAGACACTTAAAAGCATAGAAGCTGGAATTCCATTCTTCTTCATGAGGAGAAAGAAGTTGTCTGTGAATCAGGATATGCAAAGTTTGGATTGTTTTGCTTATTCCTGATATATAGCTTGTGATAAACAGGCTGTTGACATGATGGGAGTAAATTTCTGATTTCCTTTGCAATGGAAGACACTGAAGCTGTACAGATCAGGAGTTGATTTTTCTTGGCCTGGGTTTTCCCTTAGGCTGCAAAAGTTCTCATACCAGTTGAATTCAACTTAACAGGGTTCTCAGACCAACACAGTCTGTAGGGTAGACCCTTCATTTGCACTGTTGTAAATATCCTTAACAAATGTAGTAGTGATACTTTTCAAGACGTGCATAGTATTCCTGTAGTACAGGTACAAGAATATAAGGCAAGAACTAATACATATGGATTTTGTGCACATTTGTGTGAAACACAGGGTCCTGAGGTAGAGTTTGAGTCAATGGACATCGGAAGGAAAATTATTTAAATTAAAGTAAGAATTAAATTTAAAACACATGTATAATGAGCTTGGAAATTTTGTTCTATCTTAATCAGTTTGTGAATTTGAAATTAACAAAAAGTGATAATTGCTGATTTTAATAATGATTACGTTTTAACTTTTTAAAAAATATTAATAACAGCAATGTGTGAGCAAAGACATTCAGAAAAAATCCTATTAAAATCAATTAAAAATATTAGAGGGGAAGAATTATTCTCAAGAGGTAATACACACTGATTATTAACTCAACTGCATTGCAGTTGATTTAGTTGTTTCATTAAAAATGTTAAAATACCTAAAATTATGTTTGATTAATTTACTAAATGAACTAACAGTTCAGCCTTTTTTCTGTAAAGAAAACTTAGAAATCCCATTTCCTGGGTGATTTCCATGTAAAATTAAGAAATGTGCCTTAACACTGTAAAAACAACTGTATTTGGTCCCAGGTCCAGCCAGTCCAATGCTTTCTTTCAACCATGAACCTGAGCTGATGTTTAGAAAAGTGTAATAATAATATCATTATAATTTGTCCCAAGTGTTTGTGTGATCTGCACAAAGAAGATGTAAGCTTCTGGAATCTATAATAACCTTTGGAAAAAATTTTTTATTCAGATATATCACTTCAAACTATTGTCCTTCATTTTTAACCTGGCCTCTAACTTATTTTGATGACTTTCCAGTGCTAAAAGAAACAATAAACCATCAATAAGCTTTTCCAGCATTTCCATGACAACCATGATTTTGCAGACTTCTTTTGAAGCTCTCTGCATCATTAGTTTGTTAAAATAAAAACTTAAACCTTTCTGATTTTTTGAATATATGTTTAAACTGCTCCATGCCTTGATCACTCTTGCCTTTCCTCTGAGCTTTCATCTACCTTGCTGTTGGGGGTTGAGCTTGTGAGCTGCGTATAGTATTCATTGTCTACAAATCATGGAGCAAAATTATTTCGGGTTTTATTTGCTTTTGCTTGCTTTCCAGAGAATTCCTAATCATTGATTTGAATTTTTCTCTGCTAGAGGGGACAGAGTTGATAAAACTGCTTATCATCACTTCTCTGTTTCTCTCTTGACAAATGAACTTGCAGCGCATTAATCCAAAAGTCTTTCAGCTACTTCTTACAGTCACAGTCTACAGTCATTCTTCTTCTTCAAAGAACCATTAAATAACATAGACTTTGCTTCAATGGTAAGCACTTTGTGAGTACACACATCTATAAACTTCTCATAAATATAATAATATATAATTTATTTAGTAATTTTATTTGTTTCAAACTATTTTTAAGAATTTTATTTAAAGATATTTGCTTCTCTAGTCATTTTTGGTCCTAAAAAGAAGATGAACGCTGTTTCAGTAATAAAATAATTTGATGCTAAAATGACTGAAGCAAGAGGTCAGCTGATTTATTCTACTTTATCCTTCATGCTTTTAAAACAGGAAGCACTCAAAGTTTCTAGATATTTTAATAAAATATACTCTCTTCTTGTGAGAGGAAACCGAAACCTTGGAGTTCACATTTGTCTTTCAGAGAAGCTTTAAGCTCTCCAATAAAATAAATGTTTCCTGGGATGACATATCAGTCCTTGTCTTAATTTCAGTGGCAAGTACTATAAATAAATGCAGAAGTTATTGTGTTTTCTTTCATGTTTTCTGATAATTTTTTTATGGAGTTGGTTTCTACAGGACTTCCTAAAAGCAGGAGCTATTACAATATTATATTTTTAAAAAAAAAAAGGTTTTTCAAGTCTCTTGTCAGCAAAGACAAAAGATGAATGTGATAATTATAACATTAAGAGCTTTCAGCTTTTTGCAACAATTGTCTGTCCTTTAATGCAAGCTCTGCAGCTAAACATTAAGGAGCCATGAATAAGTTGTTTATGCCTGTTTGTTTTTAAGTTTTCTGGGTTTTGGTTTTTTTGATTTTTTTGGCACGTATGTGTGTGCTTTTAAATAGATTCTGAGGACAGAAAAACTTATTTGCTGGTATAAGATCTTAGAGAACAGGCACTCATGAACCATGTTCTTTTACTTTTCATACTGAAACATTCTACTAAGTATGTGAATAATATGTTTACAACAAGTTCAAAGCAGAATATACAGCAGATAATGACAAAATTAGTCATGCTAATGGTGATGTGTGCTGATTTTAAAATTGCTCTAAAAGAACAGCAAAATGACACTGATGAAAAAGCTTTTGTTATGTCACTTTAAGGAAAGTGGAATCCATGCCAGAAGAGTAAAAGGCACATTACCTAGCTGCATTTAAGCTAATACAAGCCACCAAGTAATGTTATACATTAAGTACAGAGTTACTGTAGTTCATAGACAAAAGGCTTTTTGCTTGGTCTTAAAAGCTGTTTTATTTTAAATTAGATTTGAAATAGGCAAACAAAATAAATGATGTGGTCTTAATTTTAAGTAGTGGGTACCATTTGGCATAATGTTCATTCGTTTAGACTTAGAAAAGTTTTGTGGCTGCTTTGAATAAATACACAGAACTTACAGAAGCAAATGAGAATGTTCAAATTGCACATTTGTTAATGGTATTAAATTAACCAAGGCAGTCTACAGTTGAGTCAGAACTTCTTCCCTTCCTCCCTTTAACAACATAATCAATTACTAAGTGATACACAGACTACAAATGTAACATCTTCTCATACATTTTAGCTTTTAAAACCTTTTATTCAGAGTGATATTGTGGTTTTTCTTTACTAATCCTAAGAGACAGTAAGGAACTACTTAGCCTCAATAAATTTCATATACCTCAGTGTCTCTCTTCCTAGTAGGCCTGACTTGGTATTCTAAGAGCACAAATGACTTTTATGATTGTGTACAGTTCCCTACAGGCCATTTGGGCCATCAAAGGAATTGGAGATTGGATTTTTTCATGTATAGGGAAAGAACTGAAATAGCACTGCTTTTATTCTTCAGAAAACTGAAATCCAAATATAACAACTCTTTCCCTAAATGTGCTAAATTTAGACCATCAAACTCTTCCGTGTTATGTACATCGACCCAATGTGTTTAGGATTAAGAAAAGACAATTTTTGGTCAAAGCACTGTATGACTGTGACTATCTTTTTTATTTTCCTAACAAAGCCCTACTGCCCCACTCTCTTTTAAAAGTACAATGATATAATTTTATCTGTTGACTTACAAAAATATTGATAAAACTTAACTCATACTAAGAATGACAACCTAAGATGTATTACTCTTGAAAACAACAATGCTTAAAATAAGGTTCCATTATTTGTTTATCTGTATTGCTGTTGGAATATTTTTGCAACACATCAACTTTGAAACCTCCTTTTTCCTGCCTTTCTCAGTTTTAATTACTACATTTTGGTTAAACTGAGAAAATTCAAGTACTTACATTCTAATCTAACTGATCATCATTTGCACTATTTCTTGATTCAGTTGGAATGATGTCATTTTGCATTTGATTTCAGTAAGTTCTGAAGATATTTTTGAAAGCTATCACAAATATATTTATATTAGAAAATACTTAGAAAATTATAATAGAAAAACTATTCATAATTCTATCTAATTTTAACTGAAAGACAGACAAAAGTAGGTGTATAGCATAGATTCTAGATCAAGAGAACAAATGAGAGAAAAAAAAAGTGCTTTCATAATTTTCAGTAAAGCACTTGGGGTGTGTACATATTAGAATGTGTTTAGTCAGCTAAAATCATGAGTTAGTAGTGATAAAATGAATAATGACCTGAATGAAAGGGAGATAATATGGGTTCAATGCGACAGGAATATACCAGTTTGAGAAGGAGTTATTATTGAAGCTCTCCAAAGACCACCTGGGAAGCAAACTTTTTAAAGATTGGAATTGGATAACCTTAAAGCCTGGCAGAATAAAAGTGATATGAAAATCAATGTTACGAATACAAGTTCTTATACTTGCTTAAGAGTAAAATTGTACTTTAGGCTGAGAAGTAATCTATTGGAAAGAGCAGAGTAGAAGAAAGTTGTGTGGACCTGTCATTCACAGGGCAACTGTGAGGAACAAGATGAGATCTGGGTGAAAATGGCAATTGCATTGTACAGACGTATTGACCAAAGTCTTTCAGGAAAAGATATGGATTGGTTGATATATTCCACTTCATTAATTCTAAATATTGTGTAAAGTTTTCTTTCATGTGTTTTAAAGACAGATAAATTCGAGCTGGATCAAATACAGTGATAACTTCAGTAACAAACTCAAGATGGGAGGAGCCAGAAGAACTTGGCCCCGGACCATAAAGCAGGATGAAGAGTAGGGGAGTTTGCAGAAAGGCTTCAGCAGGCAGGGAATTTATCAAACCCTTTCAAACATCTCTCAACCACTGCAGGAATCTCTCATATTTAAATGATTAGTTTTGATTTGATTTACTGGTTTGGGGTTGGTTGGTTGGCCTTGACTTTGCTTTGTTGTGTGAAATGTTTGATATTTTTGAGCCTCTTCAGTAAGTTTTCCTTTTCCCTAGTGCAAGTGTTAAAGTTCTTCCAAATAGTTGATGGTTAATGTCTTCCCAACAGTTAATATTTATTCTGCTTTCACTCCTTTTGTCCCATTTTATAATAGCTTTATTTTATTTCCAACCAGATATTTTTATACAGTTGTCTGTTTTCATCTCCTAACTGTACTTCTATCTCTTATTTAAATGTTTGGACTGTTTTGGTTTGGGCTTTTTTTGTTTGCATTTCTCCCCTTTATCTGAAAGAGTGTATCCTGTAACTTGTATAATTAAGAAGCACGGATGCATGTCAGATTGATATTGCATCTGGAGGAGTTACAAACAAACTCATTAATATGGTACACCATAGTAGAGGATCCATGTGTCTAAAAATAGCAAGCTATAAAACGTAGTCTCTACTGGCTACTTAAAATATTACTGCTCTGTAGTCATCAATACCCACCAATATTTACTTTTTTGTGTGGGGATGGTTTCAGTAAACAGAATTAATTTTGCTTCCAATTTTTGTAAACCTTTACTCTGCTTTTTCATTAAACGTTAAATAAACAAAATGTGTGTGCCTAAACTTCAAACAGTTGTTACTGATCTACAAAGGCAACCTGAAGGGAAAGCTAGGAGTCATCCTAGTCAGGAATATCTCTTAGTGACACAACTTCAGTATCTGTTAAAAAAGTATTTGCTTTCAGATCCAGGTTTATTTCTTTCAAGGAGAAAAGAAGTGATGGTAAAGGCATAATTTAATTCCGGGGCTTAAGTTTTATGTTTCCAAGGGAATGTCATAGTGCCTGGACTGTGAGACAAGTGCTGCTCTGTGCACCTGATGGCTTTTTGCATACACCACCACACTTCCACCCCCAGAAGTGTTTTGCCTCTTTCACTGTGGTTGCAGACAGTTAATGAACAGGAATTTCAGAGAGTTACCTGCCCAGGATTCTGCACCGGGTGCTGCCCTCTAAGCTTAGGGCTTTTTGTGTTGGGTGGTAACTTTTCCCTCAATACGAAGAAAATATGTGCAATAATTTTCTCTTAAGAAAATTAGAAAACCTATAATGTAACTTATATGCCTTTTTGTGTTAAATAATAATATAAATATACATAATTGTATAGTATATGAAGTTTTTTACCTAAATGTTCAGTATTTTACAGGAAAGCAGTGATTCTAGTGCATTTATTAAAATAGGGTTTTTTTCTCCCAACTTTTAAAAAATATGTAACATTGGTGTATTGATTAGTTCCAAGTAGTACAACTTTTTTTTTTTTTTTTTTTTTTT
>VXBN01005150.1:1449202-1514875 GCA_013397395.1 Sinosuthora webbiana
TTTTAATTCTGCATTTGGCCCTTTTGTTACAATATAGTCATGAGATAAAAATTGCAAATGGTATGTCAATACATTATATTGAAGACTGAGAATTTTTTCAGAAATTCTTTGGAAGCTTTCTCTGGCAAAATTAGTGTTATCATCCTATGTTGTTATTATTATTGGGTTTTTTATTTTCATCATTATCTTAATTATTATTTATGATAAAGTTATCATTACTGTTAAAACCCATACAGTTTAAGAAAAACCAGACATTTGAACTCTTGGTGTCCAAAATGATAGCCTCTCAGTTTTGATTTCAGAATATCATCTTTGCTCATGTAGGAAATGTTAAGCTTTATATTTGATAGATGCTCTCTTTTCTAGTGTCATCCTCTAATGAAAAATTATAAACATCTGTAACAGTGGCTGGCCTTGTTTTTGTAGGCATCCATAGTAATACTTTGCAATACTGAAGTTAATTGAAAAAATACTTCAATCTTGTAGAATTTAAATTGCCTGTGTCAGTTTATCATGTGAAGGTTAGCAGTTTTCATAGACAGCCCTATAACACCAGCTGATTTCATGATCCCTCCTTCATGCCTTTCCTAAATTGAATAATGACTTTGAAATACACAGATAATATAAATTTATAAATAAAATATCAGAATTTTTATGTCACTTTTGAGATCACTGCATAGTGAGCTCAGTAAAAAAGCAAAATATGTGTACTGTTAGTTGGCTACCAGAAATTTTGAATCATTCAGTAGTCATGCAGATATGTCTCAGTAAGACTGCAAGATAGTGTCACTCAAGAACCGTCTCCCCTACAATAGAAGCTGAAGTGCTTCTGAGGAAGCTGTAAGTTTTAAAAAGTACAGTAAACAGCAGAAGGGTCAATTTAATTGGTATGTTTCTTTTTCCTTAGCATAAGGCATTTTGTCAGGTAATGCACCTAGTTAAAAAAGGTCAGTCTCATTTGGCCGTGTCTGATGGGCAATATCATTCACAATTTGAGTCATATAGAGCATTCCTTCTGAAAGAGGAAAAGAATCAGGGGCCCTCTGGAGCTAAGTATAAAATTATTCTTTTTAATCACATTTTTAAAGAATTTACTTTAATTATAGAACAGCTAAGCTTACTTTCATGCTTTTCTAATTCTTGCACTTGGGGGGAGTGGAAAGAGGGTGGGGGGGTGCCATTGTTAATTACAAAGTATTGCTTTTATGAGGCCCAAATGAACCTATAGATAATCTTAGCGTCCTTAAAAATTCCTTCTTTCCTATAATGAATGAGTTAATATGTCTCTTACATGAAAGTATTTTTGTAATTAAAAGAAAATAGGCACATGATGCCTTTTGTAGTTACTTGAAGAAGGAAAGATAAAGAACATAGAGATTTTTCATGTTTTAGCAGCTGAGTGGAAATTTTTTATTTGGATGATCTTCAGTTCCTATATAGTTCTTTTGTCTAATATGACAAAATCCTTACAAATATAGGATTTTAATAGGTTATGTTTAGTAAGGCTCACCATAAATGGATATCTAACTCTCAGCTGATCAGCCTGTAAATTAAGGCAATTACACAAGAGGGAAGCGTATGAAGTGTCATCAATTTCATCAGTTTGATGATCCTTTTTTATGCAAGTGTCCCAATGAGTTCTGGGGTATATATTGGAGCTATTCAGTATGTAGATGAACAGAGAAAGGTTCAAGTTCTGGACATATGTCTGAATTTTTAAAATATTTTTTAAACATTGACTAATGATGAATAACTAATTACCTGAAAATACAGCATAAATGTTCTGACTAGTCCATGGTGCCTGTCTTAACTGTCAGATGACTTCCAATGTCTGACTTTGGATATGCAGTCATGTATTACAGTCTTACCTCTGGAATTCACTTTCATGTTAAATGCTACTTCTTACAGGCTGATACTTGTCAGTCAATTTAATTGAAATGTCATGCTGACCTTTATATGAAATACACTGAACTTACTGGAGTTTTTGGAAGTTCTTTTTACTTTTGTTCCAGTTAACATTGTTAAATTACCAGTATACAAAAAGTTCATGCTAATTAAGCTCATGAAACTGCCTGCTCATTGGTCTTACAAGCAATACTTTTTTTTGCAGATGTAGTTCAGCTGAATCTGCCTGAAGATCAAAAAATAAGCACCACTGCAGCAACAGTGGGACAGAGTTGTGTCTTAAGTTGTGCCATCCAGGGAACCCTGAGACCTCCCATCATCTGGAAGAGGAACAATGTCATTCTGAACAGCTTAGATTTGGAAGATATCAGTGTAAGTAAAAGAAAGTTCTATTTAACACCTTTTTGGCAAAACCTTTCATAAATAATAGAAAAGTGATGCATAACAAGCTACATATTCCTGATGTTTCAAAGAAAAGAAGTGGAAATGATATGCAGCAAACTCTGTCTGTTTGTATTTTCTGTGTATTTGAACCCCTGTTAAGTATTGAAAAAATATATTTCACAGACCAATCATTTAAAAAAATATGTATCAATAAAAGCACATGAGGGCTAAATTGCAGCCCAAAATACAGTCAGCATTATACATTCAGGATTGTACAGTCTTCACATATTTAGAGGAAAAGAGAAATATGTGACATGAATGTTTTCACGTACAGATCATAATAATAGTCTTCTTTATAATAGTTCCATAGAAATATATTTTTTCCCAAAATAAATATTTCATAATAAAATTAATTGTTTTGCCCATTCCTCCAAATATTAAGCAGTGTATATGGTACTTCTCAAAGAATGAAAAATGGAATATCAGTATAATTTATAAATCTTTTTTCTTAGGAAGGCATTTGCCACCTAACATTGCCATGACCTAAAAGTACGGAGGAATATAGAAAACGAGTGTTAGAATTACATCCCCTTCCAAGACTAAAAATAGGCTTTCATCTGCATTTCATATGCTTCTGGGTATGCTTTCTTTGTTTTAGCCATTTTAGCAAAGTTCTAAGTGTGGACAAATTATTACATTGGAAGTTGTGCTGTCTGTCTAGGCCAGGTGAGTCTGAAATTACCTGAACTGTTATGTGTGTGGAATATTGCTACAATCAAATATCTAGTTTGTCTATTTTTAGGGTGGAAGTTGTTCCAACGCATCATCTCTCTTATATTTCTGGTTTTGTTAGTTCTCATGGTAAACTGAGCTTCCTCACAGTGGTGCTTTGTAAAATAAAAGACAGTTTCCAAGCTCAAAAGCTCATTTTGCTTGAGTGACAGTTTTAGGTCCCTTGAGAGGCTTAGGATAAACCCAACATAATCTGAAAAGTTCTCAGTTAAATAATAATTGCTTTTGTTAGTTTGATATTAATCACATGACTTACAATGAAAAGTGTCTTGCCCATGTCCACAAGATCCTGTCTGCAACATTGTTACCTTTCTGTAAATATTCATGATGTTCAAAACCATTATTCATGATGTTCAAAACCATTATTACTAATCAATTCTAAGTGTAATAGCTGGCATGAGCTGTTGATAGAAAAAGGAAAATGCATCTGTACACACAGAAATAAAAGGGAAATGATGAATGGAAATGATGAAGCTAACAGCTCAGCTTCAGACTGAAAGGTTCAGTTGGCTTTTTTGCAGACATGAGAAGAGCAAGTGATTTCCAAGTTGGTTACATACATTTTGAGTAAGAAAAAAGCCAAACAAAAACCAAAACAAGTAAAACCAAGCAGGGAAAGTTCTTGTGCTGGGTGCATGTGCCGAGGAATTGGCAGCAGGGGCCACAGATGTGGTGTCTCAGGGAAAAGGACAGGGGGTGTCATGTACTGGATGCAGCCACTCCCAAGGGGCCATAGGCAGGGCAGCTGCTCAGACACACCCATGGCACCTCTGAAGGAACATTCAAAAAAGGGCATAAAAAAACAGGAAGAGAGAGAGATTGGAGAACAAAAAAGAGCAAGAAACAGCAGAGGTAAGTCTCAAGCTGGAAGAGCAGAAAGTACTCCTTGGTGAAGCAGAAATCCAAAACATCTGCATTGGAGCAGGTTTATCTTGAAGGACTTGACCAATTGCCTGACCAGTCTGGTGACTTTCTATGATACAGTGATGGCAATGGTTGACAAGACAGGAACAACATCTGACCAACAGATGTCACCTATCTAGACTTCTGCAAGGCCTTCAATATGGTTCCACGCAACATCTGGATGGATGGATGGATGGATGGATGGATGGATGGATGGATGGAGCCAGAGCTTATGGTCAACAACTCTGTGTCATTGTGTCTAAGTGGAGGCCAGTGACAAGAGGTTTCCTTCAGGTATCTGTCTTTGGCCTAGCGCTCTTCAACATCTCTATCAATGACACACATTGGGATCAAGTGCACCCTCAGGAAGTTTGCAGATGACATGAAACTGAGTGGTGCATTTGTCACATCTGAAAGATAGGATGCCACTCAGGGGGACCTAGACAAATCTGAGAAGTGGACCCACAGAAACCTCATTGCTCATAAGCAAAAATTATGTTATAGTTTTGTCCCTTAATATTAAAAGTTTAGTTACGATTCAAATACAGAAAGAGAAGGTCAGATTCAATATCCACAAAGTGAAGCACTAAAATTAATAGAGCTCAAATACGTATATGTGGGATATTAATCTGTCTTTCCAGATAAAGTAAAATAGGGAGGAAGAAAGAATTAATGGTGTCTGGATTAAAAGAAGAAACAACAAAAGAACGGAGAGAAAGACATTGTTAGATTCATCCCCAGTCCTTCTTTTCTTCAAAATTTATTTTACTTTTCACTGTTTTCACAGATTTGATATCTCTATTTATTTATAGGTTCTATATTCCTTGTATAATATAAGATGTCCCTAGAGGCAGCGTACTCTAACTTTTACTATGGCTATACTATAAACTGTAATGATGTTTGCCTGACTCTTAGAATTCTTAATTTACTTAGTTATTCAAGAACCACATCTATGCATCTCAAGACTAATAATGTTGTGTAAAGATCTGTAAATTTTCTGAAAATGACAAGGCAAACACTGACCTGGGAAGATAGATAGTTAAAGTTTCGGGGTTTTTTTCAGTAAAATGGATCAAAGACCAACATAACTGGAAGTCAACACATATATAGGAAACCAGTCATATTAAGCAGTAGGGATAATGTGATTTTGTAAATCATAGAAAGTGCTCATGCTTAGAAATTAAACTTTTGCACTATCCAATTCTCAATAGGAATTAAGTTATTTGCTTTGAGGAGGGACAAAATCAGAACCATATAATGTCCTAGTGTTTTGTCAAATGGAGAAATGCAAAAAGAAGGAAAGGAATGCAGGTCTAAACTGAAATTGATAGTTATATATATATATATATGTTTGTGTTTTTTTATTCCACTCCTCTACTGAAAGTGTACAGATGTATCTCAAATGCTCTCAACTGTGGAGTGGCTAAAAAGGAGTCTTGATAATGACTAATGTCTTGTATATTCTAAGACATTTTAAAGAAATGTTAAGAAATACTGTTTGACTTTCAAAGGATGATAATGGAAATTTGTATTTAAATAGTATATTTTAAAATGTTCTTTAAAGTGTGTGCTAATAACATTACTGATAATATCCAGCTGAAATTTTAAAAGTCCTTAGTACTCCTCAACTCTTCTTATGGTACTTATAACTACTATTTGTAGAAGTACTGCATCTTGCTACTAATCCTTCTCTTACTGAAACTGATGGGAGGCAGGGATAATTAGCACCCATCTGAGTGAAATTATGAAAAATTATATGCCTCTGCAAACTTTGCCTAAATTGTAATATAATTGTGCTGTGACTCACTACAGAGCTGATATCACAGGACATTTTAATGATATTTCAGTACACATATAGAAAGGCTTTTTTTTCCTTGCGGTTATCCTGCATCTTAAATTTAATATTTACCTTTCCACTTTCCTCTTGTTTTTATCTAACCTACTATTCATTAGATAATTCCCATGTATGAAAAATAGCAGATGTATTTCCCAAATGCAATACATATTACTTCTTTAGTGTTGATTCATTCACTTTTTTAAGTTATTGTGACTTATTTTACTTTATTGTTTTTCTGATATTTTATTCCACCTTTGCCTTCAGGTTCTTTCCTGTACATGTGAGCAATCATACTTTTCTTATGAGATCTTGGTGCTTTTTCTTACATTTATTGAAGATCTACTGAGATGGTTTGTTCGTATGCAAAGTTTAACAGTAACTTTTCAAAATAGTGTAGTTCAACTTTTTTCTTTTGTTAAAAGCTCAAAATATCTTTCTTTAGTCTGCCTTCATGGAAAGTATGTAGGGTTATGTATAGGTTACCTTTTTCTCAAAACTTCTCATTTGTTTGTCTTGTTAAAATTAATTTGTGCATTAAAGCTGACCCTCTTTTGGTGGCAGTTGGCATTTTCTTCATGATATATTTGCCCTTCATCCACGAAGAAAAAACACAACCCAAAAGACTGTAATGGACACTGCCAATAAAAGCTAACATTCTCTAAAGAACATGATACCTTCCATTCTGTACAGTTCTGATTAGAAACCGATGACAGAAAGGCTTCCAGATTGTCCTAAACATTAAGCACCTTTCCTAGAAAGGACTCCAGTCATCTGACCTCTTCTTTTTTTTTTCCAGCTTCAATGTTTCTATGTTCCGTCTGTTATTATTTTGAAGAAAAATCTCAGGAGAACCTCATGAATTATTCCTTTCCACATTGTTTTCTCCCATGGGATAGTATGGACCTACATGCAAGCTTCTCTTTATGCATTTTTGAATTGTTCTTATTGCAGCACAGTTATGACTTTAATACAGTGATTGGAAATATGAATGCCCTGTTTGAGAAAAATGTGTGTGCGTGTGCATGTGTGTTTGTACTTCTGGCAGAATCCCAGGTGAACCATAAAATATTCAGGGAAATATTCTTCAATCTTTTCCCCAAATCACATAAAACAACTCTTAAAAGTAAATTTTTTTTTTCAAAAAGTTAGGATATAAACTAGAGGACTTAAATTTAAAGAAAGTGAAAATTAATAGTCAAAACTGCATAGCGTCCTGGTTCTGGTTAGACATGTTGAATTTTTGCAGTAGCCAGGAGGGAGCATGTCTAGGACCCAGACAATATTCTACCACCTCACATCATTTTTTGGGGGAATAGGGGAAGTGCTCCCTTCCACATGCATAGCAAAGGGAGCAGTCAGGTGTTTTGAATGGTTTCTGTGGGGGCAGGTAAGCAATCACATATGAGTTGTTAATTTCTTTTCTTCTTGTATAATCTGTCATTAGTATTGTTGCTGTCACTCTTTGTTGTCTTATTTCATTGCTATTTCCAGTAGGTTGTTCTTACCTCAACTCATGATTTTTCCCTCTTGTTCCTCCAATTCTCCTCTCCAGCGTATTGCAGGGGGAGGGGGCGTGATCAAACTCCGCATGGTTTCAGCAGAAACATTAGGGAATATCATTCCTAAACCTTGACATAAAGATATTCAAAGGTCACATATATTTCTTTATTTGAGAAGGTCCTATAAAAGGGAATACCTGCTTGCAGTCAACACACCGACTTTCGGATTTTCTGCAGGAAGCTCTGCATGCTCATTTTATTCCTGAGGAGGTTTTCCTTCTCCTTGAGGTGTTGCCATGGGCAGTCTTATTGCTTGTGTGAGGGAAATTGTAGTGGTCCTATGACATGAAGGGAGCCCCAGAACCTACTTCCTTTCAGAGGTGATGCTCCTAACCTTGTCCTTTTTGGAAGACAGCAACTCATAGTCCAAGAATGAACAAATAGAGTGCCATAGGCAAAAAGCTGAGAGTCTTGTTCAGTACAGAATCTGGATCCTGATCAGCTTATTTTGCTCTTTAATTAGTAAATTGCAGTGCAGCAATTTCAGTGTGTGATCTTCTGTGTGGTAATTTGTGTGTTACAACCATGATATATATGTTAAGTTGTATATGTATAACTTCGTTGTATATGAGGTTCACTTTAAAAGCCTAGTTACAGGTTTTCCACGTACATTGTGCTTAACGTGTATGCTTAAACATGTTACATCTCTCTCACATGTTTTCTACTGATTTTTTCTGATGAGGCGGTTGGATTTGATTAACAGTGACTCATCAAAGTCAGCATGTTTCTATTTTTATCTGTATTGAATTGCCCTTTATCTGTTACACTGTTTTTCTTTTAAGTAGGATGCATTATTACCTTTTCTTTTGTATTTCATGAGTTGAATACCAGTTTTGTTTTGTTCTTTTCTACTCCACTTGTTATGATCTGACTGTTGAGAGGCGCCTCTGCCTCAATTTAGGTGGAGATGAGACCATGTGCCAAAATTAGTAGTATAGAATTTATTTAACAGTAAATATGAGGTACAGAGATAGAAAGAAATAGGAAAGAGCAGGGTGGGAGTGAAGGAGAGAGAGATCAAGAGAAAAATAATCACCACACTATGGATCCAGAGGAGTCCCAGTGGTCCTTCTTCACCCTGGTCTTCTTGGTAGTGATTCTGGAGGTGCCACTTTTATAGTCCAATTTGTGGGTATCCATGGGTGGGCACAGATGTTCCCATAACTTAGGGTGGCATGTGTATAAGCAGTTGTTTCCTTTCCTACAGTTTGCCATACTGGGAATTTTTGTCCAGATGCATTAACCAGGATGTGTTAACCAAGCTTCAGCTCCTCTAGGCCTGGAATAAGCACCTTCCTTTTGCAGATTGCTGTCTTCTGTGCTTATCTCAAGTTCATATGGTGGTGACTTACCTTATGGCAAGTCACTTCGGTGGCCTTGACAATATTTGAGGCAATTGTGGTCTTTAAGTCCCTTACATCTCCCTGTGGCTCAAACAGTGTCTTCCTGGGACCTTTTTTTCATTTCACAGGCTGTCCATGGGGGTGATGTGTTTGGAGAAAAGACAGAGGAGAAAAGACAGAAACAGCAGGAAAATGACACAAGCAATTACACAGTGTACAATAGCTATCCCAGCCATTACAAATGTAACTCCAGTTGCAATCATCAACCCAATTTTCGTTATAGCCATTGCCCCTACCCCACGAGTCACAAGGATTAGAATATGAACACCAGGCAGTAAGCTAGCCTTGGGTTTCGAGTGATTGGAAAAGCTCTGATACTTGATTGGTGATTTCTTTCATTTTGGCTTGGGCTTCTTCAATTGATGATGTTGCATTGTGAATGGTAATGCAACACTCAGTTTCAGTAAGATTTAGCATTCCACATAACCCTTGTTCTTTTAATAATAACACATCTAATGCCAACTGATTTTGTAAAGCCATTTTTGCCACTTGTTGTTCTTGCAAGTTCAGCTCTAGGAACAGATGCTTGGCTCAATTACTTGAGGGCATGTACCTGCCATATAATATTTTCCAAGGCCCATTAGTGTTGTGTGATAACTGTAGAAGGTGTAAAAAATATTTTTAGTCCCAAAGCTCTATTTTTCCCCCACTGTATAATAATCACATCTATTACTGATCAATTCCCATCTTTTTTCAGGAGAATTTATTTTCTGCCATGTCCTTCCCAAAAATGAATAATGAAAGATGGAATTTGGGCAAATGGATAGTAGTACTATCCTGCACCTTAGACCAGTGTACTGTATTAGGAGCATCCCAAAGCTAATCCAGGTGATTGATGCAGGATAGCTGCACATCCAGGTGTCTATCAAGTACATTTGTGGCTTGAATTTACAAATAACTCCTACTCCTTTTTTTTTTTTTTTTCAGACACCAGAATTTTTACCGTATTTTTTTTTTTTCCATTCTTGCCCATCTTCCCTGTGTTTCAAAATTAGTGGAAAGCTGTTTTATATTTTGTGTTATGATATGACTTCTAAAACTTTTTAAGCATCTTTTCTTCACTCTCATAATATCTTTCTTCCTTAATCTTTTCTTTCAGTGCAAATTCACTGTTTTCTCTGTTCTTTTCCACATATCTATATAAAGATGCAGATTATGTGTGCATTCAGTATTGATGTTAGTAGCAAATTCATTTTATGCTATTAATTTCTGATTAGTTCATCAAAAATTTTAGTTTGATTTTTATGTATGGTTATAGACTCACCCTTCTCACTTCTTCTGCTGTATACATCCATCAACTGGGTGAAAAAATCATCATTTCTGAATAATTTCATTACTAGTTACATATTTATTTCTCCAACTTTCCCAGGTCATTTTGCAGTAGTTTTGCTATCCTAGTAGACTTAATGCTTTTCACAGCTTTCAGAAGAATTATGTGAAAGGGTTTTATAGTACACAAAAAGAATACTGAGCTTTTCAGGTTATTATTTTAGAAAAGAAATCTTGAAAGAGCAACCCAGACTACACTACAGCTAGCAGTAAAGGTCACTCCTTAAGAGCATGAGAAAGATGCTTTGTTAATAATGGCCCCCTGTGGCTCACAGTCCTGACTCTCCAATCATTGCTATAGTACATTAAATAGGAGGGCCATATCACCAGCAATAAAAATGCTTTGATATCCAGGAGTCTGTTTCATTGAACAGAGAGGTACAATTCCTCAGATTAAAAAAAAAAAAAAGAGAGAGAGAGAGAAACTCTCTCTGGCCCACCATCACAGCAGCCCAGGAGGAAAAAATTAGGATAGGTAGGACATAATTACCTATTGGGAACTTCTCTTAATTGGCATTTATATATTTTCAATAATAATAATAATATTTTTTTAAAGAAATACCGCAGAAGTGTGCAAAGGCATTTACTTAGTACTGACTCAGGCAGAAAATCTCTACCCACCTGAAAAACAATTGGTGCCACTACTTGCAAAAGTGAGCATGAAGCAAATTGTTTGTCTAGATCAAGTCTGATCAGTCTGGGAACTCTGACTGGATAACAACAGAAGACGATGCCTGCCATGATTTTTAAATTATGATATTTAAGATTTCTCTGAATCAAACTGGTCAGTGATCTATCTACCCATATGCCTGACACCATGTATCCATTCATATCTAAATTTAATTAGATCTACTTTAGCTCAGTCTGATTTCTCTTTCACCTGTTAATTTTAACACTTTCATGTATGTGCATACTTCCTTCCTTCCTTTTTTATTTTTTTACCGTTCTTACATAACTATATTTATAATCTTAGAGCATCCTTTTCAAAAGTATACATTCAGAACCTTTTCTCTTTGGGTACATACAAGAACCTTTTTATCCATTTTGTGTTGTATCCATCCAGAGTGTTTTCATTGATCTTTTCAAAAGGAGAGATAAAACAAACTATAGGGTTTCCTAATGAAAGTTGAAACAGTTCTAAATTATATCTAATTTGGTTTGGAACAAAAAATTGTCCATGTGTAAGGCAATTTCAGGTGAGTTTACAGAGGATCACTGAATATGCATTCTTTATTATACTTTCATGGATAAAGTGAGATAGAAGTAACTGGATTTTTTATGGGCAGTCAAAAGTACCTGCTAAATATGTTTTGGTTTTGCTGATGAACATTTTTCTTCTAGAACTTTCTAAGGGAAATATAGTAATGTTTTCAAATTATAAGCCTTTGCATATAGATACTTAATTGAAGTCTTGAAGAGGAAAAATAATTTTTTTACATAGAAAATACATTCCACAGTATCTTAATAAAAGAAAACAGTCTTATCACTCTCATCTGTATATGTAATCTTTTCTGTTTTAAAAGCAGATCTATGTGTCCATTTTTAAGCATTTTATTTCAAATAGTTCTGTTACTTAATGGAGAGGATGCTATGTCTTCCTTTATAGAATTTGGGCTTCTTCTAGGCAAAAGTCTGTCTTAACAGACCTGTTTGTGTTAATGAGAAATCAGATAGAATTGTCGTACTCTGGCACAGTTAAATATCAATGTCATACAACTCTTTTCTACAAGATATTTGAAATTTTGTCCAGCAATTTGGCAAGTGCTGTGAATTCTGTGAACTTCCTACCATTGTAACCTATAGTTAATGAAAGATGACTGAAATCCTGTTTTGCCTTTATGTTTTTAACATGATACATGTTAGTTTTAGCATCAGACAAGAAATTCATTCATGTAAAAGGCTTTGAAGTTTAACCTGGGATTGTCAAACAATTGATATGTCAAAAGGAAGTCAGGCAAGAAAAATCTTTTTTTTTCCCACCCCTCTGTATTAATAGAGACCTTATTTCTGACATGTATTCTATGATTAGTTGGCAACATCAAATGATAGAGTTATAATTGGAGTAAAATCTAATTGAAACTAAGGGTTAGCTAGAGAAAAAGAAATTTTGTACATTTCATTCTTCCAAAGTAAGATTGTACTGCATATAAGAAGAAGATCATATTATGGTATTTCAGTAATACAGTTCTATATGTTGACAATGGCATAGAATCTTTCTAATGAATATTGCTGTTTCATTGTTTAAAATGAAGTCAAAGAACAAGAGTGAAAAAAGAAAATATATGTGTATAGCTTCATGTTTTGTAAAGAACTCGAACTTCTAAAAAATTTTGGGCCCATTACAGAAAGCAGTGTTAAAAAAACCAAAAATGAATTATGGGAGACAAATAGCGGCGTACTAAGAAGTAAAATTATTTTGGTACATCTTGGAGAAACTTGAAGTGTGTTAACAAAGAGTTAGTTATTGTTGCAGCAGAAGAAAACTGCTTATTGTGATTGGCAGAGCAGTAGTAAAATTGAAGTAATGGATTTCTCACAGAAGAGGGAACCTGTTAATTTAAATAGAGAGCAGGAATGTGGTCATGACTCAGTGTGATACTCTCATTTGCATATAAATTTTTATATAAGCATTTTATTTAGCTGGAGTTTGTGGTCTTATTTTTAAACTGTGCAATTGAAAGTACTTGTGTTCATTTTTTTTAAACTGTTGCAATGCATGGGAAACACATGTACCTCAATTAGGTACGTTGCTTTTAAATAACACACAGTTTACCTGCAAGTAAAAGGATATTGTAAAATTTTTATGTATAAGAAATATGAGCATTTAATAATAGCAAATTGTCTAAATATCAGCAAGATTTATTTGTTAATAGCATACAGAAAATATTTATTATGATTATTCACAAACCCTTTTGAAATGGGGAATTTCCAACCTCATTTTATGACTTGACACAGACTAGATATAACAGAAAGATACGTAACAGAAAGAAGCAGAAATATCTTATTGATAATAAGGTATAGAAAGTAATGAGATTTTGTTAGTTCAGCATTATGCTATTGTCTTTGTCTGTGAACAACCATCAAAATATGTGATACCTTAGGGCTTATCATAACATCTTGGCGTCATATCAGTAAAAGAACGGAAGTCATACTTGATACAGCTCTGGAAAATATGTTTGTCAGTGGCACTATATGCTGAAAAACTTTATTTTTTTCCTGAAAACTTTTTGAACACTGTAATTTTTCTTGTTTTATACCAGGATGTTCTTCCAATGGCTTACAGTTAACCTGACCAGAAACCAGAACCATATGATATAAAGATGATACTAAAAAGTATCACAATTCATTTCCCTAGAGGCAGAAAACAAAACAAACTGAAAACCTAACTCCAAAACAAAACCCAAAGAATTTCTCCTGCATAAATAGTTTCTGTGCATACAGTAAAAGGTTGCTGCCAATGACCTTGAATTGTCTTTTCTTTCATTGATATCAAGGAATCAATCTTGCCAGTAAAGATTTTTTGTGATAAAGAATTAGACTCATGGACATGGATTGTGGTTTGAGCAAAGGCAGTGTGTCTGTGATGCTTAGATAACCAAGATTAGTATTAAATGTAAATTGTCTCAGCTTTCAGTATTTTATTAGTGTAAATTCGGCATCTATTTTTAGTACTCCAGTTCATACTGAGTGCTTAGTTCAAGTGACTGGAATTTTCTGTTTATTTAAAAGGCTCTAAGAAGAATATTTCAGAATTATTGAGTGTGTCAGTCTTGGCCAAGCCCTTAAGTGAAGCTGCTATGCTGGCATTCAAACTGCCAATATTTTGATTTTATAAGAAAAGAGAAAAAGATGACAAAGAATGGATGTCATTCACTTTGTTATATGTAATCAGGTGTATAGCTGTAAAAAGATGTTTTGTATAGGAATTACATCAAAAATCATTCAAAGCATGTACGTGCCTATTTCTTATAAGACATACTTGATAACAAACTGACACAAGTGGGATTGTATTAATATTCCAACTATTGTGTGACTGGCCCGGTTTTCATTCTACTGTTATCTTTAGATCATACATTAATGCGGTATTTAAAATGTGAGATCAACTTGAGAAAATTTATGTGAGTTATAATATGCTTTTTTTCCCCATTGTATGCTAAGAATGGGCCAAAGTGAATAATTCTGATTTTTAAAATTTTAAGGTAGTAGGTTTTTTTTTTTATTTTTCTCCACCACCTCTCCCGCTATATCCTCTTCAGCTGCCACATAATAGAGGATTCTTAACCAGTCTCTATCTTTTTTGGTTTAGACAGCTTTGTCTGCAAGATATTGTAAAGCTGTCTGAAAAGCTATTTTGTTGTCTCTTTATTGGTTTATCACATGTACATAAAAGAGTTTGTGACAACCCAAAATTTTATCCCACAGGGCTTTTGTAGATTGCATAAACCTTGGCGATACGCTACCTACTCTTCTGTCTCACTACTGGATAATTCAAAAATACATGAGATAGACTAGATAACTATTGGATGAAAATATTAAAGGGTTGCTTATTTTTTTTTCTTCGTCTTCTTTTTTTTTTTTTTTTTTTTTTTTTTAGATTATCTTGAGTTTGTAAAGAAAATCTGGAGAAATTTGTTTCTATGAAATAAAATTAGTTCTTTTATTTTAAGATGTGTGCTGTTCAGGAAAGAAAGATATTAATTATTTTCAGTATAAAAAAGGGGGTTTGGACTCATGCAACTAAAACTGAAATCCGGAGGTTTATGCAATAGGAAGTTCAAAAACTCCCATAAACTTAGTAAATTTAAAACTAAATAGACTGTAATATGAGTATTTGAAAACAGATTAAATCTTAGCAGAGTGTAATTCTACAGTGTGATATTTTTAGAATCAGAAAAATGTAGGAAATATGCAGTGATTTCTTTGCATTCTTTCTACAAATAAAAAGTCTTTAAAGATGGAAAGTAGAAATGGGGATGTGCTTGCTAAAATCTCATTCCACTAATCTAACTTTTAACTGAGTCACCTTAGAAGATAAATTACATCAGTACTTCTGCTTCTGTGGGCCCTCTTAACACTTAGATACACTTCGGAATATGATCCAAGTAAAATGCACAGTGCAAAGCTAGTTTCTCTTTGCAGAATAGCTTGGAGTGTAATAATTAATACGTCTACAATTAAAGCTGATAAAAAAAAAAGGAACAGTTTGGGGGAATGATAATAAACTGTGGTAATTGGGTAATTATTATAAATTCATCTCATTGGTTATGACTTTAACTTGAAAAATATATGAGAAATTAATGCCAAATAGATTTATCCAATTAAATCAGATTATATGACAATTTGTTTTGTTAAAAACGAGTAAAAGTTAAATGGTATATAAGTCATTCTGATGATCTCTCTGTAACATGAAGCAATAAAAAAAAGACAGCTGTATCAGGGCATGCTGAATTTTCCATCTAAAATATACCGCATCTACTCAGTTGGAGATTTTGAATGTCTAAATAAATTAGCAGTCCTTATTGCCGATTCATCACAAGATAGCATAAAATTACAGAGTTTTTGGGGAAGTAAAAGGTTAGTGATGTTTTATGGCTAGCCTCAAGAGCTCTAGTACTTTAGCAAAGCTCTCACTTATGTCTAGTGTCTGCCATAAACAAGAAAAAATTCCAAATTCTCTTTACACATCTACATATCGAATGAAGTCATTATTCTCACTGGTGATCTAGCACTGAGGCGTTTCATGTTGCTTTTCTGTGTCATCCCTCCTCAGGTTCTTAGGAGGTTTGAACATTATTTGATTTCAAAATAGCAAGACCAATTCTTAATCAACTGCACTAAGCAGTTGCATGTTTTTTGTAGAATAATGGATATTACCATTTATTAGCTGTTACTATTTTCTCATGAAGTGAAATTGCAGTCCTTACGATATCCCAGAGAATAAAGGGAAAATCATATATATCTAGTTAATTATTTAAACAGGTACAGTGTTCTTATATTCATTTACAGTCAGAGAAATAATCTTTTTCTCAGATTTGCTGAATATGGCCCAATCCTGCTCAATTCTACTACCAGCCTGGGCTCACGCATAACAAAGCCTTATTTTAGGAAGCGAGAAGAGAGGGTGACCTCTGTGTTGACCATTTGTAATACAAGCTTTGGAAGGTATGCATGAAGAATTTCTCTTCATTAGAGAACTAAATTGAAGATTTAGTTAGATGTTCTGAATTACCAAATGATCATCGCTTTACCCAGTCATCAATAGAGTAGGGCTAGTAAAGCTATTTTGTGGTAATGAGATACAGCCTTTGTAAAATTCAGTCATTATTTGCTTTTTTTCTTTCTGTTCTCCCCCGTGTCAAGGAAAGAGAAACCAGTGAAATGCTTGGAATGTATAACTGTAGCTAGGAAGTTTGTTTTCGTGGTCAGCAGAGAGAGGTGGGTGGTAGCTAAAACAGTGATCAGTGACAGATCCACTGAATGATCCTATAAAAGGATTTTGCTACCCTGAGCTTTCTCAAATGACTGTAAAAGAAGCTTAGGAAGATTAGTTTCCTTTGACTAAAACTACCCTGCATTAATAATAGTCATGAATTGGTGTCTGGTGTTATGTTCTTGAGAACAGAGTTTCTTTTAAGATTTTGACACTTTCTACTGCATATACTGTTCTAGTGCTTATGTTAGACTGTGTAGTTTCCTTCTTTAAGCTTTGGCATGATTTGCAATTTTCTGTCAGGCTGATTCTTCAACTAGTGGACTTACATTAGATTCATGATTTGTTCTTATTGCAGCTGTAAAATTTGAGACTGAGAGAAGGTATGCAAAATTTGTGCTTATGAAGTGTAGATTTTGTTTCCCCTCTTAATCTAGAAGGAAAACTTAAGAAATCCTGGATTTCTGCCAAATGCAATTTTTTTTAGATTTCTTTGTGGAATAGAATTTTTTTGTGACCATCAGTAGCAAAGTGCAGAGTTGCATTACTTTGCCAGTGTGAACAGAGAAACTGATTACTTGGAAAATAGGAGCTGTAACATTGACATTAGCATGAAAAACATGAGCTGAGTTTATCTGGCAAATGAACCGTACATAAATAATTATTTTTTAAAATGTTTTCAGTTAACCCTCAAAAGGTTATCTACTCTCTGTGTCCTTGTAATAAAGGAAGCTAGAGATACTGAAAAATACGTTAAATATGAGCAAGAACATGACATTAGTATTAGTGATCCTTCCATGAGTTGACTGAAATAAAATGCAGAAAGCTTGGAAGGATGTACAGGAAATAAAGGGAATATGTATACTGGTTGTGTTTTACAAGCAAACAGCTGTTCTGAAAATATCTGTTTGGTTGCAATTATTGATACAGCCCTCCCCTAGCAAACCAATACAAAATTTTAATTCTTAGGTTCAGATTATCTACCTGATCAGCTCAGAGATAGATGATGAGGGTTTTTTGCCTTTCCCCATTAAAAAATCAAGATTTTTCTTTAAAAAGAAGGGAAATTCCCCCACGCAGAGTGTGTTATCATTATAATTGAACTATTATAACTCAAATAACCATCAATAAAAAAGAGCCCAAATAATATAATTTCTTCCTGTGTTGTGGATTTGTTAAAGACTGCAAATAAAAATAAAAAGGTAGTGTGAAAAGCTATGAATTCATGATATTTGGTGTTCACTAATTCCATTTATTAAGGACAAAATAGACTTTTTTTTCTGATTGAGGATAATGTAAGAAAAAATACACATCTTCAGTTCACATAGTCTATGTACTTTTCTTTTTGTTATATATACAAAGCCAAAAAAAAAAAAAAACCCAAAAATATTCAGGCAAAAAGTGCTGGGAAAAAGAAAACAAACCAAAAACCAAACAAAATGCCACAAACCAAAACCATTCCTAGCTTCTATGATGATGAACAGATTGAAGCAGTCTGTTATATTATATGCTCTCCTGTGGTGAGAAAGCTAGGAACACCCTTCCTAGAGCTGTTAATGAAGAAGTGGTGGAAAATGGTCATAAATTCTCTCATATGCAAAATGTTAGAATATGAAAGCAGCTTATAAACCCCAAGGAAAGAATTGATGATTCAAAACCAAAAATCACCTTTAGTTTCTGCTTTATAAACAGTAAGAGAACAAAGCAAAGATTCACTATCAAATTAAAGTCTTTGTCCATATTATTTTGCTCAATATTCATAATACATATCATGATTGGTAAAATGTCAAGTTCTTCAGGAGAACAGAATTCTAGTGGAATCATTGTTAAGATAATTGTTCAATTCTATCTTTTCAAGTATGACAGAAATAATTAGAGTTTCTCAATGTAATTTTAGAAGTACCTTGTCATTTCTATTTGAATAGTAGGAGAAAAAAGACTGAGCATGTAGCAATTTTTTTTACTGTCATAAAATATATTTTCCAAAATGTAAAACGCCATTTTTCTGTATTTTTTGCTGTTGACGTTTGAAGGCTGTCTTTCAAAGGTGTTTGTGTGTCAGTATAGATACAAGTTTTTTTTTTTTTTTAACTTACTTAGCTTGTGAGTTAGTCAATAAACCACTAAGTACTTGTCAACATGCAGTGTCAAGTAGCTCTGTTTGTACTTCACCATCCCTTTTGAAATGCTGTTTACAACATTAAGTTCACTTTGTATTGAGTAATTTGCTTTAATTAACAAAACATTGAATTCATTTGGTATAACAATAACTATAAGCTAGGGACATTTATTTTGTAGTTGCAAAAAAAACCCAAACCAAACAACCACACAAAACTCACCACTACTGTCAAAACATACTGTCCATAAAATTCTAACTCTCTGAGTGTAATTATGTGTGAGTTCTATTGAAAAATGAATATAAAATAACCACGGGAGTGTTTCATCCATGGTTTCTACGAAAAAGAAGGGAGAAACCATAACACAGGCACCCATTTACTTAGAAAATAGCTATGGTACCTGAAGATATCATATGCCACAATGAATTAAAGAGCTGAAACAGTTAAGTATGCTTTAAATCAATATCTAATAATTTAGCATAAGGAAAATTAAAGTAAACTAGTCTACATACTGCATTGTAGCAGCTGAATTTTTATACACTCCATCCTATGCCCTATTTTGTTCACAAATACCTTTGGCAGAGATTAGGCAAAAAATCCAAATGGCAATAACAATATCCATTTTCCAGATAAAATGTAAGTACCTGTAGTGTGGCTCTTTTGAATACCTATTTCATCTTCCACTAATAATGCTGTTGAAGAAGAAGGCTTTGAAAACATGTTCAGGTAGTAAGGGGGGAAACAGTAAATTTACCTTCTGCCTCATATATTTCAGAAAGAGATAAAGATCAAAACATCCAATAAGGAAGTTTTTAGAAGTTACTCAGGTGGGTTATTCTGAAGGGAAATCCAGTGGTATTTGTTCACAACATCAAAGTTAAAAATGAGGTCTTAAAGGGGGTCCCTCTTTTTGATCTTTGCAGTGGTAAGATGAAATAGTATATTGAAGATTTGGTAGAAATATTTTCTGTGTAACCAAAGTGCTAATATAGAAGCTTATAGTTATCTTGAGAAAGTCAATTTATTGATAGTATTACCAGGTAGGTTAATTTTTAGGTGAGTTTTTTTCTTCTCCCAAGGAACAATTAGTGGAATGATTGGAAGCACAGAGTTGAGCAATGTGAAATTTAGTTGCCTGCACATCTTTGGATGAAGAAATACAATGAGATATATGTTTTTTGAATAATATTTTGAGTGTATTTAAAGACAGCAAACTGAGAAATTAAAAAGAATTTCATAGAGATTTCAGTTTTCATGTTTAAATTTCAGTCTACAAAAAGACTCAGGATGTTCTTGTGAAAGTCATCATGAATGAACTATGTGCATAAAAGCATTGAGATTATGTTCTCTGAATAAGAACAAAAACTGGAAAGTGAGAAGTGAAGAAAATAAATCCTGAGAAGTTGGGAAAGTTGTGGGTGAGATCATGCAAGAATAGTCATAATGGACCAGCCGTTAATGTAGCCTAGTATTTTGTCATCTTTAAGATTCAATGGACAGAATGTAAGAATAAGGCAGCACGTAGTCAAATTGTCTATCAAAGCTCTTTTTCTGTGCAATTTACAGACTTTGTGACTGAGGTATTGTTGGTGGAGTTTTCGGTTTTGCAAGCTTTTGATAAAGTCTTCATGGATTTGAGGACTTTATGGAGAAGGTTACAAAGTTTGTGAAGAAATAAATAAGGAAGAACTGGTTGGGGATATAAAGGTAAGGAAAACCTTGGCTACAGTGACCATGAGATGGCAGAGTCAAGGAGCCTAAGAGGAGACAGCAGGGCAAAAAGCCACACAACCTTGGACTTCAGGAGAGGACACTTCAGCCTGTTCAAGGATGTTCTTGGAAGGAATTCCATAAGAGATCATGATGAAAACAAAAGGGGTCTAAGAGAGATGGTTGATTTTCAAGGATGGCCTCCTCTATGCTCAAGAACAGGCTTTCACAATGAACAGTAAATCAAAAGCAGCCAGAAGTCTGTATTAAAGAACAAGTAGCTGTTGACAGAATTCAGATAAAAAAGAGAAAGGTGTAAGGAACAACAGCTGACACAGGAAAAACCTGGATACTCTAGCTGAATGCGCAGATAAGGAAAGATGAAGCCGTCCCAGCAATGGATCTGGTCAGAGATGTGAAGGTCTACAGATTTTCAGGACTATATCAGCAGCAAAAGAAAATATGGACCTTTTGCTGAGCTGGCGTGGGACCCAGTGCCAGAGGAAGTAGAAGATGATGATGTACTGAAAGCCTCTTTTGCCTTAGTCTTGCTCACAAATTCTCTCTTTCAAGATTCCCAGATCCCTGAAATCAGTTTACAGCAGTAATGCTTCTGTAATGTGTCACTGGATCTAATGAGAAGAATTGAAGTATAAAGGGATTTCTTTTTCGTGTCTGCCCCTTATAAAGGATGGTAACACTTCCACAGGATGTCATTTAACTTGTTATTTTTTGCCTAGATTTAGTTTTTCTCTCTGGTCAGATGCAATCCTTAACAGCTTTTCTTCTGCAAATAACTGTCATAGCTAAATAAACATATTGCTTCTGCTGAGTTTTACTAGTTGTTAAAATAAAAACTGTATTTTCTTTTACAGTCACAATATATGGAGCAAAATTAAACAACTCCACCATTCACAAGTATTATATTTGAATTTCAGATTACTGTCAGATATTCTGGTTTAATATTTGTGATGTGTGATGTCTGATATTTGCATCACAGCTTTGTTGCCAAGATGATGAGCATAATAACTGCAGAGATGTGGGCTTAATTATGATAACCTTGTTTTTAATCTTTCCTGGTAGGATTTTGGAGATGATGGGTCCTTGTACATCACTAAGGTTACCACAACTCATATGGGAAATTACACCTGCTATGCTGATGGGTATGATAAGCTCTATCAAACTCATATTCTCCAAGTGACTGGTAAGGAAAAATGTTCTAATTATCAAGTCATAAGAATTTTGTTGAGCAGATCTGTTGTTTCTGTTCTACTTTTTTTTGTATTGCATTACATCTTAATACCAAAAGGTATATAAACTTTCCTTCATTGCTCTCCTTCAAATAACCTTGAAAATAATGAAACACAATAAATTTAATTTACTGCTTCTATAGAATAGTAACTATTAAAAGGTGTAGAGATAGTCCGGAGGACTTGCTTTGCACCTGTGATGTTATACAGAACAGTAAGTGGTTTATATATATATACACAAATAAAGTAGGTTTTAGTGTTGATTTAGTAACCTGGAGAACACTCTGGGAAAATAAATTTGTATGTTTCTTGTGTTAAGAATGTTTTGTTGAATATAAGATTAATAGAATGCACTTTCCTGAAGATTTTGTAATTGCTGTAGGCTTCTAAATTCACATTTATGATATGGAAATCTAACTATGACTTTAGTAGATTAACTTGGGGCACCTGGATTTGAGAACTTGATCTTTACATTTTCTACATCTGTTCAAGTTCCAGGTAACACTTCACTGAACGCTGTACTTGGGTAAAATTTAAGTGCTCTGTTACTGGTGCCCTGAAGACAGGCCTTTACTTTCTCTATAGCTGGTGTACCCTCTCCTATAAGCAATTTATTTCCTAAATTATTTTAAATTCTTTTCCACTGATGAAGTATCTGCTTTATTATTGAGGTTTAGACTTTTTTTTTTTTCTTAGAGTGCTTTCATGTTATTTCACTTCATATTTATCTTTGACTCCCTGTCTGCTGTAAACTACCAGTGTTTGCCATTCCATGGTGCTGTTTAATCCTATCCAGAATCGTGTTTGACCTCAATCTTCTCCAAATTTACTTTGCATTAAGAGGCTCTGTTTCTCTCCTAAGGCATACTCTAGCCCTGGTTTCCTGGCCAGTGGTGTTACTATCATTCTTTGTTTTGTTAGCTATTAATCAGTTGCATGAACCCTTGTTAGGCTGACTTTAACATCTCATCCAAGAATGCTGAAATATTTTCTTTTATTCTTATCTTTCATGTATATACATATGAAATACAGCTTCCAAGATTATTTTGACTTTTAATGTGATTTATTCTTCTTTTAATAGCCTTTTCCTCCTTTTCTGTTGTTAATATCTTCACATTTTAAATTACTTTGACACATAGAGCTTATTTGAAGTTTTTAAACATTTTCTCTCTGCTGTTATGTTTCTCCAGGAACCTGGCTTGTAATATTTCTCTATCCATATATCTCAACTCTTTTTCCCCAGCTTCTTCCCCTCCTGAACCACAACACATTGTACATGAGTGTTATCCCCGAGCTAATGGGGACATGGCATCAACATCTTTTCCTCCAAATTTTTCTTCTGGGATTATTTTCTGTCATTTAAAAAGCCAAGTAGCAACTACTGGCTAAACTAGTGAGAAGACTGAAGTTCAGTTTATTAATATTTTAGTTCCTGCAGACATAGCAGAATTATTGGCAAGCTGAACACTTTAGTAGGTTCTTGACCAACATTGTCCTCTGTTTTATGGAGCTTGGTTTACCCTAAATTATTAACAAAATCATATTCTTATCAATGCATTCCTTACCAATCCCAGTGTGTAAATAATCCCCCAGAGGTGCAGAGCAAGAGTTAAAATATTAGAATTCTTCATGTTTGTCTCAGTTCAGCGCATAACAAGGCAAAACTCCACTCAGGTTAAAGAAGGTTTTCTGCAAGACTAGAAAATCAAGCAATGTAATTTGAGAGAGGTGAAGGAGGACAAATGTAGGTTTTTCTGGTGATAAAGTGTCCATCAGTAAATTGGTTTTTCATCTGGAAGCCACTGTAAACCTCAGATAGCTGCTATTCCAAAAGCTGGCACTGGAATGGTACCTTCCTAAATTATTTTGGATGTTAATATTTTGGGGAGCAAGAAACAAGAAAAGGGGGGCTTTTGTGCAATAGGATTATTTGCTGTGCATGTTGTAGATAAATGGAGTTAAATCCACTGAGATTAAAGGTTAAATGAACAGCTCTTCCACAGTTTAGATCTGTACTTCTAAGGAATAATCTTCTTAAGCACAGGCATGATGGTCAGTGCTTGTAGCTGTGATAATGACTAATTAATATAATGATACTTGTATTAACTGGGGAGTCAGTCAAAAGGTTAATGGGATAATGAGACTACGTTGATCACAAAGATTTAATGTGAAAGTTCAATGAAAACAATGTAATTAGACTTTAATTTCTATCTTGCTTTCCATTTATGTACTGCTATATATTTTCAGAAATCATATATTTTAGGCTAGTGTGCAATTATTATATATATAAATCTGATTTACTTTTAAGATTAAAACCTAAGTTTTTTTTTTCTAATTTTGAATTATCTGGCACAGTAGTAAAGAATAATGAGCTTTCTTTGGAGTCTTAAAAATACATTAATGTGCATTGTAAAATACTTGTTTTATAGTGAAAAAATCAGTCTTCTCTTACACAAATAATATGGTAAAGTAAATATTGTAGGCAACCCTATAAGTTGATATTTTAACATTTTCATATAAACTACAAAAAAAAATTTTGATCAGGAAGAAGTAACTCTTTAATGACATAGTCTTAATTATTAGTATTTACATAATATTTAAAACTTTCAATGTATACAATTTCAAGATTATGTGACTCTGAGACTAAATGACGAAATTAATTTGAGTCTTCAGTTTGATCTTTATTTTTCTTCTAATATGTAAGGGATACTTAAATAAGATCAGCAGTTCTGATACCTTAAGGTAAAGAAAGGCGAGCCCAGTCCCTTGGACAGATGTAAACTGGAAATGTATAGTGTCTGAAGAATTGTTGGCCAGCTTTGTTTTTCCAAAGCATCTAAGTTTAAACAAGAGTTATTACGTACATCAATAGAAGAATCTAGTTCACTATAGGTATCACCTGTTTCTTTTTTAAACAGATGCATTCTCTTTGGATTCAAGATGTCTTGAATAGGCTATTTTCTCCCTTCCCCTCCCCCATGATACCCAACTGAAATAATACTCAAGAGGTTTTATAGCAAATGTTAGAGCTATTGAAGAGTTACATATTCACCATATTTGGAACCAACAGCCTCACACTGATTTTTGAATTGAAAGATAAGGGATATAGAATTCACTCAATTATGTGTTATACATTACTCTGCTAAATACAAACATGCAGTGTCTCCCTCCCTTTTTAACCTATGTCATGATCTCTCCCTTGTAAAGGAAGATTCTTTAGCTTGAGATGCTCGAACATGTCTCTTTGAAAGTCAGTGTGAACGGTCACATTAATTGTGTACTTAAAATTTCATTTCTGGTGATATTTATTTATTTATTTATTATTTTTGTGTCAGTTACACCAAAAAAACTCAAACAAAAACCAACAAAACAAACAAACAAATAAACAAAAACCTGATTGAAAAGAACCCTAAAGACTTTACATTGAATTTTTCACATCAAATTAACCTTTTAGACTGAGCCCACAACTGCACTTACATTTCAATTGTCTTCAGCATGCCTCAGTGACACAGATCTTTCTTAGTGGAATATTAGAAATAAGCTTCAGGGTAATATGAAATAAAAATTATAATGCACAGCAAGGGTTGAAAAATGTTCCTAGTTGTATAGATAACCTATCAGATACAGAGCTGCTGAGGAAAGAGGAAAATGGCAGCAAATAGAGGAAAGATCTGACAAGAAATAAACCTTACTGTCATGCAAGAGACTTTGTTCCTGGGAAAACAGTGCTAAAGAGAACAGGAACTACTATAGAAATAAGGGGTAGTAAAAGAAAACATACTTTCACTTGAGCAGGTCCTTTCCTCCCTTTCACATCTACTAAGAACCCTTAAGTAGTTAGTTTAGCAACAATAACATTGTGTCATGCAGGATTTTATTTGTTGGTTTAGGAAGAATTCAATTTCAGTTGTAATATTTTCTAAAACTTTTTTAACAAAAACATTGCATCAGAAATATTGCATGGCGTTTGCCCAAATAAAATTAATACATTCCTGTTTCTTTTCAATGAAAATTCTTTGAAATTGGACTCTTAAAAAAATTCTCTTCACATGTGCTCAGTAGAAGTCTGGCAGGGTGAAGTAGTTAAATACCCGTAAGGTGTTATATGCAATGAGAATATTTCACTGACACAAAAAGAAATATCCTGGCATATATAATCAGAACACAACTAATTGCAAGGCCTTGCCATTGGTCCTAGAAGTTGTTTGTGTTTCTGAGATGCTTGAGAGTGTTCAGTAATGGCAGTCCTGTCTCTAAGGAAGGGTAGATCCTTGTTTTTCCAGAGACAAGGAGGGAGAAAAAGGCATTTGGCTTTGCTGCAGTAGGAAATCTACAGCATGAGGTAGGCTACCTAAAGGACCTTGTGTCAAGAAATGCTGAAAAGGTAGACGTGAAAATTGGACTTTAGGAAGAGGCAGAGTGAGACTGGGAGCTGAGACACCAAAAAATGTTCAGACCACTGAATGTGCAGTCAAGCAGGGCCCAGTCTGAAGAACACAGTGGGGAAGGCAAGGTCTCATTATGGAGTAAACAGATGCTATGCAAGAGGAGATAGAAGAGGGAAGAAATGGAGAGGAAATAGGAATAGGGGTGTCAGGCTTGAGATGAAAAATAAAGATCCACTTCCATGAAAGCAAAGTCCTTTCCAGAAAATCAATAGAAACCTTAAATCTCTGATTTTTATGTGCTCTTTGTCTCAGCTGGTAGTCTAAGAAGCTAAAAGCCATATTATCTAATTTTTAATTTTCTCCCATGTTATTATATTACATTTAAGCAATTTGCATATTGGGATTATGTTGAAAAGACTGTCCTCTCTAACTGGGTTTAAAATATCCCTGAAACCTACTGATTTTTGCATCCTATCGGAGAGAAAGTAGATTTGTGTATTTCTTGCAATGTAGAAATGCAAGGCATTTCTATGATCTAATGGGACAGCATGCTGAGACATCTCTTGTAAATAGTTGAATAGGATTTGAAAATATTTAATCTCATGCCAAAATAGACACAGTTAATTTTTGATCTTGTTATCTTCTTTCATTACCAACTGATATTTCATCCTCTACCCAGCTGTGTTTTGTGACACAACCTAAGTATTCCATTTCTTTTAGAGCTGCATTAAACAAAACTTTGGTGAATAGGAAATACACTTCCTTAATCTTATTACAGTTAGTATTTTTTTTATTGTTAGAAAGAATGTCAAGCAAGTTGTCTCTGTAGAAAATTAAAGATAAGATAATTAGTTATTCATTAAAAAATCTACATAGCAGGATTTTTCAATATTGCTTAACCATTGATTACTAATAGGAATATGTCCACTGTGATGTCATATGTCCTCTCTCGGACATTATTGGTGTATGTAGCAGATTTTTAATTGGTAAGCATATACTGCAGGAAGTTTTCAAATCTCGGAAAAGTGATGTCAAAAATTCTTATATTTTGTTAGTAAAGAAACTCATAAGACTAGTTCTTACATATAAGATCACAGAATCTGCTGAATTGAAAGGGACCTGTCAGGATCATTCAGTCCAGCTCTGGGCCCTACACAGGACAGCCCAAGAGCCACACCATGTGACCTGAGGGCATTTTCCAAGCACCTAATGAACTCTGTCAGGCTGTTGCTGTGGCCACTTCCCTGGGGAGTCTGTTCCAGTGTCCAAATAACCTCTGGGTGAAGAACCTTTTCCTGATATCCAGCTTAAACCTTCCCTGACAGTTTCATGCCACTCGCTCGGGTTCTGTCACTGGTCACCACAAAGAGATCGGTGTCTGCCCCTCCTCTTCCCTTCATGAGGAAGCTGCAGGCTGCAGTGAGGTCTTCCCTGAGTCTCCTCCAGGCTGAACAGGCCAAGTGTCCCCAGCCACTCCTCATATGGCTTCACCTCAAAACCTTTCATGATCCTCGTTAGCCCTGCTTTGGACATTCTCTAACAGCTCAATGTCATTTGTATATTGTGTGGACCCAGAAATGTCCCCAGCACTCGAGGTGAGGCTGCCCCAGTGCAGAGCAGAGAGGACAGTCCCCTCCCTTGCCTGGCTGGCAGTGCTGTGCCTGATGCCCCCCAGGACACAGGTGGCCCTTCTGGCGGCCAGCACACAATGACTCCTATTCAACTTCCCATTGACCAGGTCCCTTTCTGCGGCACTGCTCTCCAGCCTCTTATTCCTCAGTTTGTACATGCAGCCAGGGTTGCTGTGTCCCAGGTGCACAATCTGGCATTTTCCCTTGTTAAACTTCATACAGTTGGTGATTGGCCATCTCTCTGATTTGTTGAGGTCTCTCTGCATGACCTCTCTGTCCTTGAGGGAGTCAACAGCTTCTCCCAGTTTGGTGTTGTCAGCAAAGTTACTCAGTATTCCTTCAAGTCCTGTGTCCAAGTCTTTAATGAAGATGTTGAAGAGAACTGGGCTGAGGATTGAGCCCTGTAGAACCCCACTACTGGCTGGATCCCAGCCAGATGTTACCCCATTCACTGTAACTATTTGTTCCTGGCCTGTGAGCCAGTTGTTCACCCACCACGTAGCATGGTTATCCAGCTGTGTGGACATTTTTTCCAGAAGGATACATGTCTTGTTTAATATCTTAATTAATGATCTGAATAAAGGGACAGAGTGCTACCTTCAACAGTTTTGTAGATGGCACCAAACTGGGGGGAGTTGCTGATAGAATTCAGAGTCGCTATGATATTTGTATGGAATTTGACAGGATGGAGAAATGAACCAGCAGGAATTTAGGAAGTTCAACAAGTGCAAGAGTCCAGGGAGGAACACTCTGGTGCACCAGTATATACTGAAGACCACCTAGTGGAAAACATCTTGGCAGGAAAGGACTTCAGAGGGAAATTAGGTTGAACATAAGCTAGTAATGTGTCTGTATGGTAGAGAAGGAAAGTGGTATCCTGGGTACAGAAGGTCGTGTCTGAAAAGGTATAAAGTATAAACCTGAACAGCTTTTATGCAGGTAGAAGGGATTGTTACTAGGTGTTTTGGAAAGAGGGAAAAGATGGACATGACATGTTAAGATTTGTGAAACAGGACCATTAAAGTCTCTGTACAACATATCGTGACTTGCTAATTGAACATTAGTGATATTTTATAAAGAAATCTAAAGAAAAAATAGAAATCTTATTACTCAACCACAAACTATTGAACTAGAATTGTGGCTTTATTTTTTGATACCACAACGAAAAGAGGTTTTTCTCAAAGAATATGTTTCCTGCTTCATAAATTTTCTGAGACAGAATTCTGCATTGAATGTCACTGAATATCTGATGAATACCACATCTGTGTGTTGTTATATATAGCTGCAGGGGTCTTTTGAATTGCTTATAATTATTTTTCTTAAAATGAAGAGAATGTTCTCCACTAAATTATAATTGTTTTCTGTATTCAGTTCCACCAGTTATCCGAGTCTATCCAGAGAGCCAGGCAAGGGAGCCAGGTGTGACGGCAAGCCTTCGGTGCCATGCTGAAGGTATTCCCAACCCACAACTTGGTTGGCTGAAGAATGGAATTGACATCACTCCAAAGTTGTCCAAACAGCTAACTCTTCAAGGTAAATGGGTGTATTTATTGTTTTCTGCTGATTGCTAATGTTTTATCTGTGCATCATTTCCATACTACCTGCCCTTCTTCCATAGTTTTAAGAAAGGCTTGAAGTCTAAGCTAAAACATTTCAAAAGAAGTGATGTCTTCCAGTTACTTCCCAAGACGCATATCTTTCTGCTTTCCCTTTGTTAGAATAATGATTGTACTTGCTGGCAGGATTACCAGTAAATTCCAAGATGCTTTCCTCTATTTGACAATGTGCAGTATCTGAGTGAAGCAGGCAGTCCAAGACCTGGTCACAATCAGAACTGATAAGAATCTTAATGAGATTTGGGGACATTACAGTAGAAAGGACTGGAAGAGAAAAACCTGAAATGGATGTGCAGTTTTCTGAAGGGTGTCAGCAGACCTCTGTGGGAGTGCAGACATTGCATACACACACACAAACCCTACCTCTCCCCACAGAAAAACCCCAAATCTCTCAAACTCCAAAAACCTGCAAAAAAAAACCCAAACCAAAAAAACTCTAGCTGAAAATAAATGGAAGTCTTACTTTTAGGACCAGTTAATTTCTATGAATCTTCAGGGCTCAGCAAAATCAGTGGATCTGATTTTATGTCCAGCATAAAATCTCCATGCTTCTTCAGTCTTTCTGGTAATTTTTGATCAGATTATTTTGGGAAAAAAGATCTCCTGCTGCTAGTGTTCCCTTCAAAACTTTCTCTCACTCATCAACAAAACCAGGATGTATAGTTAGGATAGGACAGCCTGCTCATCTACTCAGCCTGCGCTGTAAGAAGCAGTGGGAAAGACATGGCAAATGCTTCTCTGAAGTGTTACTTCCCCTGTAGGTGTCATAGACCCCTGTTCTTTCATTTACAACTCTCCTGGATAATTGTGAACAATTGCCTTGCAGAAACACTTTCCACTATGAGTAAAAAGTGATGAACTTCTCTTCCATAGCAACATGGAATTAATTAATTTTTTTCTTAATTTCTCCTCTAGGGATTTGAGGAATTTTTTTCACCTTCCTTTCTGTTCCATCTATTTATGACAAATAAATTAAAAGGGTTCTTCTCTAAAAAAAATACATTTAATTTAATTTTCTGTCATGGAATTATTTCAAATAAAATTTTGAAAATATCATTACATTTTCCCAGAGATTTTTCTGAGTTTAACTATGTGTGCACTTGCTTCAAGCTAGAAGGGTGCTACACCATAAGACAATGCCCCTTTTAGTCCGTACTTTAGAATACCTACAAAACTGGTTTTTGTGTAGTTCCTAGAGCTGAGCAAGTATACTATACTTAAAATTCAATGAATCGTTGTTCACACAATTATTCACATCACATTCTTTAAAAGACCTTTGCCCGTGAAACCTGGACTGTTTTTGAGATTCCTGCACAATCTGACATACAATTCTTGAGGTTTCCAGAAGCTTCTACATTATTGTAGGTGAAAAATTTCAATTTTTTGTTTCCTCTGTTACACTGCAGTCACACAAAACCAAAACCAACTAAGGTGCCTCTGGTTAGGAGCAACAAATTAAAGTTTTTATTTCTGTTGAAAGTTTGGCCTGTTATGTTCCATGGGTAATTTTGTGTAAGGGAAATGATGGTGTCTAGTGACCAAATGCAACATAATAAAAACCTAATATTTACATGATTTTTTTAAAAATAGTAATTTAAATATATATAAAACCTCAGATCGATGTTTGGCTCTGAAATGCAAAATCAACTGAGGCACTCTGAATATCTGTGAGATGAAATAGTGCATGTAATTCACTAGCCAGTTGAATACCTTTGGACTAATTTGGCATGCCTCCAAGTTATGAACTCAGGAATGAAAATGGTTTAATTAGTGTAAGCAGAGAAGCCCTTCTGAATTTATAATCTGAAAGCACTAGCATGTCTGCATGTTGATTGTTTCCTCTCCTTTCAGCAAATGGTAGTGAGGTTCACATTAGCAATGTGCGCTATGAAGATACAGGAGCATACACTTGCATTGCAAAGAATGAAGCAGGGGTGGATGAAGATATTTCTTCTCTCTTTGTGGAAGATTCTGCTCGAAAGACTCGTGAGTATTTTGAGAAGTATAAAAATAAATGTCACCCACACTCAAACATTTAATCAGTATTAAAACTATGAAACTTTAAATAAATTAAAATGAGTTTGTGTTGATGGCTGAGTTAAAAAAATAAAGTTCACTTAATGGTATCCAAGAGTCACTGAAGGCAGAGTGTGCAATCTGCAGTATATTTAGAAGTAAAATTAAATCTCTGATTCATTTGGTGAGCCAACATAGTTTTTACATTGCTGGTAAATTTTTGATGGTTTTTTCATAATAGGTGTGTTGCATACAGAGGGAATGTGAAGGGAAAAAGGAACTGGATATCTATATATGGCAAATATTAGTGTATTTTCCAGTGGTTGATGGGGGTGTGGGAGGAAGACCTTTTCTTCCTGTCTGTTTGTGAGACATACCAAGAGTCAAAATCGGCCCTCATGATGTGACAGTAATCATATGACTTGATCTCACCTACTGAAGTGCCCAGCGGGTCCAGATCAGTTCCAGTCTGCCCATGCTGTCTTGTGCCTGGAATGCACAGGAACAATGAACACATTCACTTCTGTTTGGAACTGAATGTGCCAAAGAAATCAATATCACTACTAACAAACTGCATTCTTTATCCTCTGTTAAATGGTAGTGGGATTTATAAACCCTGTTTCTTTATTATTTGTCTAACTTGGTATTTTTTCCTCTTACCTCACTTAGAAAAATCCATTCCTGAGTTTATACTTCCCCCACTTTTTGTTTGGTTTGATTTGTTGTTTTTTTTCTGTTTGTTTTTCTTTTGAATCTTTTACTTCAATGAATACTACATATTTATTAGAAATACCTCCAGTAAAAAGATAGTTATCTTACTAGTGAGTGTGGTTGCATTAACTAAAGACTTTCCTGTTTATTTAAAAGCTTGTTCAGTAGTGCCAAGTACTCAGCAGGATACCAGAGGCAGAATTAGTAGTACTGCAAGTCTGCCTGGCACTTCCAAGCCACAGGACATTGAGTTCAGTTACATATAGGTTTACTATGCTTTAAATGTTTCAGAGTAAATCTTCCATGCAGGAAAATTTTATAACCTAAATGTTGATATCTTTACTTAGCTGCTTTAAGTAACACTAATTATAATTGTAATTTTTCAAAAGCTTTAACATAGGGTTTTTTTAAGTATCATGAAAATTAATGCTCAGACATTTCTGGGAAGACATGTGAGGATAAATAATTTGTTTGATCATGCAGGGTTTCTGGTCATCTGGTAAAGTGAAGTAGCTTGGCCACTTCCATTTTCCTTTTGCATTGTGTGAAAAATGTTCTGAATGTTGCCAAATTTCAAGACCCTGATGAACTCTAGTTTGCATATGTTTGGTTAAAGTTTGGCCTTTACAACAAAATATTTGTAGCCAACCATCCAATTTGCAAGTGTTTTAGTTAAGTAATTTTATCTTCTGAAGACCTGATCTGCTGTGAATATGTATGGATATCCACAACAATGCCAATCACATTTCTCAGAGCTTGTAATGTAATGTAATAATTTTAGGTCTGCTACTTTAGCAGGATTTGTAAAATCACCCGCCATACAGTGAACACAGCTTGTAATAAATACTGAAATATTTACTAGCAGTAAGTTGTTAGAATGACCATTGGTGTTATGAAAGATGTAAATGAAAAAAGACAGACAGAATGTAAACCAAATTATTTCTAAGACAATTCATCCAAAAGATATAGTCATCTTCCTTCCTATAAAAGGAATTTATCGTGCAAGTTCTGTGTTGTATATTGAAGGGAAGCATTTTACCATTATGTTCCTTGGTGTTTGACCATGGTTTCCCAAGAATTGATCCATGTGTAAATACTCATAAAACCCAAAGATGCATAATTATAACATTCAAATTTAGGTGTAGCAGATTTTTACATGTTAAACTCCAATTTGCTCAGAATCCCATTTTGGTACATGCAAGAAGACTAAGGTACAAACTAATAAAAAAAAGCAGTGACTCTCAATATCATTGTGACAACTACATGAACAAATTACCTTAATAGGTACACATTTTTATAGATGCAGTTTAAAAAGCTGCTGCTGTTTTTAAAAAAGAATTCCTTTGCATCAAGGAATTGCTAGCATAAGAGAACTGATATTAGAAGTGGAAGGGCCTCATTATTAACTTTTTTCTGCTTGTTTTAATATTTCCCCCAAAACTCTTGTTCATGCATTAAATTAGGGATTATTAGGGAATAAAATTACATAGGTAAAACCAGTTGGATAGGATTGTGGGCTTTTTCTTTTAGCACCCAAACATATTAAACTCAATGCTACAGCTACTTTTATTTCAAGCCTGTTGATTAGGTCACAAGTTACATTCTAAAGATAGTCTCTGGTGAATGTAAATGTGATTCCATATGATCTGATATAAACTATTTCTGTCATTGATGACATTTTTATGAATTATATTGCTTTTATCCTCCTTTAAGAGAATAAAACAGACTTTTTTTTTTTTTTTTTTTTTTTTTTTTTTTTTTTTTGTTCCTTATTAGAGCGTTCCTGTTTGGAAATCTTAGGGATAGTGTATTGAATAAAATAAGATCAAATTCTCAATAACTTGTCAGTTAGTCTGGGCTTTTCTCCTTTGTGATGTCACAAAAGATAAAAATCAAAGCAAAATAAAAGCATTCCTGAACATTGAGTTGATTTTGTATTGAGAATTTAGTGAGAACTTTACAGTTGAGTTCTAAAATGTAAAATACAATTGCACTGTCTTGAGCATGACAGTAATTTCATAAGCAGCATTAGAAATGGAGAACATTATTCCATTACCCGTGCATGTATTTTATTTCCTAGAAAGTTTAACAGTTAAAGTAAATGTTTACTTTTGTACTTATCTGACCCGTTGTTTGTGTGCATGGGAAGACTTTGGGGGTTTAATGTTACTTCACACAAAAAAATATTTTTTTATTATTTTTCTGTGGAATCTCGCTTTCAATACATCCCAAATTTATGGAAAACTCTGTTCACTGCTTTGAGAAAAAAATATCTGTGGCAGAAAGGGCATGGCTAGTTGGTTTCTCTGTTAAGTGGTAATTTAAACAGCTCCTAAGAGAAAATACTGTATTTTCTGGTACCTCAGACCAAATAAACATCAGTGTCATTATGGATAAGTACTTTGTTAAATGATAAGCAAACCTTTATCTTTTAGACAGCCTGTCTGTCTAAAAGGGCTATCATATTGCTTTCATATCATATTGCTATCATATTGTTTTCATAATTTATAGGTTTGTTACAGATGCATGTAATGCATGTGTCTGTATTATAAAGAGAAAAAAAATTAAGAAATTATGGCAAAGCTATACAGCTATACTGAATTGTGGGAAATGTGTGCTAGTAGGAAAAATAAAGTTTTATAATTTGAAGTATGAATTAAGGGTTCTAGGGACTTGTTTATTTTGAAGTTTCCAGTTTCGGAAACTTGAAGTCCAGTTACCAAGAAAAGTCAATATAGTTTGATGATAATTGTTCATCATAAGGATGGTAATCTGGAAGGAAGTGATTGGAAAATACTCTGAAAATTCTTTGCCATACAGATCTGTTCAGTAAAAGCCAGCACTGAACAGAGGAGCATTGTTCTGTCTCACATAGGTGAAATTTTGAATAGTGGATGATAGTCTCAGGGATAGTTTGACCTCCTGTTAGCACTTCAGCCTTTTTCAATGTGCACTAAAAATAAAACTTCTGAAAACATACTTTCATTTTAACATTGTCTTAGGTGAGAGAAATGAAATTATTTTTATTAAATACTTTCATTTTAGCCGTGCCTTTTACCAATTAATTAATTCTGTAGCTGAAATTTTATTTATTTATTTAACAACTATGTCCCAGCACATGGATCCTTTTTGCTAGATTTGTGAAGTTATAATTTAGTTTTAGTTTATATTACCTGTATAAATGTCTCTTATAAGTAGTTGTGATAAATGTCTACTGCTCTCTATTATCAGATCCTGTTTAATTCTTCTGATGTTGATAATAGCAGTAGCATCTAAAGTACTTCTGAATGTGAGAACTGTGCTGTTCTGATTCTCTAGAGACTGCAAATTCTCTTTTTGCTGTGAATTCCATTTTCCCTCAAGCCTGCAGTTAGAGCCATTGAGAATGAGATAGCTGGTCTGGTTGATAGCTGAATAACCCCTGTGGTGACTGGTAAAAACATTCTGGGGATTAATGACCTGGTCTAAATCTCTTTGAAGACACAAGAGTCTCCCCTACTGTCATGATACTCTAATAATACCTGAGACAGCTCAGCTGTGTTGGAAGGACTCTTTGGTCCAATTGCATTTGTAAATACAAATAGCAGTTTAAAATCTGGTTTTATTTTCACTCCAATGTATTTCTGTTTTTCAGAACAGGTATTACATGGATTCATAGATTTAAGCATGATGGAACAGTTTTATCTAACTCTGTTGTATTTTTACATTTCATAAGACACTGAATTGCATTCTGTTCTGCCTGAATACAGATGTAATGCTTTGTTTGCCTGACGTGTGTCCTTACAGAGATGCATATACCTGAGTCAGACCGGCAGAGAGTCAAAAAATCCCTTATTTTTCTTGGTATTTTCCTTTATTAATAAACTTCACTAATACAGAATAATTCTTAGTTTCCATTTTGAAGTAAGTTTTTACTTCAGTTTCCTCCTTTGAGTCTCTTTTTTTCTCCTCCAGTAAATGACCTCTTAAGAATTCTTGTCCTATGAATATATGAATATTGATTGCAAATTCTCACACACACAATATATAAGTTTCTCATAATAAGACAGTTACCATAGTACTCAGTCTTTTTGTCTTGAGAATTCTAATTGTTTTGGTACAGTTTGTTTTTTTAAAAATGAGAACTGATCTTTGTGGAAGTAAATGTATTACTTATTTCTTTAATGGTCTGGAAAGAGAAATATATATTTGATGATTTTTTCTTCCACATCCATCAATCCTTTGCCACTATTTTCCACTAATACAAGCAGTGGAAGTTTGTTTATATGTTTATCTCCTAAATGGTATCAGACCTCACTTTCCAAATCCTGTTCCTTCTCACCTGTCTCAGTTAGGCATAGTCTGTTCTTTGTTTTCCAAGACATCTGTATTTCCATTTGGATAAAACAAAACTTAAATTATTGTAGAGATGAACTTGAGAAAGTCATTCCAACAATTTATTAAAGCTGTTGTTTATCATTACTGGTAATTCATAGACTTAGGAAATGATTTTGTATTTGTGTACAGATCACTGATAAAAGTGGTTAAGACATGATTCACTGCCTATTGCTCTGCACATGCTCCAGACCTTTCTTCTTCACCTTTTACTAATGATTTAGCTACATTTTCAGATTCATTATTTTGGCAGTTTTAAATTCATTTAACATATATTTTTCCTTTATTAAATAACTCATATTTAATCAGAATATTCTGTACTAACAAATCAGATGTCTAGCAAAATTATGGGTTACAAATATATGAATTTTTACATTACTAATCTCCTATTTACATTAAAAAATTAATCAGGTTTGTCTATGAAGACCTGGTATTTGTTAGAACATATTAGCTGACTTATAATTATATTCTTGTTTTTTGATTTATTACTGAATTTAATTCTATGCGAGTGTTGTCTGTTCTTTTCTCTGGATCATATACCCCAGTCTAACTAGTCTACAGCTACTTGAGTTATTAAGTTTCAGAAAGTGGGGCAACTACTAGGAGCAGTTATAGTGGTACTTTATGGCACTCTTAAAATTTATGATGTATTCTGAAATGTATTCAAAACTAACAGTAACCAACTAAACATCTGAAACAACTTTCAGCAACTATTCTGTGCACTGCATTTGGACCTGGATATTTTAAATATTTGTCTTAGCTACACATAATTTACCCTCCTTTTTAGCCCTTTGTAAGGTAGAAGGTATTCAGTCAGGCTCTAGTTTCAGTTATTATCCTGCTCCTGTACAAATGCAGGACAAAAATATTTATAGAAGAATATTGTCAACAGAACATTAAAAAAACCCAACTGGTTCATAGCAGCACAATTTAAACCTTGAATAGCTCTGATATGACAATGCTTTTCTCCTACCTTTAGCAGCAATCTGTGATGATTTCCGTGGTTTTTGCTGCTGCAAGGGTATAAAGGAATGTCAGACTGCTGGAACTTCTTCTGCCAGCAGAAAAATAGGATTTCATCATAACTAATACTCCTTCTTTTCTTAAGGACTTCAATTTCTCTCTTTTTGTAAACAGCTTCTGTAATCTAGTGCCCAGCATCCCTGCAGCAACTGATAAAAGATGGCTTTTCATTTTCTAGCTTGTAGTACGTGTAGGTACATTTTAAGGGCCTCAAATCTTTTATTAATGGATAGCTTTTTCCTACATGCTACTGGATTTACCATGATTGAAAGCATAAACACACAAATGGACAATTCCACTGTAGATTTTTTTTGATGACTACATTTGATAATCACAAACGTATTGGATCATTCCAACTCCTAGAAGCCATAGGGCAAACCAAAGTCATCATCTTGCTGTTGTTGAAACACTGTTTGGAAGCTGAAGAATTTAAATATAGGACAAAGATAATTTGACAGTGTATCTTGACAATATATTTATGACAAGGGTGGAGGGGGAACATGATACTACCTTTTTGTTGATACACAGTAGAATAATAATTTCAAAGAGAGGAGGAAAAAATTACAACTTCCATCTGTAAAATTTATTTATTTAGTTTAATTCCATTGAAATAGTAGTAGGACCAATGGAATTGGTCCAAATTTCAATTTTTAATCAAAGTAACGTTAACTGAATATGGAATATAATGTGTAGCTAAATATACCAAGTAAACCATTTTGTTAACTTAGAAAAAAGATAACAAGGAAGACTTAAACTAATAGTGAAATATTTAATATAAATAATGGAGTAGAATATATCACTGTAATTTGATACACATATGGAATATCAGATTACACTGAATATAGATTTTTTTTTTCCTAAAGAAGAAAATCTGGCAGTGTAGAAAGCAGGAAAATAAAAAAATAGTCATCACCAAAGATAAGTGAATATTTTCAGGTGTAATTTTCAAGTACTTGAATTTTTTTCTTAGCTACTAGTAAAATATTTTGAAGTAAAGTAACTTTAAAAATCCATAATTTTTTTTGTTTTGTTTCTTGATAACTTTGACAGGTACTTTGGTTATGCTTTAGTTTCTTTTCTGTTTGAATTTAGAATAATTCTACTATACTAGAGCCTTAGATCATAAATACTCATGCTGTTCCCTTTGAAGTGAAATAGTTCTGTGGGTTTGTTTCTTGTTATTTTAAAAAAAAATTAATTTCTCTGAACTGTTTCAAATAAATTGAGTTACAAAGTGCAGTTCAGTTTGTGATTGATTGATTAAAATGACTTCTTAGGTGTTTCTCTAAATTTTTTTGAAATATATGTATGCACCTTGGGGAGACAACTGTCATGATAGAGAGTTATCAAGTTAAGTTATTAAGTTATCAGTATCTATTAAGGCATTTCCAAGACCAATTTGAAAGTACTTGATGAAATTTTAATATTTAGTAGTTTTATTCTGCTTATCAACCACAGGCTCTTGTGATACTGAATTCACCCACTGAATACTGTATATTTGCAAAGTAGTTTATCCTACGGTTTCTTTCACTTAGTCACAAAAAGCAGAAAAGTTCTCTACTTCATGCACTGTATCTTAGGGCTAAATTAAAAAAAAATAATAATATAACTGTTCCATGCCATTAAGTAGCACTATTTCTAACAGTGCCTTTTTTAGGTAATGTCATAGTCTTATCACCTAACAAGATTATGTGATCTGAATGCTACTGACTTGACAAGTTTATGGCCATCATAAGCAACAAGGCATCTCCACGGTCTAGAACTGGGAATAAGACTAAAAGCCTTTTGACTGTGATTTATGGCCTAAATTCTCTCTGAAAGGCTTTATGCAATTTTAATAGAATCTTCCTGTCACATCTCATACTGAATGGTACCTATTTACCTAATTTCCTCAGAGATAATTTATGCTGGCATTTTATTTTATGGCAGAGCTAAACAAGTTTATACTTGTTGACAGCATTGTAGGCAAAGGCTTTATTTCAAGCTTCCAAGTAATTCAGCTCATGAACCATTTTTTTCTTTCTACTAGTGTATACTGGATTGAGTTAATGTGCTATGGGAAAGGACTTATGCATGATTCATTATAAAGAGTTATACAAAACTTAGAAAAATAAGGTAACATGTTCATATTTGAAAAAAATTAAAGTGTCAACTGTTGATTTTTAACTGATAAATAATAGTCTAATATACATAAAGCAGATCTTTGGTTATCACAATGTATTAAAATGAAATTGAAGTGCATGTCACATAAGAACAGACTGGAATTTGGATAGAATTTGTAAGGGCAATTATTTTAAAAATACTTGAAGCAAGCAATAGATAACTTGAAAAAAAGTGTTGGCTTCACAAATGAATTAGGTTTTATAAATTTGCATTTGTATATAAACCAACCAAATCTAATTACTTATAGAAAAAACATTGAAATTAAAAGCAAGTATGTGCATAAAATTTTTCATTCTGTTTGATTGTGGAGTCTGAGCAAAAAGTAATTCATGTTAACCTTGTCTTGACTTTTAACACAATTATTTTTAGTATACAAATAATAAGTAAAAACTTACGTGGTTCAGCAAAAAGATAGTAATTATGTTATAGATTTACCCTGTAACATAAGGGCAGGTGTTTAAACATTAGACATGTAAGAAAAGAGAGTAAGTAACATATACACTGTCTATATCGTTTGTTTAGGATTAATCAAAACAGTTGACAATGGTGTTGGCTATGAGTGAAGTAAGGAGACAACTTACTTGTCAAGTAAGGAGACTTACAATCTGGAAATTATTTTTTAATGCAATTGAAAGTACAGCAGATTATGATAGGAAAAGTCTGAAAAATAATGTTGAAAAAAAGTCTGAAAAATAACTTTTTTCCTGTTACTTTATTTCATTTTCCTCATTGTCCTATTTTCTATTACACCTACTTGTGACCTCTTGCTATCATGGAACTGAAGGCATTGAAAGAGACAGTGACTTCCTATCTGATGGTGCAAAGCTTAGAACAATCAGCTGATATGAAACTATTGATCTTTTTAATCAGCTGTTGATTTTGGATAGAAATTTGGACAAAATAATTACAAAATATTGAATAAAAAGCTTGTGTTCTGATGAGATGAAACTTGGAATTAACAACAGTGGTTCTATATTTGTGAACAAATGTTATTTGCGTTTTTACCCCACATTTTTTATTTTGCATGCTATATAATGCAGAAAAGTGTCTTTTTGCTGATTTCTCCTATTTTTAAAGCCATCTTAAACTGCATTTTTCTCTTAGTGCAGGAAATCATGAAATTTTTTAGGTATTAAGGTTTTAATTGATATCCATTTTGTTTGAGTATGTCTGGATATATAGTATTGCATGCTGATTACTGAAAATTTGAACTGCTAATTATAATGCCAAAAGGAAGTGGAAGAGCTACATTGAATCTTCAAACTCACTCAATGTCAATTTTGCATACATACACACACGCACGCTTTATTTCCAGAATGCATTGAATATTTCAAGACAAGAAAAGTAGTGGGGAGGAACACTAGTTGACATAGTTGAAGTCTTTGAAACTGTCTATTGAGACAGAAAAGTGAATGTAATGACATTTATTGCCAATGCAATAATTAAGAGAAGGATACAGAATTTATCTGGAAAGTGATATTGCAGTACCCTAATTCATTTAGTACTAGAAATACCATGGATTTTTGGAGTTGTTTTCATCCAAAGTGGATAAGAATTTACACTGCTATTAGTCTGCTGCAGAATTTCATGAATTACTAGGGACAGAGTTTAGTGAAATATGTGCAACCTATTACCGTTCTACCAACACAATGTATAACAAAGATGAAGAGCAGGCATTCAGATGTTATGTTAGCTGCTCCTAATCAAAGGCTGGCTCAGTACAAAAAAAGGTAGAATAGCTGTGTAAGGACCATGAAGAGTGATTTTTATGAAGCTGTAAGTATGCTTAAAAAATAGAAAAGAAAAAGAAAGAAAATCTCTTTCAAGAAAAGTTGGATTCTCCCTTGTTTTGCATTGTCGGGGGATGAGGGTGAAGGAGGAACAATGCAGACTTCTTTTTGATGACAATATAAAAGGCCAGCAACAAATGGTGTAATAAAATAGCTGCTTTAATAAGATATAATAAAAAGAAGAATATGGATAGTCAGTAAATCTTGCAACCCTTCACATGCTGGGCATCACAGATTTCTGTGGCATGGGATTAATTGTGGATGGATTTCCCCACAGCAAGCTGCACAGATCCGGTCCATGGAGAGGTTTCCACTCCCTCCCATGCTGTGGTGGTTTTATCTGGTGTAACAAAGAAACCCGTGTATCTTCTGGCAGGTTGCAATGTTGTATTTGTCTCAAGACCCCTGAGTGTGCAGCACAGGTTTTTATGGGCATTGCAGCACCTACCCTTGCAGCAGGTACCCATGCCACATGCAGGCTTCCCTATGACAAGGCCCCATGTAGCAGACATAGTCTGCTGAAGGTCACAAACTTTTACAATACAATGTCTTCTGCAAGGCTTCCAGTACATCTCCTAATACTATTTAATAACTCTGTGGAATCAGGGAAAAAGAAAAGATGGTATTCTGTCTTGAAACCAGAACATTTTGCCGAGATCTATCAATAATTCTGTATTTTTACATTGTGAAGTTTACAAATGTATGAGAATTTAGTATAAAGTGTGACTGAGAATGTAAATTTTTGCTTAACCAGAAAGGAAGGCAAACAATATTTTCCTTAGCATACTTTAGATCTATACATCCTGTACTTATTCCAGCACTGAACTCTTTATCTCAAGACTTGACATCTTTCCTGAACAGAAGTTATAGATCTGATTAAAAAAATAAGTGAGGTTTCTTGATCTGTTAGGTGAGATGCTGGCTGTTGTTTATGATATTATATTGCATCCTTTAATTATATCTCAATCTTTTTCTTGCTGATTTGTTAATTTTAAAATAATTATGTGAGGCTTTTAAAGCACTTTTATTATCCTGCCCTTTTTCTTGAGCAAAGCTCAAAATCATACATATCATTTTGCATAAACACAAATTAATGAATTCTGTACTTAGCATCTTAAATCATTTTGTTTGAACCTGTGCAGTTCCACACAGTTGCATAATTGCAATTACTTTTTATTTTCTTTCCTATGTCACTCCTAGAAAAACACAGATAAACTGTAGAACATTATGGCTGAATTTATGGGACCTCAAGTGCCTCACAATGTATTTCCTCACAATGTGAAGAGAAAAGTAATTTTAAAGGGAATCCTCCATATTGCCCTGGGGAAATTAATTTGCTTTATTACATAAGAAAGACTGTGTAAGATAACACAGACAAATACAGAATTGTGGTCTGCACCTGGAGCCACTGTCTGGGCATGTAGGAATAAATGCTAATGTTCCAGAACCCATTTGGAGCTGAGACTAGTGAATGACATAAAGGGCAAAAGATGGGCTTGTACAGAGACATCAGCAAGAAAAAGAAGGTTAAGGGTGGATGTGAGCCTACTGAGTGGGTTGGGGACCTGGTGGTAATGGATATGGAAAGGGATAAGTTGTACTGAAAGTTTCTTCACATCAGTCTTTCCTGAAAAAACAGCAAGACAGTTTGGGAAGGAAGTCATCCTCTGGCAAAGAATCTTTCTCTGTCTGTGGTGTTATAGGATCTGGTTGAGACCATTTAAATGAAATGGATTTTCACAGGTGAAAAGGCCTGGATAGGATGCACCCACAAGCACTGGGCAAACTGGCCCATGGCATTGTAAAGCAACTCTTGACAATCTGTGAATGATCATGGTGATCAAGGATGTTCCTGCAGACTGTAAGAAAGCCAGTGCTGCTTTTCAAGGTCAAGAGTGAGAATCCAAAACACGATAGGTGCATCAGCCTCACATTGATTTCTGGAACAGAGATGGAGCATTTCACCCTGGAAACCATTCCCAGAACTAGAAGGTGTTTAGGAGCAGTCATCATGGATTTACAGAGGAAAAAATTCCAGGTCAGCTTGACAGCCTTCTGCAGTGAGATGGCTGGCAGGGTGGATGTAGGGGATGTTGTTTAGCTTGTTCTTAGAAGTCTTCTAGAGGCCCTCAAAGACAAAACTGTCAAGTTCAGGCTAGATGCACATATAGGAGGGTGAATCCAAACCTGGCTGCATTTCCAGACCCAAAGGCCTGCATCATATCCCAGGGCTGTTCTGTCTGTCTCCTGTCTGTTGAAGTAGAAATTATGTTTGGGAAAACCTTAGTATCCAGGCCTTTTCTGGAGTGATAGTTCCTGTTTTCACTCTCAACCTTTGGGTATCAGCAGTTGAGGAACTTCTGTGTACCAACACAGTTTTTATCATATGTCTTTCATTGCTTTTTCCAGACTTTTTTAAAAAAGCATACTAATGTTTTTAGCTTTTTTAACACCGTGTTTCAATGAACCTCCCAATTTCATTATGTCTATATGTAACATGTGTTTTCTGTGTTGTGTTCCTTTCCTTTAAGGTGTTTAGGTTTTTAAAAATTTCTTAAGTTCATTACTTTGCAGCATGCATTGGTTTTCAGTGATAGTGCTTTAAAAATTTTATTCTGTTACATGCTGAGTTAAAAATACATGAAATTTGCAAGCCTATATTTGCTTTCTTATATTTTTCCTCCGCAAACAGAAAGAGCAATATTAGGATAATATAATTTCATTGGTCTCAAAGTTCTAAAATCCAATTGTAAACAAGATGGCCAAATAAAATTTATGTTTTCAGGGGAAAAAATCAATGTAAACATTTAGTTGGTTACCATGCCATCTTATACTTCCAGTGTTGGTCTTCCAAAGAGGATGGTGAACATACGGCATGACAGTTTTGGTAGCATGGTTGCGCTACAGCTATACAGAAAAATATCTTGTGTATATTTTAACTTTGCATATCTCTCTCATAACTATGTTCTGAAATCAATCTCTTTGAAGTCCAGGGTTTAAAGGAAATCATAAAAATTGCGTCACCTGTCATTAATATGTATAATTTATGTGCATGAAAACTGCATATGCTTTTTGTAATGGATTATAAAACACACTGTTGATAATGGCTGACGGAGTTAGGTTGGAGGGATTTAGTGGGAATGATGGGGTTTACCCAATCCCAAATAACTACTGTGGCTAATTACAATTTTGTCACACAACACCAAGAATTATTAGTTTCCATTGGTTTACCTGTTGGAGTATTTTAGTGAATCAGAGGTTAAAGCATCATAATTATTTCAGAATTGATGTATCACTTCTTGTTTTCCCTTGTTCATTTGTATTTTCTGTTCTTTCTTTCTCTTACATGCTGCAGTTGCAAACATATTGTGGCGAGAGCAAGGTACTATTGGAGATTACTTTTGTTCATATTTTCTGTAGTGTGATGAAATTCTCATCTGCTGTTTTGAGTGTGTATGTGTGTCTATGTTTGTTCATACTCTACAGTTACAGTAATTACCTATCCCCTTGCAACACTGAGGAATTTGACTTAAAAAAAATTAAAGTGGGAATTAATCCTATAAACGCTCATACTTTTTTAAACTGCTTTTCCTTTTTGGGAGAGAGAAGGAAATAAGCTGCTCACAATTTTCAGGCAATTGTTCAAAGATATAGAACAAGAAGCTCAGATTCAAAATGTAGACCTTTAACTTTTGGTTGTTGGCATGATAAAATTTCCAACCAGTCAGCCTATATGCTGTTGAGATTGATTTTCTTGTATGAATCTCTTTTATTTGACAAAATTATAATTTTAAACAGTTTAAAATTGAGATACTTGTTGTTGCTTAATGAAACCAAACATTTTATTCTTATACTCAGAAGGGTTTTTAAATAAATATTGGAGCAGAGAAGGGGTGCTTGAAATGAACTGAAGGATAAATATAAACAAAAACACAATCAGGTGCTGTTAACATAAAAATCATGGAAATTTTATTTTGCAAGCAAAAGATAGGTAATAATTTTCATATATATGACATCATCTCAAAAATGATATTCCAGAAAAATACCTAATCTAAGAGGTATCATGAATTCCCATTCTGTTGCTCTAAGTAACCTGTTCATCTAAAGTTGCAATTTAGGAATTTATATATTTCAGGATTAAGAAATTGTTTCAATTATTTCCATTGGAAGATTGATAATACAAGATAACAAGTGAATCAGGCTTTGCTGTGAATTCATGCTAGAAATTATATTTCTGTAGACTTTTTAGATTTTTTTAAATTAATTTAACGATTTAAAAATCTGATATTTCATTTTCCTGTATGTAGTAAACTTTGGCATTCTCAGTGTATTTATAAATATGAACTAGTTTTATTTTTTTTATACCTGTTTTACCAGTTTCTCAGCTGGTACAGACAATTATTTCTGTGATTGTAGTGGAGCTCAGCTGTGATCATCCTGCTCTATTGGCCTTGCAGAGTACAAATGTTGTGTTTAGAGTTTCATACAATTCCACTGTTAATGATTAAACTGACATGCAACAAGATTGTACCAAATTCTCAAAATTATGCTGTTCTCACCTCTTGTTGGGAAAGTATCAAGTATGGTTTATCTAAAAATTGAAAACATGATTAGTATCACCTTGATTTTTTAGATGATTGTCTTTTCAAGTCAATTTGTTGTTTTCATTAGAATGCACCTAGGAAAATTCAAATTCTGTGACAAAAAAGACCAGTTAAAAATAATAGCTTATCAGAGTGTTTATGGTGAAGGCATTCAAATTTCTCTGTGGCTAACATGAAACTAATCAAAAAGCAATTTATAGTAGCAGGTTTTGTATTTCCTAGAGCAGATATTTTCAATCTCCCTTGCATTTCTCATTGGCCAATCCTTGTGTTTCCAACAAATACTGTTACTAATTACAAAGTTGGAAATATTTTACAACAGAGCAATAGCTTGAAGATGCCAGTAAACATCACCACAGACTTCTCCGGGCCATGCATAGTCTGTCATTTTTTGTTATGAAAGTAATAATAGATAGGAAGGGAGGGATGGGTGATCAGTAGGACAATCAGAATCATGAAACCATACATAGGCCTTAGTGCCTAGAGATATTTCTATATCAAGTCCACAAAATCTTTATCACAACCGTGTGCATCAGAAAATCTGAAGGGAATTTGAAGGTACATGTGTATTACAGTAATAATGCAATATGTAAATAAATATAAATATATTCATATATCCCCTACCACCACTGTTTTTTAAAAAAATTGTTTTAGCCAGTTTTAAGTACCAATTTAGTCTAAATAAAACAAATCTATTTATCTATTGCTTGTGGCACTGTATTTAAAATGTGCAGGATTGTATTTAGTGGGGGGAGGGTTGCAAAATTAAGTCTTCAAAGGAATAACTCCTGTAGTTCTGAAAAAGTGGCTTGCTGTGTTGAATAGATATTTATGCAGATTAGATATTTATGCAGGTATCTGTAGCCACTCACTCAAATGAAGAGTTCTGGGTCTTCCCAAAAAGTTGGGAAGGGGAATTAAGTAATTAGATCCAAAGGTAAAGGTTCATTATATGCCTTAACTTGGTATTGAAATGGAAGAAGGAAATTTCCTACTGTATGTCCTTCACTCTTTTTTGTAGAACAGTTTGGTTAACATCCAGACTTTGGAAATAAAGCCTTAAAACTTTGGGCTGTTTATTAGACATAAATAATATTTACACACTGGAAGTCTTGCTTTGGAGTATTGGCACCAGAGGTAGAGGTTTTAGGAGCCTGATTATCAAATGTCTGGGTCACCTGGGACTATCATCTGAGCTACTTCCTCACATTCTGGTATTGCTTATCCTACTATAACTATAATATACTTCAGCCAATGAGAGGAGGGTGAAGGGAAAATTCTGTTTTGCCCGCAGCCACATTCACATATTCGTCCCCAAGGCACAATATACCAATTGCTCAGCTATAGATCTCTACACTGTGTTCACAGGCAGGCTGATGTCAGTCAGGCTTACCTGCAAATTTCAGCTGCTCTTACATGGTACAATGTCAGGCATTCTCTAAAGAGAGACCTTAACATGCTGTCTTACAAAAGCTGTGTGGTTTATCTGCCAAGGCATACCAAAAAGTGCCCACTGGTCTGAGTGGGCATATTGCTCTGAGTACACCCTGTGCTCTGAATAGACTTGACTGGGGAGTCTTCCATAAACCTAAGCCTGCTTCTTTGTTACACCAAATGCAGCATTGACAAAGTTTGCTCCCACTTTTTGCTAGCCTGTTAATAGATAGGTTCAATATAACTTGAGGGAAATCCTGCTTGCTTTCTTTTTGGGAAAATTTGGCCAGAAATGGGAAACAATTCCATAGGGTTTCTCAAAGATAATTGAATGTGTTTGTTATGGGCATAGCCTGACAACCTTCTACGTATTACAACCTTTAAGCAGCTGTATTAGCTATGTGATTCCCAGAAGGGACAGGAAACTTTTACATATGTGTGTATATAAATACATATATACATACATACACACACAAATATTAATTCCCCTACCCCCTCTTGATTTCTTCATTATTTTATTTTGTATTAAGACCTGTTCTCTCTCTATGAACATTGGTTTTCCCTGAGATTTTAGGATAAGCAGAATTTCAGATTCAAATTTCCTTTTCATGGGTTTCACTCCTCTGTGTTTCTATACCAAATATTGTTATGTCAAGTGAAAGTTTAGATCCTGTGGCAAGGATACATGCACATTTTTACCATTGGAGCCAACAGTTTAGCTGTCAGAATGGTTAAAGTTATGATTTTATGAGAACTATGGTTTTCCTCAAAGAATTTTATGAATATGAACTGATCATCCATTATTGCGTCCACGTAGCAAATCAACAACTGTTGTCTTAGTTGGCACTCAGAAAACTAATTAGACTGTCCTTTTCTGTGGTCATGACCATGACCATATTGTGAGACTTTATGCTACAGATCTGATTCCCATCTTCTCCACAAAACGTAGCATCATGCCTTTCAGCAACATTGTAGAAGAAGGATTGAGTAGTTCTGTAAACAGCTATGGCCCTTCTACATTGGAATCAATATCTGCCCAACTGTCTTTCTAAGAAAATAAAAGAGGGAATATTTCCTTTTCTGACTCAAATATCAAGTAAAGGTTTATAACAAACACTCAGGTCTTCTCTTTCGATGTTGTACAGAAATTATATTAGGTCCTCCATCCCTAAGCAAAAGAAAAAAAAAAAGGTATACATAGAGAATTTATATTAATTTGATTTCAGCGTAGATGATTTCACAAGATCACTTTTATTGCTGCAGCTGTCAACTGTGTATTTCTAGATCTGTATTCATAAAGACACTGTTTTGCCAATGAGAAAGCTATGTAAATTCTGAATAATGTAACAGTTTTGTTTCAGTTTTACAACAAAAGATCCCATAGGTTTAGCTGTATTACCATTATACACATTAACAAACTGATCTCATACCAAACTGTGGTTAGGTTTTTAGTCCAAGACGAGGATTTTCTTTTTTTTGTCATTATTTAATTTTCTACATTTCAATGTGTTTTTGTCTCTAAGGTCTGGGAATTGGGAACATGTTTTATGTTTTTTATGAAGATGGCATCAAAGTAATACAACCAGTGGAATGTGAATTTCAGAGGCATATTAAGCCTAGTGAAAAACTCCTCGGTTTTCAGGCAAGTTGTTTTTAAAAATCTATTTGTAGTGTTTTCTCAATTATAATTTTCTTTATGTAAGAATTTATTATTACCAGTTCAGTGTTTTTTGCTTGATAAATTCAGCCATGTCTTCTGAATTAATAAACAGCTTATAATGGTGGTCTCAAAATTTCTTGTATTTTCCTCTATTACATTCAAGCTCTTTTCAATTGAATAGTCCCTGAATACTTTTGCAAACATTCTCTTTCTTTGGTTGTTTTTCTCCTTTCCCAGTCCTTTAACAGCTCTCTATTTCTGGATTTATTGCTGGTTTTTTTAGTCCCCACCACCTCCCCACCTCCAACCCACCAGTTAAGTTCATCTTAGTGAATCAGGGACTGATTCTCTCTGTTAAAAATAGGATCTTTTGGGGGGTGGGGAGATGTTAATGGTTTCTTTTTCTCCAGTGGATGTTTGTCTGTATTAAACTCTCAGCTATCATGAGGCAAATCCCTGTCCTGGTAAACACTCTCACAGCTTCCACTGAAGTTAGTAGAGATGATTGATGCTTCGGTCCCAACTTAAAATTCATATAAGTAGTTTCAATAACTTTCCTGTTAACATATTTATAGCTGATTTCTCCAAATTCTGAGAATTTATGATATAGTTTCCCTGAGTAGGATGCATAAAAACACTAGCGTATTCTCCACTTCCATTTATTCTTGTGATGCTTTCCGTTTACTGCTAATCAAATTGCTAGCTGACATGATGCATGTTCCCACAGGAACACTTGGTACTAGTCACTACATTAAGACTTACTCTATATGATATATCAGCTATCAAAAATAGTAACTTTTTCTCATTTAGATTTGAATGAGTGACCTTGAAATACATACTGAGCATTGAACTGTACACGTTGGTTTGGTTTTTTTCTCTAATGTCTCAATGACAGCAGAGCTAGGGCTGTCTCAATGGAATTTGCCTCTTCAGTTATCATTATTGATGTCAAAGGCTGCTGTACTCAGCAACAAGATTTATTTTAGTATGAATAATTATGCTTTGAACAGCTAATCATACCTTGATTTGTGCTGCTTAAGTGAAATTAGGTTGACACAGCCAAAAATAAGCCAAAAATCTTTTTATTTATGGCTTTTTAATTAAAAAGAGGATTATTTAAGAAGTCTGTTAAAATTTTATTGGTCTAAAGTGCAGCCTAGATTTTAAGAGTATTTTTATTGAAATGTGGCAATAATCAGAATGAATAAGTGAAATTTGTTTCCTTTTGGAACGTTTCAAACTTGGAGTAGCATAATAACTATATCCTCTTTGGGGGAGGGGAGAAGAAAAAAAGAAAAAGAAAATCCCAGGAAATTAGGCTACTTGATAACTTTAATTTTAAAGTTTTTTTAGAAACTTTTTTTTAAAATTTATTCTTCTTCTTTGAAGAATATCATATATTCCTCAAGCCTCTTCGGAAGTTTTTTTCCTCTGAACAAAAATAATGAAATAACCCAGTTCTGTCCCAGGATCAGATTTTTATCAAGGTCAGCATGTGGTTGCTTAGAGGTAACAGCTCATGTCATAAATTGCTGGTTAGTAATTATCTTTGGCTCTGTCATATACTTTTACTAATCAGAGATCTTGGTAATTATACCAACCGTATTTTGGGATAGCAGCATGTTTTGAGGTAGCTTTACACAGCCTTTCCCATTAGGGCATCTCCATGACTTAACTATTAATATATTAATAATAAAGGAAATATGTGCTTGCTTAAACCTCTCCCATTTCTTTACGCTTCCCTGAATTATCTGTTCAAGTGATAAGTAAAACCACAGAAGAGTTGTTTATTGCCAAACAGTTGCTAAAGCATAGGAACATTTCTTCATTCAGCAGTGCAGTTTAGATAATAGAAAATGGCTGGATATTACACATGACACTCCAGTGTTCCTCCACAGGTTTCCTGTTTGTCTGTTAACAAACTTGAACTGAGCTTCTGTAAAAGAATGAGCTTGGGTGTTTTTACATAGCATTGCACTATATTGTGAATAACAGTGCAGTACTTATACATGTACATATTTAGGTATGCTAATTTTGCTAAAGGTAAATACATTTTCTCGCTTGCTATATACTTGAGAACCCTTATCTAAATATTTAATTACCTCTTATGCAACTGAGTGTCAATACAGCAAAACACTTTGGTGTATATCTAAAATGGGAATCAATTAGACTCACTGTGTTTGAAGTGGAGGATTTAGTGCTTTACTGGATCATCATGGATCACAGAAATTGTAAAGACCTCCTTCCTCTCCTTCCCAGAATCTCCTAAATTACTTGAATCTTCTTAATTCCAAGTGCAAATAGGAATTTATTGGTCTGATAGTGAAAATTCTAGATGCATAGGGACAGAAATAAACTGATTTCTGTTTTCTGTTACAGGTTGTTGCTTAGTTAGACCAGCATTGACAGCTGTTTGTTTAACCTGTTCTCAAATAGATTCTTAACCATGGTTCAAGTAGAGTCTTTCGCTGGTTAAAATATCTCATCATTGTGAAGTGCTTACTAAGATTCAACCTCTGTTTATCCTCTGCAAATTAATATTATTCAAAGAGACTTAAATTCTAATTCTTATTCAAATTTTTTTTTTATTTTCCTTTCACAATGAATCCCAATTAGAATAATTATTTCCAGAGACTGGGAAAAAAGCAATTGAAACAGATGCCTTTTTGAGACGAACAAAAAAATCCTTTTGGCTTCAACATAAAACTGATTTTCTGTTTATTACAAGAAGTAGCACATAATGACCACATTTCAGTGAAATATGCCATCTCACATTTGAATATGTGCTGGAGGTCGGAGCAAAATACTTCATTTCAAAATGATTAATGTGACTACATGGCAGACCAAAATTTCCACATGAAATTAGATTGAAACATACTTTGTAGTCCATGGAAACTGCCTTGGTTTACCCTCTTACAGCACAGAAAGTACAGCAAATGCTAACACTTGTTTGTAAAAAAAATGCTTTAAAAAATCCAGTCTAATTTTTAGTAAAGAATGTCAAGAAAACAACGATTTCATGTAGAAGAGGTGATACATAAATTCATGTTTTAAAACATGCACTGTTGCAACCTGTTGGTACCATCTTGCTCTTAAGCAGCCATACCATAGCTAGACATTTCATTACACTGCCTAAAGAGTTTGACTCACATCCTGTTAAAACACTGAGGACCCTTGCAGTAAGTATAAGTTAATAAACATAGAATTTGCACATATAAATCTGCAAGTACATGTTTCCCCTTGAGACTTTCTTGCCCCAGACTATCTTAGAGAAAAACATTCTCTGAGGATTTATTTTCCTCCATCTGCTGACTTGTTACTGAGCAAGTCACTTTTTGATTAAAAAGTCTGGGAGGAATACAACAATGAAGTAAATTAATGTTTTATCAGATGTTAACTTTTTTTTTTTTTTTTCTCAGAGAGAATAAATTAGGAAAAAGTAAATTGCTCACATTTTAATTAGAATGGTGGGTTTATGCTTATATTTTAGGGAGAAATTATTTTAACCAATTACCCGACCACTGGGGAAATTAATATGGAGCCTCAGAATAACTGCCTGTAGTGTAAAAGAAATCCAAACTGTCTAATCAGATAAGTGTTATATTTTAAAAAGCAAGATTTCAGTTCTGTTGAAACAGCTTCAGAAAAATACAGATTTGAATAACTAGCGAAACAACCACATAAACCAGTTTATGCTGGGAAAACCACTCAGTTTTTGGATATGAGAATTTTGGTGCATAATTTTCACTGTTACATTGGGGAAAAAAAAAGGGGGGGGGGATTGCTTTTATTTTTTTTTCATTCTTTTCAGGCAAGGTGAGATTTTTAAAGCTTTTTTCACTGTAAGACTAGTACAAATATAGTCTTATGTATATATATACAACCACACATATACATATCTACATATACAAATGTACTTTAAAGGTCCTAAAATACTTTTCAAATTGTCATAATTTTTTGTAATCCAATGCCAGTTCTTGTTGGAATTAGTACTGGTCTTAAAGTGAAAAAAAGCTTTAAAAATATGCTTCTGAGTATTTTAGACTCAGATTCAGAAAAATGTATATGGTGGTAGCTCATCTCTTATGGAGGCGCCTAAGGAGGGCTTCCAGCGCTCCCCTGGAGGGCTTCTAGCCCTTAATTTAGTAGGTTAAGCCACCATCTACTCAGTGAAGGCATGCAATATGCTAATGAGCCTGGCGGTGATTGGTGGTTCGGTTATTGAATCTTATTGGTCCAAATCCTACCCCCTGATTGGTCCTTTTTGGATCCCTTCCCCGATTGGTTACTTTTTCAATCCTTCCCCCTATTGGTTGTTATGTTGACCCCGCCCCCTTTTTGTATCTATAAAACCCCGGCTCAGAAGAGCTTCGGGGTCTTCCAGAAGTCGCCGGTTCCCGAATAAAGAAGGCTCTTGGAGACGACCTTGGACTCCTGTTTTCTTCCACGCCGCCTGGGAAAGCCATGCCTGGGGCACGCCGCCAGCTATTGCTGCAGCTCACAAAAGAGCAAATCACTGTACCAGGAGTGCCTGTGCCCCTGGGAGTGAGGCCGTCCCCCTGGGGCGTCTCGCCTGGGAAGGTCGCGGCACCCGAAGACCCTGCAAAGGGCCTGGGCGGTCGGCGACAATCTCTGGATATAGTTATGAGTGCTTAAGTTAGAGTATTTTGCTATTCTGCTGTACATCCCACCAGGGGAGGTGGTATCAGAGAAATAATTTACACTAATCTATATGATGCCATGTGAGAGAAACACAGACTCCTTCAGCAGACGTCAGAGTTATTTAAGGATAATACACGGAATATGTCCTTGTAGGATTCAGTCCCAGAAACTCATGTGAATTAATGTGAGTCCCTGAGAGAGGACTGAAAATAATGTCTCTGTGTAGATTTGTTACAAACATTTGTGGATTCATCCTTTGAAGGTGCTGTCTCTGAGGAATAAAGAGGATGGTGTAGAACAATCTAGATGTAGTTAGTTACCTGTTTAGATTAAACATAGAACTAAGACAAGGTATATTTAGAATAAATAAAAAAAATAATGAGATTGGTAAAACAACCTTCCACTTGAAGTGACAATTACCCAGAAGGCAAATGACAATAGATCACTGATATGATGATTGCACATCATACTAGAGACATACTTGCATATGTTGACTTTATGCAACAATGAAAAGCATTTAGCTACTTTTAAGAATGACAGTCCCATTTTTCCCATGCCTGTCATTCCTTAAAAACAACAGATTTTTAACTTCTCCTTTTGATCTTCATGGCTTTTTTTCAGCACAAACTAAATCTTACTTGTTACTTATTTCTCTGCTGAAGCTCCTGATGATGTGCTATCTCATGGTACCTGAGTTTATTAACCTTTCATTATCATATGATTCCTGAAACACCTTCCCTTTGCTGAGGTTTAAGAGCCATGTAAAAGCAAGCAGTGTCTTTTAATCTTCTGCAAAGAAACTCCCTCTTTTAAATCTGGAAATTGATTTATTTCTTCTTTTGACATATAAAGATTGAGTGTATTTTTGAAAATGTAGAGGCACAGCAGGCAAACAATGTTGGATGATACAGAAAAGTAAGTGTTGAAATGCATCATCTTCTTGAAGAGCATTGCTTGGTGCCAGAGATGACGTTCTGCCACAAAATGTTTCCTGTGCCTTTTAAATGGCGTTTGATGCTTAGAAACAGAATTCTTGTTTAAGAGCTCATCATCTCTTGCTGCTCATTCTACATTGAGTCATTATCTGCTGACATATCATAATTATTTTCACAGCGGCCAGTTATGATGTATCAGGCAGAGCATTCTAAATTAGGAATAAGCAGCAGATAAGTGGCAAAAAGAAATAACACTTATGATTTGGTAAAATTTTCCCTTGTGATGCAAAGAATATAAAATAAGAGGCAAAAGAAGAAAAGGTCAGGGAAACAAAAACACTAGATACACCCTCTACTTTTCCAAGTAGAGTGCTTTTCAGGTCTATATTTTTAAACAATTATAATGTCCATTATAGGAAATAAATCATGCTATTTCATAAATGGAATTGCCACATACAGTAATATTTTTGACTATGTAACTTTTAATTTTGATAAAACCAAGCCTTTCTGGGAGAAGATATTCACAAATAGGTAGTTAAATATGTAATGATTGACCATATATTTCTACAAATTAGGAATAGTGAGCATGTAAACTACAGTTAGCTATTTTGACTGAGAGTGTATATATTTATGTATTATGAAATATCAGTTCACTAAAGTGAACAGATTCTTATTTTATTCAGAGTCATCCTTTTGCAGTAATGGAAGGGCAGAGAGGGAAGGAATGGTAGTAAGAAGATGTTTGGTATTTATTGGGTTTAACACTAGTAAGATAGGCCATGAGAATGTCTCATGGCAGGAGTAGCCAAACTTCTTGATCTTTAGAGCAAACTATCAGTATTCCAAGTGACCAAAACAGCTGATCTCTCTGACTTCTGCTTTGCCCCTATGCCATGTGACAATTTGCACCACACCACCTCCTTCTTCTCTTCTCTTCTCTTCTCTTCTCTTCTCTTCTCTTCTCTTCTCTTCTCTTCTCTTCTCTTCTCTTCTCTTCTCTTCTCTTCTCTTTCCTTCTTGTACTTTTTCCTCTACCCAGTTCTGTATTTGCCTGGCTTACTGCTGTGTTCTCAGCTGCAGGGTAAGCCATGCCTGCACTGCCTCCCTTTGCAGGGCACAGTGATGCTGCTCAGGTGGGAGCCGCAGTGACACAGCGTTGTGTGTCTGGTTTGGTTTTCTGGTTTTAACGTCTCCTGCCCCTTGCTCACTTTATTTCTACATGTATGGTTGTTTCAAATTGGTTTCTTTCTCAGGTCAACAGTAGTAACTTCTTGAATTTCTAGAAAACTTCCCAAAATTTGGTGTGTAAATTATTTTATAGTGCTTGTGAGTTGTGGTGTTTACAGATGTAGTTTGGCTAACATGAGTTTATGTCCTAGTGTCAACTGTCATTTTTCCTTCCCTACACTTTCTGAGATTTTATTTTACAGTCAGAAAAGAAGAAAATGAGAACAATTTGTCTTTATATTACATTGTTGACTGTTTTGATTCTTACACTTTTCCTGTTTCTATTGAATTATAGGATGAAGTTTGTCCCAAAGCAGATGGTGATCCTGTTCAGCGGTGTGTTTGGGCAACTGCTGTTAATGTAAAAGACAAGTTCATATATGCAACTCAGCCCACTCTTGACAGAGTTCTCATTGTTGATGTACAGTCTCAGAAAGTTGTACAGGTATTGATATCTCATTTTTTAAGTTACTATTTAATTTAGACAAAAGAATTTAAGACGTTCCTTTATATTTCAGAAACAGAAATACAGTAATCTTGAGAGTAAACACATTATTTGGAAAAAAGCTCACCTACTTTCAACATTTAGCAGCAGTTTCTGTTTAGCAACTGTTCATCTCAATAGACAGTTGTGAGGAACATAACATGAAAATAGCTCCTATAAACATTATTCAAGTACTTGAGGAAATGAGTTCTTTAGGAAGTTTCTGACTTGAGGTACCTTTCACTTTAAATTGAGGACTGGCTAAAATAAGTTTTAGGACAGGAATGTGTCTATAACTTTTGACAGAAGGGTCAGGTTTAGCTACAGAAGGTGGAGGAGTGTTACTCTGTATGCTTTTAGACAGAGAAGTTATGGAAACAGCAAAAGTAAACACCACCCTTAGCCAAGACTGGAGACTTTGAATTCAGACTTCTTCTCTACTCCTCTTTCTTGGTCTCTGGGATGCTGCAAATACTCTGCTTAGTGAAACTAATTCATTGAGTAAAAGAGAGAAATGAGTGCTATGCTACAGCGATTAATACAGTCATAGAGTTTGAGCAAAGCCAGGTGTGGTGTGCTGACCCTTACTGGAGGCCAGATACCCACCAAAGTCACTCTATCAATCCTCTCCCCAGCTGGATGGGGAAAGAAAGGGTTCATGGGTTGAGATAAGGGAAGGGAAAGGTCACTCACCGATTACCATCACAGGCAAAACAGACTTGACTTTGATAATAAATTCACCTCATTTCCCTACCAAAATCTAAGTAGGATAATGGATAGTATAGCAAATCCTAAACACCTGTCCCCCAGTGCTTCCTCTTTCCTGGGCCTCCTCCCCCACCAGCAGTGAGGGAGATGAGGAATGGGGGGTCAGTTTGTCACATGTTATTTCTGCTGCTGCTTCTTTCTCAGAGAGAGTAGTCTTTTCCCTGCTCCATCATGGGGCCATTCCCATGGGAGACAGTCCTCCATGAACTTTTCCAGTGTGAGTCTTTCCCATGAGTTTCAGTTCTTCACAAACGGCTCCAGTGTGGGTCTCTTTCCTTGGGATGCCGTCCTTCAGGAACAGTTTGCTCCAGGTTGGGTCCCCATGAGGTCATGAGTCCTGCCAATAAACCTGTTTCAGTGTGGGTACTTCTTCATAATCTTACAGGTCCTGCCAGGAGCCTGGTCAAGTATAGGCTTCCCAGGGATTCAGAGCCTCCTTCAGGCATTCACCTTCTCCAGTGTGGGTTCCTCCAGGGGCTGCAGGTGGATCTCTGCTCCACCCCAGATCTCAATGGGCTGCAGGGGCACAGTTGCTTCACTGTGGTCTGTTCACCACAGGCTGCAAGGGAATCTCTACTGGCTCACCTCAAGCATCCCCTGCCCCTCTTTCTCCCCCTGACCTGGGCATCTGCAGGGCTGTTCCTCTGACATATTCGCACTCCTCTCTTGTCTGGTTGCAAGCACTTCTCCACAATAACACTTTTGTGCATCTCAGCTATGTTATTCCAGGGGCTCTACCCCACCACTGATTGACTAGGTATTGGCCAGCAGTGGGTCTATGTTGGCACCAGCTGGCACAGGCTCTGTTGGACATGAGGGAAGTGTCTGGCAGCTTCTTGCAGAAGCCACCCATATAGCTTCTCCCTGCTACCAAAAGCTTGTCATGCAAACCCAGTGCACCAAGGTACAAGGCAGTGCTTATACCATCATCATATTTATAGAAAACAGATGTTTTTTAGCTAAATAAAACATGGATTTTTTTTTTTTTAATTAAAAACCTAACTAAATTGTTAATAAAAAACCACTTAAATAGAGCTTTTCTTCATACCTTTTGCTTTTTCTCTGATAAGTGAATGAAAATCCTTAAAGTATAGATTATATATTAGGCTCCAGGGAGACAGTATTGTGTCCTTTCAATACTTTAAAGGGGAATTGGAAGGAAGTTGGAGACAAATTTATTAATAGGGGCATTAGCAGTAGGACAAGGGGTAATGGTTTTAAACTAAAAGATGGTAGATCCAGACTAGATATAATGAAGACATTTTTTACAATGAGGTTTGTGAAACACTGTCAGAGGTTGCCCAGAGAGGTGGTAGCAGCCCCATCCCTGGAAACCTTCAAAGTCAGTTCAAATGGGGCTCTGAGCAAACTGATCTAGTTGAAGATGTCCCTGCTCACTACAGAGGTTTTGGACTAGATGACTTCTAAAGGTCCCTTCCAACTCAAACTGTTCCATGATGTAAGTATACACATGTATTGTGTATGTGCATATAAAAAATAAAAATAAATAACAAAATTGCATTGATAAAATTGCATTAATTTTAAAAATTATTTTAATACTCTTGCATACTTGAAACATCTGCTTTCTGAATTCTGTGTCAGCTGACTCAGACGTGGCTTCCTCAAAATTTGAACTACCCAAGTGATGGCAGGGACTTATAAAATGTTTCATTCAAGAAGTTAATAATAAAAAGGTGGGGATTTTTTACTTAATTTTATATTTGCACATTAAAATAGAGATAAAGTAATTGGGTAATGAATTTTTTTTCTGAAAACAATACCTTTTTTTACAACTGGTTTGATATATTACTTCAGGAAGACAGACTAAAACTCGCAGTCTCAACACAGTCCACAAATTTGAAGGACTGGAATGTCTGGCAGTGTTTTCCATGGTCTCTAACTGACATTCAGGTGTCAGGTTCCTTTTCTCCACAGGAGGGATGAAATATCAATGTAATTGCATTTATTAGCATCTAGACTTCAGTGTCAAAAGCACAATTCCTCTTGAGCTCACAGAAAATAGTTTTCAATTTAGGTTTTATGAAATCTGTGCATTGGTAGGGTCTTCTAATTTATCTTCAATTACATTAGTTATTGTTTTAAATATGTATAAATATATATCACTTTACCATTGCAAAATGTGCAGAGATACTTACTGCAAAGATGTATGTTAATTAAAAAGCAAAATTTAGTAGATTAACCACCTATTATAAGTTCATCTCTTCCCCAGAAATATGTAAAGCAATTGTGCTGTTTTTGAATGACATTAGATTGTTCTATCATAAAAATATTCAAGTTTCTGTAATGAGCTGAAAAGCAGACATACAGAATGCCTCATTGTAGCAAAGAGCTTTGTGCACTAAGTCTGTGCTACTTTGCAAGTATATTGAGCTAAAACCGGGATATTCCAGAGGCTTTCATGTTATTCTGGGGGAAAAAAAAGATCACTTTCAAAGCAATTTTATTTTGAGGGATAGAATAGCACTGCCTTTCCACTAATTTAATAATATCTAGATTATGAACTAAAGAAAGTCTTGGTTTTGGTGGTTCTAGGTGTTTAAGTAATCCTAATAAATTATTTTTCCGTTTCACATTATTTAACAAAGATTCTTGGTAAGACAATATAACCAAGGAACAACAGTTTAACCAGATAAATAAATTAAACCAGATGCATTACTGTCACTTTTGAAGACCTAGGTAGAATTTCTACTATTTGTTACAGATCTGAATTTTATTTCCTAGGATATGCTTAGCCAAATACATGGGAAAAGTACAAGGGGACTTGCTCTGTGTCCAGCTTACCCATGCCATTATTCAAAATAGACTTAAAAAACAAGCAAAAGCAAACAAACCACACCAAAAAAGTAATAGTAGTTACAAACAAAATAAATAAATAATGAAAGCATAAAACCTATACAATCTTTTTACATATAATATAAAACTGTAAAAAGTAAAACCACTCTTTAATTGAAGTAAGGCTAATTTGGAAATTAGCAACAAACCAAGAGATACTTTGTTTAGCATTTCTTATAACATGCATGGCTCTCTCTTCTTCTCTTTTAAAAATAAGCATTTATTTTCTAGCTTTATGTTTTGCAAGCAGGAAGAATGTCCTGACCATTAAATGTTGCTCTATTGATATGATATGCACTTACAAAAACACTTTTACAAACAGGAGGCACAGAAGGGCATTTAGTTTCCCAGGTCAGTCTATTTTCATTCCTTAGAGTACTGCCTAGTATGGAGTAAAATGAAGATTTAATTCATTTTTGGAAAATAGAAACTCAGGTTTTCAGAAATGAGAGCATTTTTCTTCTTAGACTGCCCTTTTCCTAAAGATCATATTAAAACAGAAGATATAATTTCCATACATGTACCTGTGCATGTAACTATTTCTAGTCTACATCTTAAACAAGGAACTACCTTGCAAAAAAGGCACATAGGCTAGTGGGAACAAATGTGGAGATAATTTCATATTTTGAAAGCAAGAGCACTCTAATGAAACTTCCATCACTGTGCAAAAACCCTAAAGAAAATTAAAAATTTATTTGAAAAGACTTTAAGTCATGTAGTGGTGCTGTTCTCTGTAAAAGTAATGTTTATTTGGTTTTGCTTATTACAATGTTTTCTCTGAAGTGCTACTATGTATGTTATTCCTTTTTACTATGAAAGTTAATGTAAAAGGTGTGCAGATATGTGACAACTAGATTTGAGGATGATTTATTTTTCTGACAGGTATATTTATCAAAATAAGTACTTCAGAGGATTCTATAGCAGACTAAATTGAAATGTATTGGAAACATGAATGTTGCAGCTTTAGAGATATATATAGAGGGAGACTTTCTGACTTATTGAGGTAATTCTCATTCTGAAGTCAAGAGAAGCATTTGCTTTCATTTTTAAATTCTTGAAAGCAAGAATTTTGCAGTATTGCATAGCAGCACACCAGCAAGTGGATGACTTAGAGGCTGAAGTAAACAGAGTCGTCCTTCAGTCCTCTGCTGCTGGCAGATCAGCCTGGTCAGCTAGAAACAGCTGTGAAAGTCTGCTTCTGAGATGCTCAACTCTTTTTGCTGCTGGCTTCCCTCTAGGGAGCTGTACTGCCTGTGCCTGAACCTGGAGGCAATTCCTTCTGCTCCTCCTGGCTGTGCCATGACCCCAACTCTGAGCGCAGCTGGCAGTCCTCTGGCAGAACATGTATGGGTCAGACCTTTGTCTGGGGAAGCCAAAAGGAAATTTGACATGCCTTGACAAATTAGCTATACAACAGTTCAAGTATTATTTTAAACAACTTGTTTTCTAGCATGTAGCAGGAAGAAGTTATCAAACACAAGTGACCTTTTTCAAGGGGTAACTTCTGATTTTAAATGAGCCGGTGAGCAACCTGGCTTCATTTTCCATTTTCAAAAGGAAAAACAAATTCTGCTTCGATGAAGTGGTCGCTTGCAACACCTCAGGAGTACAGTTTAAGTATCATCAGCAGTCTCAGCCAGCCATTAGTGCATTATCTTGAGGATCTACATCATTAGTTTAAATTAGGTTCACTTAATTAGCCAGCTGGTACTCTCCTTGACACACTGATAAACAAGCTGTGCTTTACAGTTCCATAATGGTAAGACTGAAAAACAATTTCCGCCTATTTTTTCATCTTTAATGATGAAAATAAAAAAGTAATCCCCCCTCTTGTTTTGCCTGTGCATAACATACATTGTCCTCTCATTTCATACCTCTGAATCCTTCAGTTTTCGTAACAAAGGAAGTTTGGAGCTCAGCTGTCTAAAAGCTTCATGGTCTCGAGAGACAATGCTTAAAGTTGTAGGGAAAACACTTTGATTCTGATCACAGGTCTATGAAAAGTAGCAACTGCAATTGGAAAACATAGAAAACAACCCTTCCTACTTCAACAAAATATACACATTTTAACAGATAGGAAGCTTTGGGTGCAGCAACTTCATGTTGATTTTTTGCACTAACATCTTCTATGAATTCCAGTATGTGGCTTGAGAATACTCTTCCCTTTTTAACCATTTTTTGGTAATTGATGTAGTTTTTCAACCATTCCATGTAAAGTGAGAGTGATGGCAGGGAGGAAGATAAGTGATTTTGTACTTGATTTAAAACCTTCGTTTTCAACTTCAGTATAATGTAGTTTTGTTACCAAGTGCTAGAGTACATAATGAATAAAAAACACATTTTCAGCAATTCAGTAACTCTGAATTATTCAGAGAGCTGTTTCAACAATTGAAAATATTATTGTTAAATACAGTCTGAAAAGATCTGAAAAGGAATATCTTATTCATCATTTTCATTCAAGCATATATATTATGTTTCCTTTGAAAATGTGATGGAAACAAAGGATCTCTTTTTTTATTCTGTTTCAGGCAGTGAATACAGATCCTGTTCCAGTGAAACTACACTATGATAAATCACATGATCAAGTCTGGGTGCTGAGCTGGGGAAATATGGAAAAGAATGCACCAACTTTGCAGGTGAGGTGGTCACAATGATTATATGTAAGGAAATACAGACAAGTTGAACCTTTGTGTAATTGCAATGTGTTGCATATTTTCCTTTAACCGTTATTACAATGACCCCAGTGGGGGCAGAGAAATGATTTTAGGTAACTAGAAAACAACGCAGACAACTGACCTCACCAAAAAAGTTAATGATTATTTTCAACACCCTTAGTCAGAACTGACAATGGAAAATTGATAGAAGGATAAGGAATGCAGCTGAAAACCGCAGCATGTTCTCTACTGCCGGTCTTTTGAGAGCAAACTGTTGCTGGTCATGATATTTTTGTCCCTAATTAGAGGATAAACTGGGCTTTAGACATCCATTTCATTAAGGTCATATTGACATTCTAGAGGTGTCAAGCTCTGTCTTTATTGGGTTTTTTTCAGATGAAAGATATTAAAAAACTTGATTTTTCCCATACCTTTTTAGCAGTGACAAGCCTAGGGACAGTCACTAAAGAAATATCTCAAGAAGCTATATTTACCTTACTATTTTTTTATTAATTTCTATTCCTTATTATAACAATCCACTGAGGCTATGATGATAAGCCTTATATCATGATTTAAAAAATGTTGAATTATCTCATGGTTGAAAAGAACTGGAGTATGTATAGCCCCATGTTCCAGTGAATTTGCTGATAGCACCTTTTCACTCTGGCTGAAGGGCTTAAAAATTTAATCTCACTCGAAGATCTAGTGTAAAAAAAAAGATAAACAAAAAAAAAAAACCATTTAGTTTAAACTAAGAACTGTTAAGGGGTTTAGTAGTGTAAATGAATAAATATGGATTAAGGGATGTTAAAAAAAGATGGAGGGGAAAAAAAGTACGAAGACTAAGTGGTCAGGTATGTAATAGTTGTCTTAAATCTGTAATGTTGATCAGCTTTACTCACTGTTATTCGCATTCCTTTTCTTGATAACCTGGAAAAGACACTATAGGAGACTACAGAGGCAATTCTGTATTCATTCATTTGGATTGAGATTTGCTTTTTAAAGAGTACTTCTATAATTTATAATGATGTTACTTTTTGCAGGTGATAACGCAAGCCAGTGGGAGTGTTTCTCATCACACAATCCATACTCAGCCAGTGGGAAAGCAGTTTGACAGAGTGGATGACTTCTTTATTCCAGCTACAACCCTTATCATCACTCATGTACAGTAAGTTTATCTGAATGTAGTGAATGTAGGATTGTCTTTGTGTTCATCCTAAGAATAGGTTCTGGCTGTGACAGAACTGAACAATTTGATCAGCTGGATTTTAAAAGACATATGGAACAGAGAAAGACTCTGGAAATTACGACAACACTTAACACAGGCATAAAGCAGAGCTCTCCCCAAGACCTCTTAGAGGAAAATCTATTTTTCTTCCTCAAAAATACACTAGTAAGAATGTGAAATATAGTTTTCTTTTCACTTTTTTTTCTGTAACATTTCTGCCTCTAAGTATTGAATAATTCCACAGTCTAGGATTTTTTCAGCTGAGTATTGCATTAATACATATTAATAGTTTGTATGTTTAGAACTTCTAAGTTTCTTTGCAAGCTGACATGAATCCATTTTGTCTCAAAACAGCTCTGCCAACAATTATACTTTGTTTATTCTGATATTCCAAGTTCAAGTTTCTATAGGAAACCTTCATTAGATAATCTTAACTGTAATCATTCAGTTCTAGCAAAATTCTCGAATTACAGGTGTAAATAGGCATTTCCATTAAAAAGGATATAATTTCTGATTGTAGGGAGTAGTAGTCTGTTAAACGTAAAACATGTAGTTTAGAATGTTTTTACAGTTGATTTTAGAATATGCTCTGTATGTGCCTGGAAAGAATCTAGTCTTCTGTATCAAAGAACATTTGGCCTCTTCTAAAGACATTGTTGATGAAAGATACTTTTTTTTTATTTCCTACAAAACTCTTAACTAACAAGTAAGTTAGCAATGAGCCATATGCAATTTAAAAATAAATGTATATATTTACATAGCTGAATCATAAATAAGTACCTTTATTACCATACTTCTTGAACTGAATAGACAGATTCCTGTTGTGCCCCTGAAGTAATCTATAGTCCTCACATTCAGCCTTAGAAAAACATTAAATATTTCTGCTGTATTTGGAACATTTATGTGTTGTGAGAACAAAGGTTTCTATTTCATAAACTAGCAAGTACTAGAGATACTGCCCAAACAGAACTGACATTTAGATACTTTAATGTTCAAGTAAATAGGAATATAAAACCATGGATAGGGATAAACATCATACTAGGAGAGGAATCAGAACTGGGGAAACAAAAATAGCAGCAGTCCAAAGCTAGTGTTGGATTTGCCTTGTCTGTCTCAAACTGTTTTAAGTTGATATTTTGTGCAAATAGGTCAAGTCGGCACTTCCTGCTTTGCCTATTACCTTCAGCTGCTGAGTCGTTTCATGTGTCCTATATGCACCTCAAGAGAAAATAGAATGAAAGTATAAAAGAAAACACACAGGAATAAAAAAGGGGTATGAAATCGATTGAACACTGAAAGAATAAAATCTGATAAGTGCCTGCAGACATATAATAAACATATACATCAGTTCAGGCTTAGTAAATGTTTGTTTGTTGGTGTTTTGTTGTGGGTTCTTTCTCCCTTTTTTTTTTTTTTTTTTTTTTTTTTTTTTTTTTCCCTTTTTTTTTTTTTTTTTTTTTTGGTTTTTTAGTTCACATGCCAGATAAAATTGCCAAGATTACCAAAATGCCCAAAGAAAATCCCTGGTCTGGCAAAAAGCCTGCAGTAGGTTGTCCACTGCTAAACCCATAGATTTGGGGATTTAATGAAGAAAATATATTTGGTTTTACCAACTATTGAGCTTAAGGGAAATGCTATTAAATCTGACTGCCTTTTCTGAAAAAGAAAAAACACCCTCTATGTAGACAAATAAGATGCTTTTTTTTCAATGTGTTCTTCAAGAGCTGTTTATGTTAATCAGTTGTTGAAGAATTTATCTTCTATAAATTGTCTGGCCTGCAAGTACCTTGTTTTTTTTTGTTGTTGTTTTTTTTTGTTTTGGTTTGGTTTTTT
>VXBN01005150.1:1519770-1699702 GCA_013397395.1 Sinosuthora webbiana
CAACAACAACAACAACAACAACAACAACAACAACAAAAAAAAAACCTAGAACTTAACCTTACTTAAGTAAGTATAGTCAGCTGTAATACAGCAAAAGGTAATTCAGCTTAATTGTAAATTTAAATTTTTTTTTGCACTTTAGTGTTTCTTCTCTTTTGCATGTGCAGAAGTCATTACAGGAATATTTGCCTTCGAAAAATATTATCATCCATCTGAAGTGGACAAACCATTGCTAAAATTAAATGTTGTACCTCTTTCCTAGAATGTACCTGCTTTTAAAAATTCAGCATCTACCAGTATCAGTATGTAGAAATAGATGACACAATGTAATGTTTAAAAACATAATCAACTCTAAGAAGAAACTAATCCCTGCAATTATGGCACATATTTTGTTGTACTCAGTGGACAGAAGTTATCTTAGTGGTGCCTTAATTACTCATTGGTTTTCAAAAAATGCCCCAAATTATAAAGATTCATTTATTAGCTTGGAGGCAATCTTAAAATGATGCAATTAACTTCCCCCGCCTCCCCCCCGGCCGTGTTAAAAAACAACCAGAACACAATTATTTTTAAAAATTTAGCTGAGCCTTGCTTGGATGGAGCTAGTTTTCTTGATAGCAGCAAGAATAGTGCTGTAGTCTAGATCTCTGACAATGACCTATTAAAAATGTGTTTGGAAATTTTCTTTTGTTCAGTTCTGTTTTTTAACATTTAGAATAGATTTTTGCTAATTATGTTCAAGGTGTCCTATTTGTTATATTAGAAGCCCATTTTAAATGGGGTTAAATCATATAATCTAAGACTTTAAGGAAACTTCCAAATCCACACAAACAGACTATTTTTGTGTGCCTTCCATGGGTTCTCAGCTGTCAGCATGTAACACCTTGAGGTGAATAAAACATCCACCTTCCATCTTGACAGAGCCACTCGAACCTACTCCCACCTCCCATATAATCTACAGATTAGAACAGAGAAATTTGCCATGATGTGCATGATCTTTTTTCCCATGATAATCTTGCATTTTTAAATCAAATGTCATTTTTGATGCTTCTATATGCAAAAAATAATATTTNTTATTTTTTTAAAGAAAAAATTTTGGGTTTTTTTTTTTTTTTTTTTTTTTTTTTTTTTTTTTGGGTTCCATCTAATATTTTTTTAATTTGGGTCCCAAGTAAAAACTAAAATGAGAGAAAGGAATTGTGGTAAAGTTCAGTACTTGTTCTTAAGCATATTCACAGATCCTCAGCTATAACAGTATGTGGACTTCATGTTTAAAATGAAGAAAATGATCTATTGAGACTGTTTTGATGTATGCAATTTATCACCTCTGTAGTCCTTATCTCTCCCTCATTATTCATTCTGTACTGGTGCTGACTATTTCTTTTGACATATATGAATTTGACTGTTCAGTCCATATGGCATCTGCCCACCTTGATGTTACCACATTTTCTGAAGTGACAGATTTTCTTAATCCTATCCTACCTTGTACTGACATTTAGGTGCATCTTTAGAATGTCTTTTGTTCACTGTGTCTGTATAGCTAGCCGTTTCTTTGACTTTTATTGCTTTAAAAATGATTGGGTTTTTTTAGTAAATTTCTAGCTCTCCTTCCCTAGAAAGTATGAGACAGAAAAATGCATTTGCTGCTAACACTAAAAATAGATTTTTGTTGAGTTGGTTTCTTTATGATATAACACAAACTGTTCCATACATTCCTGGTTGCTAAAATTGTAGAAATTCAGTTACTTCCCTTTGTCCTAAAATTTCTTGGATTATTTCTTGTCAGCATTGGACAGGGATTTGCAACAATTTAAAAGTGTGTTGTAATACACATCTTGCAAGGGCTCCCCAAGGGAGACCTCAAACAATTCATAGACACCTGCATCACTAGTACCCTAAAAATTCAGAATTTATCCCTAAGCTGGGCAAATGTGCATTAAAAGTCAGAAGTCATGGGCTTTGTGCAGCATGTTAAAAGAAATCATCTCTTCCCACACGAAGTGCTTGCATGCACTTACTTGATTTATCCAGCTGAGTTACAAAAGACAACTTACATAGTCTTTCCCCAAATACATGCTTAAAAGCTTGTATCACTTTTGGTTTCTTCACCCAAGTCAAAACTATCCCAATAAGAGTGAGGATTTTGTTGGTGACACTTACAATGTTATTTACTTCAGCTCAGCAGCATTAAATTTGTGGTATTCATTTTTTAATCCAGAGCCAATCTTATTAAATGTGATGTAGGATAAACTCAGAAGCTGAAAGCTTACTAATGCATAAAACTATCTATTTTATAATATTATCTTCTCTCTCTGTTACATGTTGTCTAGTAATGGATTTTTTTCTATCCAATCTCAAAGCACAAAGCTTAATTTGAGATATCTTTATTCTAAGAACATAACACTTGTCTGGATTCCTTCAAGCTCTTGCTGAAATATTTTTTCCTTTCTGCCTTGCATGGCTGTCTTGAAGCCCTTGATATCCTTATTTCTCATAATAATGGTCAGTATGTTGTGAGAAAGTATAGGAAAAAGAGAGAAAAAAACCCCATTTTAGTGTGTTTGACCATTGTTGACTGTGGGGTCTTTGACATCCAATTTAATCCTCTCTACCCTGAACTCCCTCACTGAGAATGGAAATAGAGAAATCATATTCACTTCTATGAAGTATATGAAAAGCAATATCAAAAAATAATTAAATCTTCAGAAGAAATCTGTGAATATCAATGTCTGAAATCTTGGAATACTTACTATAAAGATCACTTCCATTCAGATCTCTCAGGTGATATTCAGCACTTGTTATCCCCTTTGTGTGGGACAGCAAGTCTCTTCCAGGTTTTTTTTCTTTTTCCCCTAGCCCTTGCAATTTCCTTTTCTAATATGTTTCAATACATTTTTTGATATAATAAGGATTTTTTTCACTACTAAGACTGTCTTCTCCCATAGATCTAAAAGTGTTAGTTTCATACTACTTACAGTTGAATATTAAGTTCCTTTCTGAATTAATTTATGAAGACCCATATTTATTTTTATCAGTGTTATTAAGCAAACTTATGATGTCTGATGCATTAGATCTCTGCTGGCATCTAATTTTTATAATAAAAAGGTATTGCTTAATCCACATAATAATAATAGTAAAAATAATAATAACAATGACTTGAATGAAAGCAACTTATATCTATGTATTAATTTTCATCTTTCATCCCACATATGCTGTAAATTTTAAAGATTACCTGTTATTGGATTGATTTTTTTCTTCTAATTGGAGAAGTACAGATGAGATGTTTAATGTGCAAATCTATAAGAATACAGAAACCTGAAGTTTTCAAAACCCAGAACTTCTTTCCAAGCAGTATAATAAGAGTCAATATTTTTAGAAAATTAGACCATCAAATTCTATTTTTTATATAACAGAAATTATAGTGATGATCTTATTCTACTCTAAAATTGCTCATTTTCCATAAGAGTGGCCCCACAGCCTTATGTTCTGTGGGTTTTAATTTTCTTTTTTCCCCATCCCTAAGGACTTCTGGGTTATTACTTCCCAGGTACATTACCACAGCCACGCAAATGTTATTTCTCTTTTTTTACAAGGCACTTTTAAATATTTCATTTACAATAATAGCAACAACTAAACAGATAAAGTGGTAAAGAGGGCAGAAATATTATACAGATGTGTGTGTGAATGTATGTGTACATGCATATAAATACTTACAAAAATAGAGAATTATTAAGATTTTCTAGAAGATGGAAATAATTTCTCAGATAGGAAGATGCTTTGTATTTAATGCTAATACCAAAAAGGGAGAAAAAAGTGCTTTTTCTGATACAGGAGAAAAATATGAAGTGTTCATAATGTTGCAAAGAGCATCAGGAACAAAATTAGGAAAGCAAACTTGGAAGGTCAAAAGCTGTTATAGTACCCAAAAGAAAAGCATCATTTGTTCTGATGAGCAGCCCCTACTGGTAAAAGCCCCTACTTACCCTTTTGTTATCATCAAACAACCATTTCTGAACTGCAGAAATTAAAGAAAGGTCTTTTCTGAGCAACCCGCCAGAAGTGAGCTATTTCAGGGAACAGTAATGTAGGTCCTGAGAAGAAAGCTGTTATGCTCTTGCACTGCTGACTTTTTGAAACTAGAAACACTTCCACAATTAAAAATATTTTTTTTTTATCTAGAGGTAAATATTTTATTTTCTGCACTATACTACAGTAGGTGTAATAGAATGTGACAATAAAAATCATGTATTTTAAAATCACTTTAACTAAGAAAACTTAATTGTATGATGATTTGAATGGCATGAATGCAAGGCATCTGAAGTATAATATACCAGTGCAAGCAGTCTTCTTTACAATCATCTGTGTATGGATATAAATTGAAAAGTGATTTTAACAAAGTAAATAATGTCCACAGTGTTGTATGTTGAGTTCTTAGAAGATTCTTAGTTGCACTGCTGTCAAGAACTCCAAGCACCAGTAAAGGCAATTGAGCTATACAGCTAAGAAAAAAGTTCTTACACCAGTTTTCCTTTTTGTTTTATTATTAATATTTCCTTCTCCAGAGCTACTTCATTTAACTTCATTTCAACAGAAAAAATGTTTGATATATAACACACTTCTATTTCAGTATTTGGTTTAAATGGTAGTAGTTTGCCATGTTGGCAGATTAGAAGCTTTTTATAAGATCAGTGTAGACTCTGAACCTCTAACACTGGTTTTGGGTAGTTAATGGTACTTTTTTTTGAGATCCAGAAAACTTCTGGTCAGAAGATTTTATCAAACTTTGTAGTAATAGAACCTTATCTTTCCGGGTTGATTTCTGCATAAAATTTTGGGGGGGGGGAAAAAAAAAAAAGTGTTTAAGGTATAGAATATTGGGAGGCTTTAAACAAAATTTTCATTCACTGAGAATGAAGTATATAATAGTTTGGGGTTTTTTTCTTGAACAAAATTATTTGGGTTAAAAAATTTCTCTTTTGTACAAAAATACTGCCCTTTGCTTCTTCTACAGATAGTTTTGATTGTAGCTCATTTAATTCTCTTGTTATATTTGCTTTCTATTTTGAGAACATAATTTTCCTGAAGTGATTGATTTCAGTTTTTTAAAAAAGCCTATAGTAATCTCTTGGGGTAGGCCAAAACCAGAAAGGAGAGAGGACATCAGCTTTTATATTATCCTTCTCCACGTCCTCCTCCTTGTCCTCATCTTCTATTCTGTTGATCTTACTGAACTGAAGAATACATTTATTAATGTTTTATGTTAATGTATTCTTTAGAAGAAATGAAAAACTAAATTTATCCTCATTTCTAGGAAAAAAATCCCAAATATTTTCTCAATTTTATCTTTTTAAACAATGCTTAGATATTTCCTCTTTTATACTGACTGCATTTGGAGTGGTAAGCAATATATATGGCTTGTCCAAAAGAAGAAAATAGCATAGAGGAACTCAGGTTGTTAATTTGCCACCTGTTGGCAGCTCCACACTTGCATCTTGCTGGCTATGTGTGCAGAGAAGAGGAAAAGTTGCTCTATCTGAAGGAAGAGGGGAAAAAAATGATGCCTTGCAAATTAAAGAAGCAGCGTCAGAATTCACATGACTTTGACACTTTTCTGTTACCTTTAAGTCCTGCATTGAGTTTCTTCTTCATGCTTTGTTTTTCTCTTGTGACCTTTGCTTTAGGGTGTTTTGCACAATAGTCCAGTATATATTTCACAGTATTATAACGACAGTAAATATTGATAAGACAACTCTACTATAGTTAGTTCAAGTAACTGTGCCTCAGTAGGCTTTAATTTCTTCCTGTGTTACCCCTGCTTTAGAATGAGAAAAGTTGTGTAGCATAGGTGGTGTATCATTCCCTTGCACAACTTTTATAGTTCCTGTCCACAGAAACACTTTAAAAACCATTCTCTATAAACCAGGAAATTTCCTAAACTGCTTAAATCAGTACATACAGCATGGTTACTAGGCACATTCCATTATATTTAGTATTCTTGAAAAATATTAGTTATCTATTCATTGTCTGAAGTGGATTCCATCTCAATATTTTGCAGTAACCATGGTGTTAGTTCTGTCAGAGTATATCAAGTACTTTAATAGTGTAATGAAAATGCGGTTCACTAAGATACTGTGATAAACAAAGTTGCTTCTGGAGAATTCTTACATAAAATTTGCATGCAGTTCATAGATCTCCCCAAAACCCTAAGATAAAAATGAAAAGCAGACTCTGAAGAGTTTCTCTTTGTTTGATGACTCTCTAGCCTTGAAAAAATACTGAAGTTGATTGTTATGGCTGGAAAATTATACTTTTTGTGGAAAGCAAAGTGAAAGTTTTCTGTTAAAGCCACACTTTGAGAGTGGTGAAAATAATTTTCAGAGATTCCTGAAAATTCTTGGAGAGACATCTCTGTTTTCAGAGGTATTTTGCATGGAGACTTACATAATATTCTTCACTCTATACAGGCAATTTCAGCAGTGCTAGCTATTCCTCTAATCAGTGCTTTTAATTTCTGACCACAAAGGGCAGCTTTAACAGCCTCTACCGCTGTATGATACCTGAACTTATTATAATGGCGTGGAGAAACAGACAATCACATTTCAAACGTAATTCTAGGTCTTAGACACATTGTGGTGTTATGTCAGTCATTTAAGCTTCAATTGTCCAAATCTTTGCAAAGTTTTATAAGGCTATACTTGGATATTATGTTTTCATGGTGAGAGGATGCTTATGGTGAGTGTGAGGTTCAGATTATAGGAACCTAGATTTAGATGTGAAAACACAGTGAATCCCTGGGTGTAAGCTGTCTTTTGCAATGGTTACTGGAGATTTAGTCCATAAACACAGTCAGTGAAGAGTATAAACAATTTTTCTCACCTCCTACAGGTCTCTGATACTGGTTATTTAAAAAAAAAATCTTTGGACTCTGTTGACTGTATGGTCTAGATTTCTGCTGGCAAAAAAAGCAGCTTAGATTTTCAGCTCATATTTAGACCTACATAGTTGTGCATGGAAAAGTAGCTATCCACAGAAGATGAATGTAACCTGTAGAGAATGATTTTTGCACTAAGGGGTAGTGGTGATGCTGTACATTTGCAATGGCAATTCTTGAACCTCCTTATTGACCACTGATACGATCCTTCAAAGAGGAGGGAAACAGCTGTACTTGATTAGGACTGCAGAAATAGGGTTTTTTCTTCTTTATTTCAAAGCAATAAGGGTATTAATATAAACAAATTGATATGTTTATGTACTCTGGAAGAGATACAAGTAAGATATAATTTTTGTGGGTTTTTTTATTTTCTGGTTCATTCATCAATTTTTAATAAACTGATGAAAAGAACAGATTATAAAAAAATACAGTACTTAAAATTAAACTGGTCATTGTGCCAGTGCACTCATTTTGCATATGTGCTTAATCGAAACTGCACTTTTTTTTTTTAATTTTGAAGTGTGTTACTTGAAATCCTTATCAAAATCGTCCAGAACTCAACTCTGTGTGGCTTGAGATCTAACACTGCTGTCATAAATGATATATGATACTGATATGTAGGCATTCAACTCTCCAGTTCATCAGCTGAAAATGAAAACGTTTATGTTTACTTCTAAGAAGAGAGAGAGAGAATATGCTTATCCCTTGAGAGGACAAGGTGAAGTCATTGCTTTCAAGGATACTACCACCTGATGTCAAGCAACATCAGGGAGGTCTTTATAGGCAAATCTGGAAGATACAGGATTGTGCAGAGAAGAGCAGTGAAAATGTTTGGAACCTTAGGACTGAGGCCCAGGATATGTGAAGCAAAAATTATTTTTACTTTTCCAATTCTTATCTTTGAAGAAAAAAACAGTGAAAGGAGGGATGGCCTAATGATTTCCTTCCCATACTTCAACTGCAAACTGATATTATACCTGTTCTATGTACTCATATGCAAGTATGCATATTTATGTTTTGTAACACACACTTTTTATATCAATAATACATACCTCCATTAAAACTCTGCAGACTGGCAGTAAGTAAACTGCAGGTATGTGAGTGATATTTCATGCAATTTCAGCACTGAATTGGTGTGGGGTTATTCCCCTTTTATCCTTCTCTTGGTCCCATAGGATTTAGATGACAGAAGAAGAGTCCAAAGGGGAATCCACAGATGCTTAAGGATCTTTTGCTACACACCTATTAACAGTCATAACAAAATGGTAGCAGAATCCTTGCCCGTGTGAAATATACCAACTCACATGATGAGTGTTTGTCCTGTGACTGGATCAACTGGATTCAGAAAAGGCTTGACAGTAAAAAATCTCCTTGTGCAATGGCTATGTATTTTAGTTTGTGAACAATGTCAACCCTTTTCAGATATGGAAAGAGATAATAAAATGTGGCAGTGCTGCAGTTCAGGCAATAAGTACTGATCTTCTGGAATAAGTTTCTTATAAAGCTTTTTCTCAGTACTAGAAAATAGGGGAAAAAATTACTTGGGTATTACAGTGATGAAGATGGAGAGTTTTGCACATAAATTTGAGTTATGCACATAAATGTGGCATCTTGTAACCTGGAAGCCTCCCACAGAACTGGGTGAGTCACTAAAGACTTCAGCCACATTTCTGTTTTTCAGGTTCATTTACCACTACCAATATATAGCACATTCTACCAATGATACTTCTACAATACATTTTCTAATGAATTTATTGAAATCTATTTTCTTGTTATGGAACAAACCCACAAAATCCAGAGCAGGAAGCTGTACACATTTTAAATTGTTTAATGACATTCAAAGCATTATTGGTATAGCTATAAAGAGCAATGACACAACAGGTATATAATACAGTGAGATATTTGAGAGGAAAAAGGTGTTTTGTTCATTCCTCAAAAGCAAAATACTCTTCTTGAGCTCTTCCAGTTTGACTGAACTGACTTAATAAAGAACTTGAGAGAAATTTTAGCTAAAACCAACATTAGTTGTTCTCAGTCGTAATAAATCATTTTTCTACATTAACAAAGGGTTTTTTTTTTTTCCCTGGTTTGAAAGCCCCACACCTTAAAGGACAGTAATCAAATAATTTATTTTGGGCAGTGCAAGGGAGCCAGCTATATAAATCCTGTTGTGATATGATAATCTGAACTTTCACATTTTCTCATAAGTGAAAGTTGTATAGCATGTAAGGAAAAGAAAATTTGTTTTTTACCTTTTATGCCTGTTACAAATGATGGCATTTAAGATGATGGGAATTTTGCAGGTAAAAAACTGAAAATTAGGTATGAAAAGAGAGAGGATGTTAAAAATACTTGTAAAAACTGACAATATTTATGCGTAATACTAATATTTAGTAAGGTTTCCAAAATTAATACCTTTTAAAATATAAATTTAATGTTAGTGCCTCATTGCATAAGTTACTTCTCAGTGATGGGCAAGTTCCTGTGAGCACATTATTCCAAAGAAAGATTTGTGAAAAGATTTCCCTCACTCTGAGACATTTGATAATCTGATGAGAGCAATAGAGAGGAGTAGTTTTGGTAGAGCAAAAATTTTATTTGCTATAGGGATTATTTTGACAGATTGGCAATGAGAGTCTTCAAGTTGTTTTTCAGGAATTATGATAGTGATAATTATGATAATTACTTATTAAGAATAATGGAGTTTCTGGGTTACTGTTATTTTTTTTCTATAGGCTTATAGGTCTGTAAAATGTGGAGTGAAACCCCATATTTTAAATACCTTTTAAATCCTCTAAAATACTTTAAAAATATGGTCTTGAATTTATTTTGTGAGATGAAAGCAGAACTAATAATTTATAGTGTTATTAACCTTGCTATTAACTTTGTAACTTTAAATATGTGGGCATGTTTTTTCATTTTTAAAAAATAAGGCAATCATCCATATGATTTTTTTAATTGCATTTTACAATTACCACGTTTTAGGATACTCTTCCCATTTTTTTGAAGCTGGTATGGACAAGTTAATTTTAGTTACCTCAGTTCCCCTTTATCTGGGTTCTGTAAAGCTCATTATGGAAAACTAATGACTCCCTGTGAAGAGCTGTCCCCAGCCAGGACTTTACAGAGGCTTTTGGGTCTTGGTTTTATTTTTGACTGATTAGATTCAGATTTCATATTGACTTGCATGTCTGCTATGATCATTAAGTCCTTTTATAGAAGCTACTTTTTAGGGTACTGTTCTACATTCATGTCCTACATTCCTCATTCACATGTGAAGTTGCTCAACTTTACACCTGGCTACCTTTGAACACATTTTGCTTGAATGAGCAACTGACTATAATGATTTTGCTGTCATTATCTACATTATCTTCCTGTCATGGACATTCATAGAAATTTACATCCACATCATCTGTCGTTGTTACGGACACGAAAAGAACCAGACCACTCAGGCTCAGGGATGAGCAGAGAAAGAGAGAGTTTATTATCATTTTAGGACTTAAATAGAGTTTGGGATTTGATCAAGGATTGGTAGACGAAAGGAACACCTCTCTGACCCCAGTGGTCAGTTCACCAGTCCATCACAGACTGGTATGAAAACAATCTACTTGTTTATGGTACATTCGTGATAAACTCCACTAGAAATATGTAAATAGTCATCAGAAGGCTAGAGAACAGGGCAACATCATCTGTGGAAATTTTGTGAAGTATCAGCTTTCATACCGAGACATTTCCTGTAAAATGATGATTCTGCAATGACAACTACATTTCATTACAGAGAAATTATTTTTCCTTCAGATACGAGTTTTTATTCCAAGAAAGCTATGGCCTGCTGTTATTCAGTTACCTTTAGAAAGTTTTCTAAAAAAAAAAATTAAATTAGATTTGTCTGATGAAGTTCATTTTTTCATAAACCCATGTTGACAGCATTATATTCATGATTTTCTGTAGTCCATTCTCATATCATGTGTTTTATTATTTCCCTTGGATATGCATCAAGCTCTTCAGCTTAGCTGGGATACCCGTCTTTGCCTTATGAATATTTAAACAATCTTTTTTTTCAGACTTCCAAATTTTCCTGGTATTCTGAGATTTATTAAAATGCTAAGAGCTAGTCAACTCTTCCAAAATTATTAGGAACAAATTATCTAACCTGACAGATATATGTCCCTATAAAAAAAAAACAAACCCTGTTTATCACCTTCCTCAGTTGCCCATGGCTTGGAAAATACTTTCTCATCTTAGGTAACAAAAAGATATTTTCTCATTCTTTGTTTTTTTTTCTGTTGGGTTTGTATTTTTTTAAACTATACCAGACATGGAATTCTTAGCTTTTCTTATCAGTTTTCTTCACTTCCCCTTTTCCCTTCTGTACCTTCCCTTCTCAACTTCATTACTTTTTCCACCTTTATGCCTCTGCCTAGCAATTCTCAGGGACTAAGGATCAACCTCACAAACCTCACAGGCACAGGGACAGACCTCTCTTGATTTGTTCAGCTTCTCAAAACTCCAGCCACACATCTCTCACTAAGACAGGCAGACAAACATATCAAACACACAGCTTGCCAAATCCTTTTACACCCAAGAAGACTGGCAGCTTTAAATGATTTTCCCCCCACTTCTTTTTACCTGCATTGTTAGGCTGTTAGGGTATTTACATCCCTGCCCAGCTTTACTGAATTTTAATTGGAGCACTGAAATGTTGCAGGAAGTATGACAGCCAAGAAAGAGTTGTTTAAACAGTAGTATTGATAAAATCCTATTAGTTCTAATAAATTACTTTTGGCAGCTATACTCCTGGTTTTGAGAAGGATAGATCCTTCATGAAATTTTACCAACTTCTCTCCCAGCCATTTCTAAAGTTCTGTCTATTTTTAGTAATCAAAAACATTATTTTGACAGAGTGATTTTGTGTACTCTTATTCAAGATTATATGTTTTTGTTGTATGCACTTTCTCACATCTGTCTCTTTAGTACCTCAGTTGCAATGGTAGCCTGTAGCATGATAGGTTAGAAACCATCCTGGGCCTTAGATAACTTGTATTTTCATCTGGACTATGCCAATGGATTATTATGTAGCCTTAGGCCAGTCATTCGGCTTCCTTCACACTCTGTAGTATCTGTACAGTGCTTTGAAATCACTAAGTAACTAAAAACTGCTATGTACATTCTATATATTATTCTGCTCACATAACTGATCTCTCAGTGTATTCAGCTCCAGAAGCATTACACTGTGGGCTAACTTTACATATGTCCAAAGCAGTGACTTTTTAAAATTTGAACTAGAAAACATTATAAAGCAAAAAGTCTTTTGCATGTTAATCTTAAAAGAAAATAGCATTATATTTTATTAGGGCTAGAAAAGTCAATACTTTAAGGAAGGAAAGACAGTCTATCTCACAAACCTTTATTTCCAATTCAGAAGTAAATAGAATGCAATGAATAGCATGGATAGCTATAAATAATTGTTAGTTGAAAATAAATAATCACTGAAAAAATGCATTAAACTGCTCTTTGCATGCTTTAAACGTAAGATACATTGTAAACAGGCATTCAGATTATCAGAATATATATGGTTGGCTGCTGTAGCATACAAAATCAAGTTCTTTAATAGCACCAGGGCAAGGGCCAGTAGATCTCCCAAGTGCAATAAAAATACAACATCAGATAAAGTGGGTGAAATGTTGAAGCCAGTTTCTATAGTTTTCAGTTCAACTCAATTACCAAAGCTGAAGCCACTGTTTACATCTCAGGAAGAGTCTGTCCAAGCTACTGTAAGCCTTTTACTTGTGGCTTTTTGAACCGTGAACTAAATATTAAAAAAAGAGAGATAAAGCTATAAAAGAAAATGGTATCCTTATGTTATCAGCTGATTTGGTTTAAAATGTGTTTGCTGACTAACTCTGGAGATCTGGAGTCCCTTGCTGTGGACAAACATAATTTTTATTAAGTCTGACTGTGCTAGTGCGAAGGTTTACGTCAACATTCTTCCATGGCTTCCGAGACATTTCATTCACACTAACCAGATTAGTCAACAAAAAAAAAAAATCAAAGTATCTTAATTATTCCACAGTAGCTAAATTTATCTTAATGGCATGTGTTGGGGAATGCTTATGCAAATCTTTTAACTGGCAGAGTTTAGGGGATTTGGCTGAGAGAAAGTACCACCAGGTAAGGAGAAGCTGGAGTATAAACCAATGGCAGTGTCCTGTGTGGGGAAAGCTGGATGTTAAATGTGAGTCTTTCCACGTGTTCAGTTGATGTTACCCCTTGGGATGGTAGACAAGACCTTTCCTTTAACCTTAGACAATATATTCAGATTTGGTAATCAAAGAGTTTATGTAACCGAAGTAAACATAAGTTAAGTGTACCTGTGGTTCAAAAACATATATTTTAGGAATAATATGTGAGAAGTAAAGATTAGTAATTTATATATTCCTCTTGAAATCAATAACATTTGAATGCAAAAATATCCCATAAATTGATCATTAACACTGCTAAATCAAATAATCATAAGCAAGGCAGATTTCTTTGAATCAAATTGATTTTAATCCTTCATTTTAATCACAATTTAAATCAGCAAGTAAGATTTGCTGATTTAGATAATTGATGCCAATCTTATTTTGCATTTGTATTTTAGTTTAGAAAAAGGTAATTTTCATGACCTGGAATAACCTTTAGGAAAAAAAAAATTGACTAGCAGCACAAAGATTTCTTCTTCTTGCATGATATATGATAAATGAAAAAAAAAAGGGGTTCGATTTTGAGCAGTTTAAAATATATCTATTTAGATTTTTAAATTTTTTTAGGTTTTGACCAGTTTAAAATTTTTTGTGTTTTGATCTTTTAAATTTGTTTTGTGGTGGAAAATGGTTAAGAATTCCTTTGGGGTTTTAAAAAAATATTACCTTTTTTTAAGAAGATTACTTGTGTTTTCTCTCACGCAGAATAGAAACTAAAGTGAAACTTAAAACATACTGTCAATTTTTAAGTCTTTTTCCTGAATTAAACAAAGGCACCATGAAATATGATGGACACATATATAGAATAAAATGTATCAAATATATTTAAATGTTAAATGACTGATTTTTTTTCACAGAAGAGAATTTATTACTGTGTTTAATATGGTTTCTGAAAACAACAGGCCAAATTAAAAAAAAAGAAAAAAATATTATATTTAATCATGTAGATGACTGCTATAAGGATTTGGTGAATATTTATGTATGTTGGAAAATTTCACTTGGATATGTCTGTGGTTTAGTACATATGTAAGCTAAAAACAACTCAGTGAGAGTCTTTTCTTTCATTTGAAAAAAGATTTTCTGATTTTTCCCATGACTGTATATTGCCATGCTGAAAGAGAATAATAATGTTTTCAAACCCAAGGTCAGCTTGCCAGTCTCAAACACAGAAATACTACTGTGTGTTTGCAACAGTGTTTGAGAGTAGTTAAAGCAAAAAAAAAAAAAAAAAAATGAGATTGTAGTTAAAGCAAAAACTCTCTGCACTGTATATTTTAATAAAATAGATTAAAAATATTATAATAGCTAAAATTAAGTTATTCAGTACCTATCATCACACTGACCTTAAAATTAGGTATTTTCCCTTTATCTTCTTGTGAACCCTCCTGGATAGTTCACTAATTGTTGCTTTACATTGTTATTTAAAACATAAACAATAAGCCAATTCTATTGTCCTTTTGTAACCACTGCTCATGTGTCTAACATTCGTTATTAAACATGGAGATATGTGAAATGTCAGTGTTGTTACCTATTTAACCTCTTCTATTACAGGATGATTCTGTACACAATACAGCATAGGTCTGTTTCTTATAGCTGAAAAATGCTTACTAATTAATAATGAACCAGGAATCAATGACTTCATGGCTACCCAAAAAGATTAAGAAACAGATGTTATGTGGCCAAAAAACCTAAAAATCAAATTCTGCCTGATGATCCTTATCTTTTTCTATTGACAGAACAGCAGACCTGATGAATAGAAAAGTAACATTATCTTAAAGAAGTTATGCAGACATAACTTCCAAAAAAGCTCACAAACTTTTCTAACCATGATTGAATTCATGTATTTAAAAGTGGCTGAATAATCAAATACAAAAAATATATCATCATCAGCTCAAATTGTAATTGCAGACAGTCTGATTCACACTGGCCCTTCTTTGGGCAAGATTTGGACCAAATGAAATCCTAAGGTCCCTAACTATTGAAATAATTCTTTAATTCTGTGCTTTTATAATACTGAAGCAGTATGCAAGGATTTTGGAAGGTGGGGCTAAAATTAAAAGTGTTCTTACATCAATTCAGTAGAAAGTGCAAATGTAATTCACGCTATCTTATACTGAGGAGCTGCCTGAAAAAAGTCCTGAAACATTTTTTGCATGTAACTTTGGTGGTTCAGTGATTAGTAAATACACTGGGGTTACAAGTATAGTGTGAAAGTTTTGTGTTATTGTCAACTCAGTTGTTGGAACATTCTGGCTGTCATATGACTTTATATCAAAAGGATGTGAAAGGTATTTTTAGATTATGTATATCATTATGCAGCCTCATTCTTAGGATCAAAGATTCAGAGGAAAATGCCAAGAAATGTGCCAAAAAAACCCAGCTGTTTGGGAAAAGTGCTGTGGAAGCTACTTAGATAAGTAAAGCTAATATACTTTCACATGATTCCATTTAGTATTTAGAAGTATCTTTTTTTTGCATAAATACATACAGTCAATCAATTGTGCAGTCAGAATATATACATTACCATTAAACAAAAGTGATACAGTTTATATTAAAAGGTTACAATCAATCGTCTCTAGGAGTTTGAAATTTAACCGTATTATTCATGTTCAGTGAAAGTTCTTTGATGTATGGGAGAGCATAAAGGGTCATTTAAATTGTAAGAAATACAGTGTTTGGATAATTAGGAGGCATAAACCTAAATCTTTTTATGATATTCATTTCTATTGAATTAAAATAAGGAAGATTCAGATAATGATGTGAATAACAATGAGTACTGGGTTAAGCTGATGTTCCCAAGTAAGTCGAAGAGCTGTATGAACTGAATTCAAATATGTGGGATGTGGTATCTATTGATATTTAATCTTTTTCTCCTTCCTGGCTTTTGTAAAAGTTAGAAGTGAATAGATATTCTGAAAGTAGTGGTTTACCTTTTCCCTTGTGTCAATAGGAAAAAAGAACTTTCCCATTATTCAGATGAATGGGGTTTAGGCCTTTTTTTATACATTCTAAATTAAAAGAACACTAAAAATAAAATATACTGCTTAATATCTGAAACATCTGAAACTGAGATATACAGCAATACACTGCTGCACATATTAACTCATCTCCTTTGCTCATGGTGTCTTTCCCTATTCATATATAATGCACACAGCAGCTCTGACTTTGGTTTTCTGCTTTTCCTTTCAGGTTTGGATATATTCTTCATAAGAACGATCCCATGCTCCAGAAAATTGATCTGGAAACGATGTCGTACATCAAGACAATTAGTTTAAAGGATTATAATTGCATTCCTGAGTCACTGGCTTATACACATCTTGGAGGATATCTTTTTATCTGCTGCAAGCCTGACACCACTGGGGCTGTCCTGCCGCAGCTCATAGTGGATAGCGTTACTGATTCCGTGATTGGATACAATGGCGACGTGACGGGTACACCACACATCTCTCCAGATGGACACTACCTTCTCAGCATTGATGATGCAAAAGGCCTCATGAGGATCCAGTCCATAACACTGAGAGGAGAAATACAGGATGCGTTTGACATTCACACTAATTTGCACATATCTGATGTAGCTTTTCAGCCATCCTTCACTGAAGCTCATCAATACAATGTCTACTGCAGCTCCAGCTCACAAACTGATGTTCTCTTCATGGAGCTCTCCTCTGGCAAGGTGAAGATGGTGAAGAGTCTGAAGGAGCCCATCAAGGCAGGCGAATGGCCTTGGAACAGTAAGAACCGTCTTATAAAAGACAGTGGCCTTTTTGGTCAGTATCTCATGACCCCTTCCAAGGAATCTCTGTTTATCCTGGATGGACGGCTCAATAAGTTAAATTGTGAAATCACCCAAGTTGAGAGAGGCAACACAGTAATTTGGGTTGGAGAAGCATAAGAATCTGTGTTAGATATTTACTGAGTTAATAGTTTTACAGTACATTGCACTTAAATTAAACCATTCTTCAAATTTACACAATTTTAGTTTTAAATTGTTAGGCTCTTCTATACCTGTTATTTCTTTGACATGTACACAATTTGAATCAACTTCCACATAAAAGTGACTAAAATGATGGCTATTTGATAATGGTACTCCTTAATAATTATCAACTGCGATTGTGTTGTTTGAAATAACTAAATACTGAAATTGATGATAAGTATAATAAATTACTGGAAAAAAGAAGAAAAAAAAAAACAACAACCAAAAGAGCTTCAGGAAATTTAATATGATATTTTGCATTTGTAAATGGAAGACTTAAATATGATTCAAATTTTATGTTGTTTTGCTTCAGACACAAAACAAGAGCTGTTGTACAACAACCTTTGACTCCTTAAACTGAAATGTTATGTCCTGTCCAGTCCACCATTAAATCTTTTTGTGCCTTGAAGCAAAAGTCTCACAAGAAAGACAAACATATAAATTATAAAATTTGTTCCCACTGTGGCTACAGAATTGCTTGTCATTGGAAAGAAAGTTTTGCTATCAAATTCCAGGTGTCAAGTTGTGCAACATACATGGACAGGAAAAAGAAAAATTATACTTGCAGTGCTTTCTGATCACTGCATTTTGGAGTTTATTTTTATGGTGTCTTAGTTGAGAAAGCTGCTTGCAGAAGCTTAACCTTTTTTTAGAAAAAAATAGATGTTAGGTTTTTCAGCTATCAGAGCGTGGCATCAGCAAGGCGTTTCAAGTCTACCGAAGAGAAATATTGTACATCCTTTCAGAATATACCACATTCTAAAAACCTGTCATCACAAAGCTTCACTTATATCATTGAGGAAACTGTTAATTAAACATAAAGAAAATGCATTTTAAGAAAGTGAGAATGCAAAGAACTGAAGTCTGCGACCAGTAGATAACATTTTTGCTTATTCATTGTACCATTGATTCCTATTTGTTAAACCATTTGATTAGCTCAGCAGGTTTTCTAGTCCTTACATCCAACTGGATTAGTGCAAAAAAAAAAAAAAAAAAAAAAAAAAAAAAAAAAAAAAAAAAAAAAAAAACCAACAGAAACTTTGTATTTTTTATAGTTTGTTTACTTAGTATTCTAATATAACACTGGTTAAACATGTAAATGGGAAAAATAAGATTCCCAGAAGTAGAATAACAAGTCAGTAGAAAGCCAGCAGTTAACATCTATCCAGACTCAGAGCAATGACTTAAAAGTTTGAGAGTATTTTTATTTTTATTATGTTTTTTGCTAAAGAATGCTTATAAACTCTTAAACTGACCTCCATTTACAGAAGGCAATCAGAAAAAAATATCCTTTTTTAAACAAAGTTTTACTGCAATTTAGATTGTGTAAAATTGCTTTGAAATCTGGAATTTTCTAGCACTGTAATCTTGTGTGCATTGAGCATTCTGTCCTGTGTGGTACAGTAGATCTCTTTAGCTTGAGCAAACCTCTGGGTAAGTAGCTTTAACTGGGATAAAAATTTGCTTACATTTCTAGCTACTGAATCTGTTTTCCTTTTTAAGAACTCCTCTCCATTGTGAACAAACAATAATCATGTAAACTGTCTGTTACTCAATTGCAGTAGTCTGTCTCATGCAGTTTTTGTTCTGTAATTTATACCACGTGAATGTTCTGTATGTAGAAAATGCTTGACAAAAGGAGAATAAACCCCATAAATTTTAAACAGTCCTGACTTTGGTGAATCATCGAATCAGCCACACTGAGCTGACAAGTAAAACTGACTATTTGAGAGCACCTAGTATTTTAAATAGATGTATGAAAATAGATGTATTTATACATATGCAAAATAATATGCAGTGGGTAAAGAGAAATTTTTAGAAAAGCTTAAGTTACTGGAAAAGTTTCCTTTGGCTGTTACAAAGAAGGCTCATTTTATAGCACAGGCTCATCTATCAGCACATCTAAAGCACAAGCACAGGCTGAGTGGAGAATGGGTTGAGGCAAGCCTTGGGGAGAAGAACTTGGGAGTGTTAGTGGATGAAAAACTCAATATGACTCAGCAGTGTCTGCTTGCAATCCAGAAATCCAACTGCATCCATGGTCTGCATAAAGAAAGACCTGACCAGCAGGTTGAGTGACATGATTATTATTATTTGCCTTCAATAATTCTACTTCTTTTTTGACAATACTGTCCAGACTGTGTGTGTAAACAATGGGCACAGCTTCTCACCATTGTTTTTTCAATGCAGTTAAATAATATTGGGTCACCCTGTTTGCTTTCATAGCTCTTATGGCTGAAGTTCAGCTTTCACAAACACAGATGACCTGACTGAAGGCTTTAATCTGAATGAGGGGAAGAGCTGGAACCTGTTTCCATTTTTTTGCTAGCAGCTCTATAAGGAAAGCTGATGTAAGGGGGCTTTTTTTTAACCCAGAGAGAGAACATCTCCAGGGAGGCCTAATAGTAGCCTGCCAGTATCCATGAGAGGTTATAAAAGAGAAGGGTTAGATTCATCACAGCTGTGCATAGCAGGAGGACAAGTCAGCATCTTAAATTAAATCAAGAGTTTCAGGCTGCATGTAAGGAAAAGCTGTGATGACAGTCAAGCATGGGAGCAGGTTACTTAGAGAGACTATGCAATCTCCATCCTGGGTGTTTTTTAACACCCTTCTGGATTATGCCCATCTGTCCTTTAGTGGAACTGGTTCTGACTAGCAGAGTGTCAGACTAGAGACCTGCCAAGGGCCCTTCAAATCTCAGTTGTCTTGTGATTCTATCATTACAACTTGGGGATGGAGACTTAATTTGTTTTAGTTGTTTAAGTTTCTGATTGAGTTTAATGTAAAACCTACAAGTGTTACGGTTGGGCTGAAGTATGGCCTAAGCAAAACTCAAAAACCAGTATGTTTTGTCACTTGAAATCCTTAGCTCGGAACATCTCACTTTAAACCAAGGATGTTCTCATTTGAAATCTGGAACACAGTTCTTGGATTCCAGGAAATCCTAAACTGATTATAGAACTTGCACAAGATGAAATATGCAGAGGAAAGTGCTCTTTTTGATTTATCTGAAAAATAGCTATGGCAGAGGGAAGGAGGACTTGGGTAAACCATTGTAGATAAGATCTGAGTATGTGTCCAAATGTGAACATAAACATTTAAGTGTATCCTTATTATCAGATTTTCTAGTAAATCTTTTCTAGGAATTTATAGTATGGTTCAGCAGTGGAATAAAATGATCTGTTAACTTACTAATCAGTTTGAGATAGGAAAGCTCATGTCATAGCTACGGTTGTGTCTTCAAAAGAAACACTTTAACACAGACAAAATCCTGTTCACCTCTCATCAGTTTGTCCTTTGCATTTTGGTCTTCATCTTAAGAGTTCCTAAAGAAACCTACTGAAAACTTTGTTTTGAGGTTAGCAACTAAAACGTAGAACACAGAAGAATTAAAAAAATACGTATTTAAGCATGATTTAGCTGTTATGACCCATAAGTATGAATTAATTTTTTGTGAATACTGTTCTTAAAGGAGGAAAAACATAGTATAACTTTGTATCGAGGAATCAGAAAGCAAAAAAATAAAGCATATGAGGTGAGAGAGAGAAAAAAGTCATTCTGTACATACATACACTAATTAGAGAGATGTGAGATGAATCCCAGTAGCTGAGAACCTTTGCACTTGCACCACACTGACACTGTTTCACTGTGACCAATACCCCCACAATGAAGGAAGACTTGGAGGATAAGGGCAAAAATAATGAGCTCAGGGAAGAATGTCAAGAATGACCAATTATTGTAAAGAAAGCTGCATTTTTTAGGGGGACTGAAAAGTAAACTTTGGCTTAGATGCACAACTGTACCAGTGAGTCATCAGATTGTATAAACAGCTTTTGCTGAGATAATTAGTGGAGACTACTGTTCTGAGCTAGCCAGAGCAGCATGGGGGGGAGGAAAGTGTATGTGTGGCTCAACCTAAGGTTAAGTTTGAAAACTGGCCAGCTACTAAAGTGAGCTTTGAAGAGACTAATGGGCTTGACCTGGTTCATCCCTTGTGCTCCTTTCTGGTGACTTGACACACCCAGCAGCACCATGATGATGAGAATACAGGGACTGGTAAGAACAGTGTTTGCATGGTGATTCAATTGCATATTGCAATAGGTACATTGTGCTTCCGGTATAATTCAGTGCTGCTGTAATACTCTACAAAATCAGAATGCCATGAAACAACAATTATATAAAGTAAATTTGGTATTAAACCTTGAATCCTCCTAATGTGGAACCTCTAAAAAAACCTAGTCAGAGGGTGTTGAATTCTTACTCCACACACTATCAGTCCATTTTATGTAACACTGGAATTTAAAAAAAAATTAAAAATCAGCACTTACAGTGCTTCATGGTATTACAATAATAATTAAATCTGGAAGAAATGGGTGAAATCCAACTTATGCTGATGCTAGAAGCATTTCATTTTATAGGCAGTGAGTATCACATTGTGCTGAACACAATAATGGCAACAATGGCAGTGTCGTGAACTATTTCCTTGTAATATTGAGGAAAAAAGAAGAGATTCTGACAGGTCAGTAACCCGAGAGTTAAGAAATCATAATCTAAGATATGTTTACATTCCTTAGCACAGGTAATTAAACTTCCAGATTGTTCAAGGGGTTTTATGTTGGATTGTTTTGTTTGGATTTGAAGAGTTGTTGATTGGATTTTTTGTTGGGTTTTTTTGGGGGGATGGGGACAGAGGTGGTTTTTCTGTTTAGATAATAAGAAATTTTCAGAGAAAATACTAACAAGATTATGTGTCAAAAATCTATTGACACTACTGATGAAAATTCATAAACAGGAATTAAAAAATACATATTTGACTTGCATCTATCCTGCCTGTCCCCTCTTAATGGGTTAAATGCCCTGTTGGTGTGCCACTGCTTTAAAAATGATTTAAAACTGTCTTCAGTGAGCTATCTTTCACAAAGCATGACAAATTCAGTTACTGATAAAAGACTGAAAGACACTGAAATTGCTTTTTTCTATTTAGAACTAATGCATGAAAGATTGCTTCTTCCAGCTTATGAATATTAAACTTGTTCTTATTTTAATCTAATAGATGAAAAAAATAGCTTCCTGTTATTAGTCATGATGTTAATGTTCTTATTTTTAATCTTCTCAAGGTACGTGTCCTTTACAAAAGGATGGAAAATAGTTCTCTAATTTTGCAATGCTTCTTTTTTATATTTTTCTCTAGTAATGAAAATTTAGGTATATGCTTTCCTTTTAATTGTCATTAAATCTGTAGATATATATATTTGCCTGGTAATATTTTTCAATACTCTCCATGTATATGATTCAAGAAAAAAACAAACCACAATTTACCATACCCCAATAACTTCCTGGAATCTTCCACAAGATTCCCTTTCCCCCTCTGACCCCCATCTCAGTAGACCTGTACTAAATCATTGCTAATGCTGCAGACAATACTGTGAAGAAGTAGAAGAAACTTCTATAATATAATAAGGAAAAAATATTGCATAAATTAGGAAGGAAGAGGAGATAAGTCTCCAAGTTATGGCAAAATTAGTTTTTAAGTGCCCTAATTAAAACTGTAAATAAACATCCATTTTCTGTATGTTGACTGTAAAGATTAAGTAAAGAGATACACTTGTAAACTGTACTTGGATGCTCTTTCTAAATTAACTTTCTCCCTATACTTTGAGAGCAGAACGGCACAATTTAATGCTGTTCAGGCTGGACCTCCATATCCTTTCCTCCACCGTTCTGTGGCTCTTGGGTCCTTTGAATTTCCAGTTAAGTGGACATCTGGGGTGGAATTCGTGCTGTCTTAGAACCGTAGAATCAGTAAGGTGGATAAAGACCTTCAAGATCAAGTCCAAATTTTGACTGAACACCACCATGTCAACAAGACCATAGCACTGAGTGCCATGTTCAGTTGTTTCTTGAACACTTCAGGGAATGGAGACTCCATCACTTCTATGAGCGGCCCAATTCAATGTTTAACTACTTTCAATGACTAAATCCTTCTTAATATCTAACCTGAGCCCCCGTGGTGAAGTTTGAGGCTGTTTCCTCTTGTCCTGTCACTGGTTGTCTGGGAAAAGGGGCTGACCCCACCTGGCTACACTCTCCTTTTAGGCAGTTGTAGAGAGTGATAAGGTTACCTCTGAGCTACTTTTTTTTTTCCAGATTTAACAACCCCAGCTCCCTCAACTGCTCCTGGTAGGACTTAGTCTCTAGACCCTCCATTAGCTCCAGTGTTTGACATGTTCTGGCACCCCAAAGTCTTTCTTGAAGTGAGGGGCCAAGAACTGGAAACAGTATTCAAGGTGATTCCTCACCAGTGCACAGAGGGACTTTTTCCCTGGTCCTACTGGCATTGATAGGTTGTTCTCTTTTACCTTGTAAGCTTAAATGCAACATTTAGCTGTGGGAGTGAGCCTCTTTCCCACACGATCAGCATGACCTTTGGAGTTGTATTTGATGCTCAGATCAATTTTGGCTAAAATGATTAATCATTTTCATCTTAAATCATATTACATTTCCACAAAGTATTGCTTTTACTTTACCTGTTTTGCTAAACTCTATTTACCTTGGATGACCTCAGTCTTGTGATATTTTCCTCCTTTTGACTGCTTTTAATACCCAAATAGAACATGTTTCTTTTGCTTCACTGAAGAGAGGTGTTTGCCTAATTTTTCTGCATCTTTTTGTTACTCTGTAGGAGATTGGGTATACCATTGTAGAGCTAGTCTTTTGTAACCCCTAGCAGCAGCACTTTGTGTGTACTAAGGAGGAAAGCCATGAAAGAGAGATATCACCACATCATTCAAGATCTATCTAGGACACAAAAGCCAGAAGTTCTATAGTACTTTCATCTTATGTTTACCTCCTGCTATTTCACATGCCACTTGTGCTGGCAGGTACAGGGAGATAGAGTAGTGGAAGTTGGTCAGTGAGCTTTGTGGCTGGGACCAAGCAGCTGGAACATTATCTTCAGTTTAGTAGAGGAATCTCCAGTGGTTTGGGGCTCAGAACGTGATGAAGACAAGCCTTGGTTCTAGATTTCAAGCCAAACTTTACACACAACTCTCTAAAACACGGGGTCTAGCAGAATTCCAGTCAATGCCATGGCATTGCTGTTTTGGGCTGAGGTCAGAGAAATTAAAATGTTGCTTGAGTTTTTCATTTTTATTTTTCATTATCACTTTTAATACTGGTTTTGGGATCCATAAACTGTTCTTCTGTAACAGAAATCTTCTGTAACAGAAATCTTGATGCTTGTGCCATCTTCCTTTGTGCTGATAGCAGAAATGATTGTGTGTTCCTATTTTTCATGCTTGCCCTCGTTTTGTTTACTGATGTAAATAAGTGTGCATGAGACACAGTAAAGCTATGATGTTTTAAGGGTAGAGGCCTCCTAGGAGGGGATGAATTGCTAAGTTAACTACTTGCCATAATGGAGAAAAAACCAGAAATATTTGTACATAAATTAAGCCCTTCTTCAAGAAAACCTAAATATCTGATGAGCTATATCTTAAAAAATGAGGGGCTTATTTGACCATCAGACATACGTATCAATGTCTAATGCACTACCTGGTGTTCCACAGAGTATTCTTCTGGTTTCCTAAACATTTTAAATGTGCCGAGGACTCAATATTCTCAGTTCAACAAATGTGATTTTCTTTAAGGGTTTTGTTAGTACTATGATACTGCTATTGCTCTTTTCTTTTTTTTTTAATTTTTTACTAGAAAACTTATTTTTAACTAGACCCTATTTTATTTAGAGATTCAATTACTGACTGTTGATTTTTATTCACTGAGATTCATCATGATTTACATACCTTACAGAGAGATTTTAATTTAGTAATATAAAATAAGATAATTAAATTTCTCCATTGCATTTCCAAACATACTTGAATGACAAACTTTTGGGAAATTGAGCATTGTATTCCCACTCCAATCTTTTCATATCAATATAATTCCAAAACATTCTTCCATTCTTCAAAAGCCTCTTTTTCCCTGACACATAGGCATATAATCAAAAGCAGGAAAATAGAAAACTCTTTTCCTCTTTTTATTCTAACTTACAATAAGTCTTAAGTATTTTTCTAAGTATTTATACAAGTGAACTACATGATTGAAATTCAACAACTCTGGGCTGTATTGCCAGTCCTCTCTTGTTGTTCAAGGAAATCTTTGTTTTAAATTGTGGCTCTCACATTTATATAAGTGTTTGAACCACTAAATGTACCTGAGAACCATTTATCTTGTATAACATGCATAATTTTGTAATATTCCTTTTCACATTGGCCAGAAAAAGTAGGAAGTGTTTCCTTCAAATTAAAAAAAAAAAATTAAAAAATCATCAGAGTAAAAGATTTTTAGTATCTAAAGTCAGACTTTCACAGAGTCCAATTACACTTTACCTGTAACATGGCTTTCCCTTTCAGTATCCATTGAGTAACAAAGTACATGTACTTCAAAATACTCTAGTACCAGACAGTGAATAGGGAGAATGATAGTAATGTTGTGATTAGTGATTACAAAAAAAAAAAAAATTAATGAAGAAACTAAACTCAGAAAATAGTGAAGTATTTTAAAATTTCAGCTACAATCAAACCATTAATTCAGAGTACCCATAGTGTAGGAGCAAGTCAAAAGAAGAAAATGTGCTTTTCTATGGACACTTTGCCTTTTAATTCAAAATGGTATCAGGTATTGATTTTAAATACTCTAATTCTTCTGGTTTTTTCAAATACACACAGTGTTAAGGATATCATAGATGACTAGATAATTTTGACTAGATAATTTCCATGAAGTGCTGTTAATTAAGTGCATTTAATTTTCCTTTATAATTTTAAACCATGTCCTAAACAACTTCTTAGAGGTTTCCCTTCTTAGTGTTACTTATCTCAACATTTTACTTTGTGCATATAGTTTATCCTCTGTCTTCTCATAAATAATTATTCCATACAGAATATTTGTTTTATTCAGTTTTAAATATTAAGTAATACTTTTTGTCTGGGTAGAAATAATGCACTCTGCCGTGTTCCTGAAAGTTTAAAGTCATTTAGTTCAAAGTTCTATGAACTGCCTTCCTCTTGAGTGAGATGTTGATAGTCTTCAGTTCAAGAAAGGTCATCCCTCTGTCAGGAAATTTTTGTCAGAAATTCTCAGAGGAATTGCTTTGGCATTATATATAAAATATTTACTTTCCTTAAAGCAAAGTATTTGATAGACAAAATAGGATTTGTTTCCTTCTGGCTGTTTGAAAGATATTGTTATATCAATAGATAAACAGAATCAGAATTCGGGAAGAACAAAAACCTTAAACCACCTTTTTTTCTTTACTGGTGCTCATGAGGCCATGTTGACAGGAGAGTGGGGACATACAATTTAAATCTGCAAAGAAGTCTGAGCATTTTGGATCACAGAAAAGATTTGGAGAACAATTAACCTTTATTTAACTTGTTTTTCAAGTGCCTTTAAACCAAAATAGATTATTCATGCGCTTCAGGTGTTTGGTAACTAGGACAGGAAAACACCCTTGGTACACCCCACTGGCAAATTCAGATTGTGAGAAGACCTGAGAAGAAAACATAAAACCACAGAAAAATCCAAGAAAATAATAATGTACTTTGCTCTTACATTACTTAGTCTGCTTTAATGATCACAAAGAAGGTGTGGGCTTTTTCCTATTACAAAATATTACACAGTATTCTGCTTGGATTTCATCTGCTACTTAGTGTGATTTAATTGATTTTAGTGATGTTGTTCTTGTCTTCCAGCAGGATACATTAGACTCAGTTTCAATTTACTGTTTCTGAAAGTGCTGAATGGCCAAGATTTGTGGAGAATGAAGCAAGCCTGTTGTAATTTGAGAAGAGTGTCACAGAGACACACACTACAGAGTCATTACAGAGCAGAAACACAATGGTTTCATCCAAAGTAGACACAATATGGGGATGTTTGGGGTTTCTCCAAATGAATTGAAATATGCAATTCTATGTCCTAGACTGCTGAAGGGCTACATTTATCATTAGAATTAACTGTCTTTTTGGTGTTTACATGTGCTTAATATAGTTTAAGCATTTCTATAAAGAAACAAAAATAATGGAGAACTGGACTGAAACAGAATTTAGCCTGAACTTTGGAGTTTGGAGTGGCATTCACACCCACAGATGAAAGCCCTGGATCCTCTGATGGGGAGCATTGATGTCTCAGGAAAAACTTGATAGAACCCATCCCTGAATGGGCTTTCTTGTTTTACTCAATGCAATATAAATAAATTAGGTAGCAATTTCCAGGCTTTTAGATTTATATTGAATATTGCAGATGGATTTTTATTAATTTGATCAGATTACTTAATGTTAGAATGATATAAAGTACAGGGTAAGAACACCCTGTAGGTGTAATTGATTGTAATCCTGTACAATTTACAGGATTAGACCTCGCTATTTGTCTGAAGAGCCTACTCTCTGCTGACATAGGTCTGAAATAAATCCTCAAATTGCTCAGCATATTGGGAATATAGCCGGCTCCTGATATGCCCCAGAAACAGACACTTTATCTTCTGGAAATAATGTTGGAGGAAGCTGATGTGCACAAAAGAATTTAGAGGCCCAAGTTTTGGAGGCAGGTAAGTGCAGTTTCTATGGATCTAAGTTTTGTACTCAAGTATTTTATGTTTCATAGGTCTAAAATGTAAAACATTTAGGAACCCAGTGGAATTCACAGCATGTGAATGGAAATTAAGTAAGAAAAGACAAGTGTATTAAGCATCATAATACCTTGTACCTCAGCAACCCTATCACAAAATAAGTTGTCAAATAAAAATGTCTTCAAATTCTAACCAACATAGTCCTATAGTATAATACTATAAGCATAAACTAAGCAAATACTTTCTTCTGTTTATAAGACATTTGTTCGCTGCTTGATCTCAAGGCAGGTCAGGTAAGCCCTGACCAGTTCTGACGTATGAGGTTTAAAACACGAAATGAAAAAGTACTGAGGAAAACAATGGCATGCCAGGAAACTAGTTCAGTTTGTTTTCCCCTTTTAAGCAATATAAGTGACAGTATGAAAAAAAAGCTGAGCAAGCTTTGTGCTGTTTCACTGCAATAGCTGCCATTTGGTTTCCATGCTCTTGCAGATTATAAGCAAATGCCAGAATTTCTAAGAATTACTTCTGTGCTGCACAAAGTAACTACTGTGACTTTTCTCTTAACTTTGGAAAAACATGCAAACAAGGCTCTGCAAGCACGAAATTGCAGAACTTCTTCAGTTTCTTACATTTATATTGTCAGACTCCAGTTAAAAATTCAGTTTGACTGGGACAAACAAAGTTTAATTGGCTTACTGGAAGCCTCAGTCACAACAGTGCCACTGTTCTTGTTGTTAGCATTCCTTTGTTTTAAAAACTCTGAAAGATTTTCTTTTTCTCCATAATATTCTCTCTTGTTAATACTGAATTGGAGCAGTATGTGGCTGTGTGCCAATATCTCATTTTTATGCAGAGCATACACATTTTGCGACATTCTGAGGCAAACACCTTTATCCTGGAACCCCACAAGTACTCAGTGGGATCTGCTGGCTTACTCAGCTCACAATGCCAAATTGTGTTTGAATTTGTCAGCAACTTTTGTCACAGTCTCAGGCAAGATGTTACCAGGATCTTTTTAGTTTCTCCTCTTTAATGTTCCCTCTTGACATACCCTCTTGAAAAAAACAGGAAGGGCAATTTTTTCTGTGAAGGAAAGATCTCACAAACATTTAGACCTTCAATAGCCTGATTACAGTTGGAGTCAATGATTTTAAAGGTATTTTCCAACCTAAATGATTATTCTAGCAGTTTTGGACTTTTCCATATTGAACATAGAGATTAGAAATAAATAGAGATTTTGACATATTTATTTCATAAATACCTTGTCCAATGGCATTCACATTTTCATATATAACTTGGAAATACCGAAAAATACTATATTCTAGGACACATTTTCTATCTCCTCATCAGTGAATTGGGACTAGCCTACATTCAAATAGTACTGCACTGCCTTTCTAGTTTCTTGCAAAGTCCTGAATCAATGCCACTGGGTTTCTAGGCAGCACACAGAAACTGTACACTGATAAAATTCAACTGTTTCTGTTGCTCTAGTAATTTTGCTCTCCATGGCTTTTTGAACAAACCTTTAATCAAGAGTTCTGCGGGATTCAGCTTTTCAGCGAAGCTCTGTGAGGATTTACTGCTTTCTTTACCCAGATCATGTTGTCATGAGTGAAATGTTAAAATTTCTTCATTGCTGTCATAGCTGAGGTAGCCTTCAAAAGAGGCAGAACTTGAACTTTTCGGGATGGGGAAAGTCAAACATAAATATCTCCACAGCTACACTATATTTTAATTGGTGTTTCTAGGATTATACTTTTAGAATTTACTAATATGAACTTTGATAAAATGTTTGGGACTTTTTAGGTCTTAAAGAAAAAATCTCTTTTTTCTTCTGTGAGGTTTTATGAGGTAATTGGCTGTAGCCAGGTCAGCAACAGGAATGTAGCCAGCCTAAGCCTGGGTAGACTCTCTTAGCATCTTCTCTGCTCTCTGGAGAGTTTTACTGAAGGAAATGAATGCTGGATTGACTTCTTTCTGTCTTTACATACTTGTGGCAGTCCTTAGTGCTTTAAGATTTGTTAAACTTTGGTAACTGTCATCACTGAAAGGAATTCAATGAAATTTATGCAAAGGGGCTTTTCCTGCAACTGTCATTTTACCTTTTACATTACTCTACAAATTACACAAGAGAGTTTGCTTGAATGACTGGTGCATGTACAATTGAAATTGTTTAAGCACAGCAAGTTGTGTTTCTTGAAATAATGTTTTTCCCTTTTCCCCAGTCTTCACCCATCCATTTTGCCTGGAATGTGTTACATCCATAGAAAAGCATGTTCTAAGAATGAGAATTCATAGCAACGTATCAAGGACAGGTTGAATGACCAATCTGGTCAAGTACAGATTGTCCCTGGCCAAGGCAGGAGGTTTAGAACTAGAGACCTTTAAGTTCCTTTTCCACCTAAAGCATTCTATGATAAGAAATGTGTTGTTCTACATAGTAAATGTTAGAATAATTCCTCTAGGTGTATATGTAGAATTAAAACACTTTCTGCTGTTCACCGTGAGCTCACATACAATTCTGCCTGTGATCAGTACGCGATTTTCTATTACAATTTGCTTTTTCATTGGACATTTCAAACATGAAATACATTCAACAATATCTGAGCTTCCAAATTCATATGCAGTCTACACAGAAATTCCTGACTTGTCATTAAATCCAGGTGTGGGTTTTTTTTGTTTTGGGGGGGTTTTTTTTGTTTGTTTGTTTTGTTTTTGGGTTTTTGTTTGTTTGTTTTGGTTTTTGTTGTTGTTTTTTTGGTTGGTTGTTTTTTTTTTTTTTTCCCCCAGATGTGCATTACTTCATTTTAGCCGTCAACACAGTGGTAAGCTGTCACTTAGCAGGAATCAGAAGTATCCCTGGAGAAGCCGTTCCCACAGTAAGGCTTGGAGGCGGCGCGCCCAGTGAACAGCACCGCCATCTAGTGTGACATCAGCTCGCGTCCTTCCCGTGCTCGCAGCGCCGCAAGATGCGTCCCTTGGGGTGGGATCTTGGACGTGACAATTTCCAAAACAAGCCCCACACCTAATTTTCTTCTACAGAGATCCATATGTTCAGAGAAAATTCATCTCAGTGCTTTTAAACACAAAAATGTGACATTCAGCTCGTGGTAATTTTTAAATGTGTGAGCTTGTGTAGGCTTCTGTTTGGGTTTGTGCGTTTTTTTGCCAATATTACTTTTTTTTCTTTTTTTTTTTTTCTTCCCCCCGCCCCTCCCCGAATGCTTTAACTGCCATAATACATTTTCTACCTAACTTTATGACCTAAAAATTTTAATCTCTGAATCAGATCCCTCCATTTTTTTGTTGCATCCTAGGCCTTGTTCAATGATTTTCCTCTTTTTAAACTATAATGGCTGAACAGTCAAATTCTGTCATTGTAAAATCTACTAAAGGAATTTGCTCTTTTGGTGAGTTTCGCCTGACTATTTTTGCCCTATTTTCCCTGCCAGTAGTATGGTAAATATGACCTTTTCCATGACTAGCAAAAGGCTACAGATTTTGTCTTGACATGATTGTGCAGATCTCAGGACTTGTCTGGTCTTGCCTTGGCCTGAGTTACTTTTCTCACCTTTTTATTATCCTCTGTTGGTCTAATTCCTAGCTTTACTCACCCCCTGTGAATAGACTTGACTGTAAAGGTCTGACAGACCAGGTTATTCACTGCTAAAGAGCAGTAGCTCCTTATGGAAAATAAAGTTGAGGGAGGCCATGGTGCAGTCTTCAAACTTCAGCTGGGAATCAGTGAAAGAAGCAGACTGTGATGAGAAAGCATGTAAAGATAGTCCCAGCTGAATTCCAGCAGTGAAGCAGGAGGGATCCTGTACATATCTCTAAACTGAAGCCCTATTTGGACACAACTCAGGATGCTGATGGTCTACTGGTCTGCCACCACTCCTATGCTTGATGCAGATAACTAAAATCGACCTTGTGATGCAATAGATGTGAACAGTGAACACAACACCAAAGAAAAAAGTAGTTACTGGTTAAGTGTTGAATAACAATCTTAATGATATCAATACTAAGGCTTTTCAGTATGAATTTGGACTATAACTTAATATTACTGTAGCAATACCAATCAGTTGGTTCTATTTTATTTAGACTGTTGAGATTATTATTAGGTTAAAAATAAATTCTTGGCTCTGTATGTGCCTTATGGGATTTTTTTGGCCATAACAGTTCTTTGAGTATAACATACCCATAACAGGCGTTATCAACTCTCCTTGAAACTGAAAAGATCTGTTTAATCTTTCATCTAATTTCTTTACATTTCATCCTTTCACTGCTCCTGAAAACACAATTAGTCTGCAAGACCTGTCTATAGTAACTTCCTCCTAGTGAATAGCTAAAATTGATTATATAGCACATCAGTACTAAGGAGAAAACACTGGAAGAACATTTTGGATTGTAAAGCACTTATTAGTTTTGGTTTATGAAACCCATGGAATAAAAATTAGGTTTTCTATGAGATCTGTAGTGACAATTCTATCTCATTTGATCTAATTTCTCATAATAGCATCATTTGCATCTTCTATTATTTAGAGACATAAGTGGCAGCACTAAGAATCAAGTACTCTTCTACCTGAATAATGTCTTCCACAAATATACCATTTGGGGTTTTAAAGGAGAGTCATGTTAAAAAATCTTATTTTTGAAAAATTTTGTCCAAATGCAATTTTTGTTATAAATTCCACAGATGTACACAAAAGGGTTATTTTATTTTGACTCCAGATTTTTAATTGTACCAGCCTTGGAAAATTAATAAATATATAAATTAAAACAATCTTTTAAAAAATGAAAGTCTATGCAGTTTTCATAAGGACAAAAGTTTAGGGGATAATTATCTTCAATAACAAACAAAGAATTTCAGGTATGGAACACAGTTCTATCCCTTTGTCATACACGAGTCAAGAAGCCAGTATGTGTAGCTCTTGAGAATACTAAGACATTTTCTCAAAACTTTTTTAGTGTCTTCTTAATATCTTCTAGATGCTTGAAAATATCTGTTGTTGGGTTCCTCCTAAGGCTCCTGAGTAGCATGAATTCAATCACACATTTTAAGAAGGAGCCATTAACAAGCGGTTCATCATACACACTGTAAACCCTTTCTTCTGGAAGGGCTTTGCAAGAAGTTTCCTTGGTATTTGCAGTTACTGTCATGATGAATGATGTGTCATTTTTTTCCTTTATCCCATTTTTCTGGAGAACTCTCCTAAAATCTCAGCACTGTACTGCAACTAGAAACAGGGTAGTAGTTCTCAAGAATTTTCAATGCACTAATTATTTACCTATATACCTACCTAACTTTTTGGCCCTGCCTCTGAAATTAAAGATGGGCAGATGGGATGGAATGCAAAGAGGGGTGGACTGTTCAAGATATTTTTATACTGTTGAAGATGAAATTGAGATTCTGGATTTTCAATGCTTTGTAATTTACTACCATATGCAAATAGTAACCACAAATTTGCATGAGAAAGACAACCACTTTCCTGAAAAAAAAAAAAGTATTGCTCCTACAACAAAATACTTTTGTCCTCTAAATTTACCTCACTCTTGCATAGAGGTAGAAATTTCTGCAAATGCTGACACTAATCTGTAGCTAAAAATGATTTAGCCAGTGCCCCAGAATTCAATCCTACTGAAGTCATCTGCCTCACAACTTTTTGGTTCCAAGTGTCATAGTAAAAACCTCTTAAAACTCACTTTTTTTGGAGTGAAAGAAACCAACCAGACAAAAAAAAAAAAAAAAAAAGAAAAAAAAAAACAAAAACAAAAAAAAGCAATGAAACCAGCCAGGGTCTTTTGCAGAAATGCAGTTACACAGCAGAAAAGTTGCCTGATAGATGAACTTTCAAGTCTCCTTCACCACGAGGAAATTAGGAACGAGGATGGTTCTCTTTTGTTCAATCTATTCTTGGTGAATTGATTTTGAGGTGATTTTTCTTCTTACTAACACAGTAGTATTCAAACTTTATTTGGACAAGTGACAAGTGGGAAATCTGTTTAACAGAAGGCGCCTGAGATCACAGAAACCCTTTAGGATTTGTGGAGTATCAAAGAGAAGGTTTAAATCAGGACATTCAGATATGAAACCTGCTGCAGGTGCTAGCTGTAATGACATCCTGCAAACCTGTCTCTCAGATTATTCCTTTAGATAAAAGTAAATATATATATATACACATATATATTAGAGTGGCATTTGTAATAGCCTCTTTTTTGTTCACAATCATATATTTTATTCTGTATGATCCTAACTTTTTCTCCAGCTGTCTCAGACACTTCTGTTTCACCAGCAATTTTCCAGAGTACTGTCTAAAGAAAAATCCAAAAAATGTCACAAACTGTGACTTGCCTAAGACATTCTTGATATTTTGAAAATATGGTTAATCCTAATTTTATGAAACTGATTCCAGACAATTTCAGAATCAGAAGACCTTTTTTGGTAAATGCACAATTTTCCTTTCTGATCTGATTCAGCTGTTTATACGCTGCTTCTGGATCAAAACTTCAGACATGTTTTTTCAGTAGGTATTAAAAATAATGCTGTAGATCAGGCCTCTAGTTCAGAAAACCCCTACATTCTAATCAGAAGATGGAAAATATTTCACTACTTTCCCCTGTTTTTAACAATGACTACAGTCTGCTATTAAAGCAGTGCATGATATTAGGTTAATCTTTGTTATGAGTCTGTAAGAGTTCTTACAACCGCTAGAACACAAGATAAACTGACTTCAGCCTTATCCCATTAGTGTGGATAGCCTAAACTATGATACTACATATGAACTTTGTGACATCAAAAATAAGAATATCTTAATGCTACCGAAATCATACTTTGGTATGCATTCTCAAATTTGAATTTTCACTAAGATTTTGGGCTTTTTTAGCAAAGTATTTGCTAATCTTTGCTTACTGTCTTTGAAAAGTGCAGTAGGGAGGGGAAGTATCAGACCTACTTTCTCACAAAATCTTTCTCAGAAATTATTTCAAACATGTTGCAGCCTTATTCAGCATGACCAAAATATCAAAAGAACCCTTGTCATTGATAACAAAAAAAACAAACAAACAAACAAAAAAAAAAAACCAACCAAACAAACAAACAAAAAAAAAAACCTACCAAGAAAATTCTTACTCTGCCTTACTGACTTTTTTATTTATAAAATGCTTTATTGTCCTGTTGGGATGCCAGTGAGATGCTTCATAAATGATCATTTACATAATGATTCCCCTACCCATCGTTATGATTAGCAGTGCCAGTTGTTAAGGGTATTTTCTTTTAAGGCTAATGCAGATGCTTTGCTACTTAGGAGAAATTTGTTGATAACATTCCTAGAGCAGGGCACAGCTAAAAAATATTTTTCCCCTTAGACAATTTTCAAGCTTTGATTTTTTTTTTTAGAAGACATGCAAAGAAATATTTTATCAAAGCACTGCAGAATTCTCTCTAGTTCACCCTCATATTTGCACTTGCAGTTTGAGAGAAGGCACTGTTATCCTTCACTCAGGTGTGTCAGCTGGCCACCAAAGGAGGGAGTCCTTTCCTTCTGGCAGCTGAACATGGAATGGAGCAGCTGCAAGGCAGTAAATAAGCAATTGTAATGGACTGCTTGAGACAACAGCTCCTAACTTTATCCAGAACTAAGAAAAAGCAAGTATTTGGACTAAAATCTTCTCTAGCTACATGGAAATCCTTTTCTATTTCTCTAATCTTTGTTGAATTTTCAACTACTATCTAGAACCAAGAAACATTTGTTCTGCTGAAACCAATGAATTTTTATTGAATTTTGAGTCTGAAAAGATAGGAGGTTATTTTATATGTTCACATTTTTCTTAATTAAATGCATTGGTGGCAATGAATTTCTTTCAACAAAAAACATCAATCAACATATAAAAAAAAGCAAACCAAAAAATTATTTTCATCCTAAAACTCTACTTGGCTCTTCCTTTCTCCACTGTTTATTAGTTCTGATTCCTATTCCCAGCTCTTCTTTCCAAATCTCCTCTTCCACACCTGTGATGTGTTTATTTCCTAGGGGTGTGCCTGCCCAGCTGATGTTGTTCAAGCACTTTCAGAAAAAAGGAGGACTTCTTTCTCTCCAGGAGAAAGCTTGTTGCACAGATTTGGTTTAATCTCCAAGAACATGCTATACCACAATTCCTGCCCCAGACTCAGTCTGACTGCTCTTTTTCTGATCAGCTGCCATACAAGAAACAAAGTATTTGGCCACGGATGAGTTACAAAGACCCTTTCTGTCACAGCAGGATGTTAAGGTAATTGCACCATGAATTTCATGTCTTTCCTTTGGAGAGAAAAACTAATCATTTAGCTAGAACTAGAAACTTCAAGTGTGTTTAAAATGTTCAGTGAGGTTTGTAGTGATGGATGGATGTCTATATGGGCTGCTGACATTAATGACATGCGGTGTTTCTATCAGTTCTGAAAAGGTGTTTAAGATGAGATATTGTGAAATAGAATTAGGCAGGTTTTGCATTAACCTTACACCTTAAACTTTGTGCACCTCCTGGATGTTCCCAGATTGTTTATCTTGCTTTACATAACTTAAACTGGAAACTGGCAGTGATGAAATATGCACAGGTTGTTCTTAGAAATCTTTCTGTTTCTAAACGCTTTCAAAAGGTGTGGCAAATTCTTTAAAAGTATGGCTGTCACATTATTGACAGCTTGGTGTTTTAGAAAAGTCTGTGAGCATAGTTTGCAATCTCTCTTCAAGCAGTGAGAGATTAAAAAAAAAAATAAAAATAGCAGTAATGAAATTATTTGGTGTGTTGCTTATCCAAACTTGTCAAAAAATGGATACTTTGGTGGTACTATAAGTTATTTTTGTGTAGGAGTAGAGTCAAATGAATGCTCCATTCTGGGTGAGAGACATAATTATCTGGCTTGTAATAGACAAAGAGATATCTGAGAAACCAAAAACACTGAAAAAGTTTCTTTTCGCTTGTTCTCTAAATGTTTATGTCAGTTTGGTGATAAATAGTATGTCTAGGTCAAATTCAGCTGTGATAAGATTCTTTCTATTAGAAAACTAATTCTGACTGGTTTGCTTTGGTATGCTACGTTATATCACACTGTTTGGTATAGCAGTAGTCCACTCAAAAGTGCCATGTAGGTATGGAATGACATTATGTAAAATGATATTTTTCAACTTACAATTATCAGTCATGCACCTGGACATAATGTCCTATCTATTGTTCCCCGGAAAGATTTTGTTTGTTTGTTTTTTTTGTGTTTTTTTGTTTGGTTGGTTTTTGTTTTGGTTTTTGTCTGTTTGGGTTTTTGTTTGTTTGTTTGTTTTTGTGGTTTTTGTTTTGTTTTTGTTTTTGTTTTTTGTTTTTTGTTTGTTTTTTGTTTTTTTTTTGTTTTTTGTTTGTGTTTGTTTTTTTGTTTTTTTTTTTTTTTTTTTTTTTTTTTTTTTTTTGGGTTTTTTTTTTTTTTTTTTTTTTTTTTGTTTTTTTTTTTTTTTTTTTTTTTTTTTTTTTTTTTTTTTTTTTTTTTTTTTTTTTTTTTTTTTTTTTTTTTTTTTTTTTTTTTTTTTTTTTTTTTTTTTTTTTTGTGGTCGAGGGATACTTTGCCTTGATTGGGTATATCCTAGCTGGGAGTCTCCTGAAGATCTAGCCAGAGCTGTGGGTAAATTAGAGGCACCAATAAGATGCAAAAGAGTGAAATCTGCAAAGGTGATGATAGGCCTGTTCATCTCTGAAGTGTCACATGGGATCACAGAAGGAGTCTTTGCAGGAAGATCTGGAACTCTGCAGTGTTCTGACAATACCTACAATTAAATGAAAATATTAAAAATTTATAGTGGAAAGAATAAGCATGATGCCTACGAATATATTCTTTGGAGAATGGAGGGAAAAAAGTTTTGTTAATTTCTGTGTTTTAAAAGGATATTAAAAAAAGGAATAAATAAAAAGTGGACAAAACTTCATTAGATAAGTTGCAAAAATCAAACTAAAGCCCATAAACCTTGACAAAAATAATGAAAATGGGAAAAGCATAAAGCTGTTATATAGTGTGGTCAAGCGCACAAGTAATTTGGATCAAATTCAAGCAATTTTTATTTTTGTAGTAACACACTGATGTGATGAAAAGGGCGTACTGGGAAAGGAATTAGAAATTTTGCATATGACATAAGACTGTTTTATAAAACTCACAAGATCTCTTTTGTGTGCAACTTGACAGTTGAACTCCAAGTGGAGCCCTGAAGGAAGACAGTCAGCATAATAATAAAATTCAATTCTTATATTATAATTTAAGAGAAAAACAACTTTTTTGGCTTTCTTAGTTTGGTGTAATAACAGTTGAAAGGGGGGGTGTGTTCTCTTAAGTTTCAAAGTAGAAAGTTAGTGGTGATTAGGGTAAAGAACAACAGTGATGGAAAAGCTAGCAGTTATATAGTCTGCACAAGCACATTTGGGCTGAATATTGCAAGTCTGTGGAGAAGTTGGTGAAATGGCTTAGTGGCTGGAGATATGATGTTAAATATTAAAAGGTTAAATGTTTTGATTTGGGTGGGAACCTTTTTGAAATAATTATGAGATTTGTTTGCCACATCTGATGGACTGGGTTGAAGGATCTGATATGTAACATTGGATAAATGCAAATGTGCTCTGTAGTGTTTTGGAGGCTAATCAGACTCCATAACACGTAAAGATTAACCAGTTTCCTAGGAATTGTGCCCATATTATATATTTTCCACCAATTTCCACAGGTTTTGAATTTGTCTGTGGAATTATCATCATCATATTTGTGAATTTGGTCCATTCTTAAAGTAAGAAAGTGTCAATTTCCTCCTTTTTTTTCCCCTTTTCCACACTTTTCAATCTGGAAACATCTGTGTGTAGAACACAGTCAAAAAATAAATGAATTGAATTCCTTTCATTGTGCTTCTTCCTTTGAAAGTCTCTAGATAGGACGGATATTTAAATATATCCCACTGAAAACACTTTAGGCTTTTGTGCTGGGAGTGGTCTTTCCTTGCAGAATATTGATATTCTTCCTTTTATGAGTGGAGGTTGCAGCATGTTTTGTTTCTAAAGAAAGTGTTTCAATTTCAAAGATGAAATGCATAATTCCAAGAGAATATGTTCTGAGAATTCTTTAGAATTTCACTTAAAGATATGCCCCTTAACCACAGCAGGCCAAAAACAGTCACAAAACTGCCTTTCAAATTGCAAGGAGAAGAAAAAATTCAAATTGAAAGTAAATTCCAGGGCCATTTTATATAGAGTATATTCTTTGCAGAAAAGTGCTCTAGCTCCTATGGAAGAAAAAGAGAGAGCCTCAGATGACAATATCCCTTATGTAAAGGATCCAGTTTAATCTTTCATTAAAGAACTTGAGGCAATGTCATGATAATGTTTCCAAGCATCCCATATTGCATTCTTGTATTTGAAATACTTTTCAAGCATATATATCTGATAGTCAAGGCTTGAATAAGACTGTTTACAATTACAGAACATAAAATGCATTTAAAATATTTTCATAATAAAACAAGGGAAGAACTTGAAGTTTCTGTGCTCTTTCTTTTTCTTTTTTAAATAAATCCTCTCATGGATAAGGATGTAGATTACAATAGTAGGGCAAAGTAAAATGATAAAAGCATTCACTGGCAAAAAAGTGAAATGAATAACAAGTCAAATAATTGTGTTCTTTGACAGAGATTCCAATCTGTAAGTGTGTATGGGGTGGTTTGTTTGGTTATTTTTTTTTACCTTTGCAATATCAAATAAGCATGGTTAAGATCTACCCAGTAGGACCTAGAATGAGCTGAGTTATTTTCCAAAATGGTGTCTCGTCAGCCTCATAGCTCTGCCTGTTTAAGCTCTATGATGGAAGTTCAGAAACCTGGTTTCAATGAAAATACCTAACTTTGAGTGACACAATCTCCAAATAGATCTTGACCCAACTAAGAATGCTGAAAGGATTTGCAATCATTTAAACTGTTATATAAAGCTGATATTGTGGCACAGGTGGATCTTTGTTGAGGTTTTTGTTTCTTTATTTTTATGGTACTGTCATGTTCAAATGTTTTTGAATGCTTCTAAGAATGTAATACAATGGATGTTATTCTGACATTTCTGCACCTCACAGTGGCATTTCAATAGCAGAGGGGACAAAAAAATCAAAACACGCAAAGAAGTCCCACAAAAGACCAAGTTGCCACAGAAAAGGAGGTGTCAAGATTGAAAGGTTCATGAGTGTTTGTATGCATTTTTTTAAATTATTATAATGTAATTATTTACACTCACATTTAAAATGAAAACAGATTAGTATATGAGTTCTTGGAAATTATATGGGCGCATGATGAAGTCAGACCTTAAAGCATTTATTTGGGAACAAGAATATGGTTCTGATTTTTTTTTCCCCTTTTTGGCCAGTATGTGGTTTTGAACCCTCAGGACACCAAATAGCTGCTAAGACTTGGCTAAAACCTTTTCTTTTTTTATGTCTTTTCCTCAGAAGTTCAAAGTTATCGTATTTGTTCTAATGTGAGATGAATACTTTGCTATTTTCTCATGAAACTATACTTCTGTCTTCCAGGCAGCCCTGGAGGACAGTGAAAGATTGGTATCTCAAAACTTTCAAAATAATCCACATTATTGCTGGCAGCTCTGACAAAAAGAATGCTATTAGTTGAGTCCCACAGGACATGTTAGTTGACCAACCAGTCCCATACTGTGAACGTATTTATTATCTTCATTGGTTTTGAGTGTATGAAATGGACAATTCCAGAGGGCATTGCTTCTGTTTCTGCAAATAGAAGCTCCAACATTAAGATCTTGCCCAGTGCACAAGGTAAACATCCCTGTAATTTCTGATTAATTAAGGAATGTCTTAAAGAAATATAAAATATGTTAAAGAAATGTGTTAAACAGATAAAGAAACTTGGTTTAAAATAAATTAAAATAATTCTCCCAAACACTCAGCTCTTTGGATCCAGGTTTATGTTGATCACTTTTCAAAAAATAACGGACCTCTCAGTCAATTAAAGAACCCTTGTATTACAATGATTTTATTACTTCCAAATTCATTTAGCTATTACTAATTATTTCTTTGCTTGCTTTGATTAGAAGGTCAAATTCTGCTTAGCTAGGTTTGGGTTGGTCAGACTAAAGAATTTACTAATGAAATAAGGAAATAACGCCCTTTAATTCTGCTTATAACAGAAAGAAAAAAAAATCCTCTGAGTAGCCAAAATCTTTATTCCATAAGGTTAGCCAGAAATGCCACAAGAACTCATTAGATCAGTGGATTAGAAGAGATTAAAATTTTTATTTGCTAAAATCTTATTGCTTCTGATTTACTGTTGAAACAAGGAATGGAAATTCAAGGCTATAAGGACATACTGTGGGGAAAAAAAAACCCAAACCAAGCATAAACACCCAAAACACAAGAAAACAAACAGTATAACAAATAAACCACCCTGAGTTAATCAAGTCTGTTATATTTTAGCAGAGTATCGCATACACTCAGAAATTCACTAAGAATTTATGAAAACATTTTACTTTTCAGTCTTACCTGGTTGTTCAAGCTCTAAAATATTGACAGATGTTTTGCCTTTAGCACCGTACCTTAAGTTCAATCACATTTTTAATACTAAAATATGACTTAGTTGGAAAAGAGGACCATGTACTGGCATTTCAGAAGTGATCACAAATGCCATTCTTGGGCTCTTGATAAACATTTTTCTCTATGTAACTGTAGGTTTTTTCTTTTGACTTTCCTCTATTTTATATGACTAATTGATACATCAGAGATGCTAGTGCGTGTTTAACTCTTCTTAGCCACTGGGGAGTCAGGCAATCTTTTCTTATGCACAGAAACACTTCTATAACGCAGAAGATTTTTGAAATATATGGTTTGTACAAATGCCATTAACGAGAGTGTATGCAATTTCCTGAGAGCCTTTTTAGGTTTTTCAAATATATTTGCGAAGTAATTATAGCCTGATTGCAGTTACTTAGCATATGTCATAGTAAAATGTCATAGTTATAATGGTACTGAATGATTTTAATGAACAAAACTCATAATGTTGTAGATATGAATAAAATTTGAAGTTTAGCAAAGGAGACATCGCCTAGGGGATCATAAGTATCATTCAGTGTAAAAATGCTCCTCCACTCTGCTGTATTTTAATTATTCTTCCTTTGAATCCTGTCATCAGAACCGCCTTTCTTTCAGCTGAGTAAGAACTGATGCCTCTCCCATTGGAGACTGTCTCTCTTATCCAGCCAGAAGGGTCACTTTTAAGTTTGGTGAGCTAAGAGGTAGTCTCTCTCCCTATGAAGTTAAGTGAGCTGTCAGTTTTAGCCCCTGCTGACTGAGGAGCAGAGAAGTGAGATCACAATAGTACTTTCTGATATGCTGGCATGTCGGGAAGAGATTCATTAGAACTAAAAATGCCACTCCTAAAAAGCACAGCCTTCAGTGCAGCAGTTGCTTTTGTTCTCTGCTAGCCCTGTGCTTTCACTCCTTGGTGTAGCTAGACCACATTTCCAACAGCAAAAAGGCTTTAGCTTTCTTATGTAGACTAGGCAGACATTGTGAGGATAAGTCATGAACATTGGGGGAACAATAAATCTGTATAATTTTCTGTATCTAAATGAGGTTAGAATTAATGCACTGATGCTCCTTGGTACTTTTGTCTTCGTGGCTTTTAATAGGTTTGATTGAGCCCAAATGTTTCTTGCAGCTTTCAGAGTTTGCTAACAAAATTAGAGGCACAATGAAGCCTTTTTCCTTCATTTGATTTCCTTTAAACTGTCCAAATATCTCACTAAAATAATAATCTTTTAAATTAAAGAACCTAATAGATCAGATATATCTTAGGAGAATTTATAGATGTCATGTAAACTTAATTTTTACTATATTTTAATTTCTAGAGGATTCATAGAAGGATAGATTTTCATTCTGAGACAATAAGACTATCTCTTCTTACTGAATGCCAGAATAATGCAGCAACAACACAGAAAAAACATATCTTCTTTTTTGTACCAATATGTTATTATGAAGTATTATAGGCTGTTCTGTTTTTATCAATGGAGTTTTGAGGTGCCTACTAATCCTCTAAAAATTACTAATTCCTCCTGTGTTTAAGGAATAGCCATTTAAGTCAGTTATGTACTGTGGTTTCACAACTCAAGTATTCCATGTCCTACCTTGTAAAATCAGGCTAATAGTCTCAGACATATGATATAAAGAGAAAACCTTTGCTGATCATGAAGCTGTACCACCTTTGGAATGGGCATTTATTAATATCAAAAATGGACTTACAAGTTTTGTGGCAAATACCAAACTTTTCACTGGAGTTTCGCATGGCTTTTAAATGAGAAAAGTTTGAAGACTGCAAACAGCAACCTTGCTCCTGTACACTAGGGAATTGCTGATTGTGCTATATATGTAGTTGCAAAACAGCAGTACATCAAATAACCTTATAAGTCTGCCTAAGCACAAAATCTTTCATTTCTTTGGAGTGAAGGAGTGAAAAAAGTTTGCAGCAGGTTGGGGGACACAGCATCTTGGGAAAAGCAGGAGTATGAGAAACAATTGGCAGGCTGAAATTGTTGAAACACAGCTGTCTTTGCTGGAGTTCTGAAAGGGATATTACATCTGTGAATTGTAAAGTTTGCTGCTGATGTTGCTGTCAAGACACCTGCTCAGGCATTCAAATAATTGTGAATAAATCAACCTTGGGAATTTAGTATTCTCTGCTGTAATCCACTTATTTCTTTCACAATGAATTAATTACAGCACCTGGATTCAGTTCTTTTCCAGTCACTGGGAAGTCACAGCAATATTTTCTTCCCCAGAGTTTTGTACTATTATATTGTATTTTACTGAACATATTTTTTTATATTTATGCTTTTTGAATTTTTATGATTATGGTTCCACCATTTAATGTACATGAAATTCTCCTTAAAAAAATAGGAGAACATACCATGTAGTCCTTGTTATAAAAAGACTATTCAACTTCTTGCACCCCAAAGGAATGTGGTAAGAACCCTAGGAAGGAGAGTCACTGGTTTAACAGTTTAAGAGCTTTTTGCTAGTTGATGTCAGACACTAACAGATTCTCTTCCTGTACTTATGTCTCACTCTCAGCTTTTTCTATTGCAGACAATCTAAAATGCTCTACAGAGACAACTGCTTGACTTTATCACAGTAATCCTTTACTTCGGGGCTTAAAATCAGGATAGACGTTTTTATTGCTTTTTTATCTGGAAGACACTGGATGTCATAGTACTTTGAGAAGAGATTGTTGTAGAAATCAGAGTTCTTCCCTTAGGCTGATACAGCTTGGGATATTTGTGAATATTGATAGGTTTTATTTGCATTCTGATTTTATATAGCTATTTTTAGAAAACTTCTAGAATTTTTTGCAGACATGATAAAAATTAGCTTCATATGATTTCTTTTAATTTGCACTTATTCTTACTCCAGTGTTCATTATGGTCACACAGACCATAGTCAGGTGACTTTTTAACAACTGAAAACTTTTCATGTTGTCAATTTGCACCTAAAACAGTGTAAGCAAGCAAAGTTAAATTACAGATCAGTAAGGCAGAACGTTTTGTGTTCTTGAACAAAAAGCTGTTAAATTCAGGGGTTAGTACTCTCAGAGCCTTTTTTAAAACTGTTGATTCCTGTTTGCTTAAACCAAAGTAACTGCATCTTTGCCCTGAGTATTGCCTCTAAGTAAGAAGTGGAGTGAGAATTCTGAAAGTGATTTTTTTATCAAAGATGTTGTTAGGTGAATGGTACTTTCAGATAATGCTGAGTACCTGCCTTCCAGAAATCACACTCAGATTGGGAATCCAAAATCACTAGTAGGGAAATTGTAGGCAGATTAAAATGATGTTTACTTTCATTTGGGTCTGAATGCTATCAGGAGCTAGTCACTGAGGTTCACTTGCTGCTGTTTTCCACAATGCTGATAATGGTTGTCATTGAATAAATCTCTAAAGGCATTTATCTAAAGAGGTGCAGTTGGCCTGATTTAAAGGTCTTATGCATAGCACAGGACATTTTGATGCCCTCTGTCATTGCTGCAGGAAATGATATTGTATTAGCCTTCTAATAAAACAATTAACTTCTATTTTTATATTACTCTGGAAGGCTCTCCAGAGTACTTTGTGGCTAAATAATTCTTATCTTAGATCTACAAAAATTGTGGTGGGTTAACCTTGGCTGACTGTCAGACCACCAACCAGCTGCTCTCTTGCTCACTCGCTTCAGCAAGACAGGATCAGAAAATAAGGTCAAAAAGTGCAGAGGTCAAGATAAAGACAAGGAAATCACCTGCTAATTACCATCATGGGCAAAATAAACTTGACTAGGGAAGATTAATTGCCAATTAAAAATAGAACAGGAGGGTGAGGACCAAAGACAAAAGTAAACCCACTTTGACCTCATCTCTCCCATCTTCTCAGGATCAAATTAATTCACGGTGCTTTTACATCCTCTCCCACCAAGCATCAGTGAGGATATCTGCTCTGCATTCCTGTCCATGGGTTGCAGCTAGATAAGCACCTTCATTCCATCTGCATGGGCTGCAGGCTGATCCCTGTTCTGGTGCCTGGAGAACCTCCTCCCACTCCTACACTGACATTGGTGTCTGCAGGGCTTTTTTGCCCACACTTTTTTTCACTCTGCGTCTCAAAACTGGCTTGCAGCACTTTTTGCCCTTTCGTAAATACATTATCACAAGGGGACCAGTGCTGTTCATGGGCTGGGACTGGTTCTGTCTATGGGGGTGGCTCCTGTTGTCTTGTCACACAAGGCACCCTTGTCACACAAGGCAGGTCCCCACAATCATAAACTTGTCAACTAATCCATTAATAACTTCCCCTGAGTACTACAAGGCTTTTCTTTATCTGCTTTCTGCTGTGACACTTTCCCTGTGGAGCAGTAAGAGCGAGCTGACAAATACCTGTGTGACTTGATATTTGATATCAACACTTAAACCAGAAAACTTTTCAAACGTTTTCTCTTGCATTTTCCCAGTTTATGAAGGAAATACTTAGTACTTTGTATAAATTGGTTTAACCTATAAAACTTTAAATATAATCTTTATAATTTTTAAATAAATCTTTAAATATAAATCTGTACTTATGATCTTTCTATAAATTAGTTTAAGTGCCACAGAAGAATATGTGAAGAAAGAGTACAGTAAGGATTAAATGCCATATCTCTTGTAACCTTCCTAAGATATACCTAGGTAAACTAAAGTTACAGGTTTTCCTTTGGTTTTAATAAGGCACTTTAGAAATTTGATTGTGCTCTACTTAGGTTTGTCTGAAGAACTTATAACAATTATATTTCCTAACTTGGTATTGTAATTCCATATACACACACACGTAACAGATATGTGTTATGCTATACATAACAGCTATAACAGTGTTATACATATCAGCTTCTTGCTGTTTTGGAGATTTCATTGAAAAACTTAATTTTTCAGCTGAGAAAGTGAAAATGGTTAAAAAATACTCTATAGCAATGGAAGAAATTAACTGTAGTTTTAAAATGTTATTAAAGTAAACCAACTCTAAAATTTTGAAAATTACTATACCACTTCCTGTTAAAAACAAAGTACTTTAAATCAAAGAGTGTGTTCTTAATATTGCAATCACACATATGCACCCATTAGGACAACGACACATTATTACTAATTGTCAGGAACAATGGAAGTTTTACAAAGCTTTTAGGTATGGTAGTAGAAAGTTTCGTCAACTATGACAGTTATGGATTGCTAAAAATACTTGCACATTGAGAACTGAAGGTCATACCAGCTATTCCAGTGGTAGTTTTAAAGCATTAAATAGACCTGCTTCTATAAAAAAAAGCTTTTATAGGATATGCCTCACTTCTTGCTCCATTTAGGAGTGATAACCTTTATTTGATTAGTTGAGTCTGCTAGAGCAGATATGCTATTTCATTGAATATTGGCATGGAATGCCCATGCAGCTGCACTACTGCATGAAGCAATACTTAGCAGTGCTGCAGAAAACTCATACCATGACACTCTGTGTGTACTTCCTTTTGCTGATTAGTCCTGTTTCATGGTATTTACTTCACCACCCCAATGGGTTTGCTGAGCAGATATTTATAAATCTCTCAAGTGTGCCCTGACAGTAGGGAATTGAAGGAAGAAGTGAACAGAAGACAGTATCATAGACTATCCTGAGTTGGAAGGGTCTGACTAAGATAATAGATTCCAGTCCAGTCCAATTCCTGGCCCTGCACAGAACACCCCAATTGTCACACAGTGTGCCTTAGAGCGTTGTACAAATGGTTTTTAAACTCTCTCAGGCTTGGCACTGTGACCACTTGCCTAGGGAGCCTGTTCCAGTGCCCAACCATTCTCTGTGTGAAAGGCTTTCCTTATATTTATCTAAACCTCCCCTGACACAGTTTTGTGCTTTTCCCTCAGATATGGCATCATATCTTGTACTTACTAGATATTTTCAGTATCTATTATGGGAGATATGGTAACATCTTATTCCTTTCTGAAACCACTTGTTTCTTTTCACTTTACAAATGAAAAAACTCCTTTGTATATGTCACCACAGGATCTCTATGATACAAAGCTTTATGTTTTTCTATGTCTGTCTGAAACCCTGATGAGAGGAACAGCTTTGAGCTGCGGAGCAGAAGAAATTCTTCCTTTTTTTATTTCCATGCCTTTTTTTGTCTAAATCTTTTGGTGAATGTTTTTGCGCTTTATGCAAATGATTTATGCATCACGCAACTTGTGTTTGACCCGGGGATGAGCAACAGGAATGGCTTTTACACTGGGGTCTCCTCTGTCACCAAGTGAGGGTTACAAGTAACAGTACATAAGGGCTTACAAAGAAAAGCAGTCATCCTTTCATAATTTTGAATTTTGACTAAAAATGAGTTGATGAAGTGTTTCATTTGGCTTTACAGACAAAACAACCATTTAAACCAGAGACTCTTTATTGGCCAAGAATTCTGATTTTCTTGAAATGTGTAGAGAACCCTAAAAGAGACGCTTGTTGGCTCATGTTTTAGATGTGACTGACAAACAAAATATTTTCAGACCCCTGAGTAGTTCCACTCTACAAGCTATATCCTCTTCTGGTGACAGCGGTGAGTAAACAACCACGTTTAATTGCTGTTATGGGATCTCTGTGAATCTCAGTGATGAATGACAGTAAACATATTCTCCACAGAAATTCTAAGCATACCATAGCTTACCATCAGTGATGACAGTAACAACAAAAGATTCAAGACTAATTGAAAATAAGATTTCCCAGAACTCAACAGCACTTACTTTATACCAGCTTTCCATGAGAAAGAAAATTTAATACTTATTTTTTAATTAGAGTTCTTCCCTTATTTCAAGTGAAAACTCCACTTTTTCTTTTAGTCATCAGATGGGCTAAGGAGACAATATTCTTGGAGTTTTAACCTGTCCTGGAGATGAGCATGCAGGACAAACCTTGCATTTAAAAATGAAGCTGGGAGCTTGAGAAATAAATACAGAATAGCTAAGCCAGATATACTAATTAGTCATTTACATCCCTGGTGTCAGGTACCACACCTCATTGATTCCATACTTATTGATAGTTTTGCTGGTGCTGGGCAGGACAACATCAGGAATGGCACACACCTTTGCCTTCAGGCTTTACTAACCCATCCATGGAATCTGACAATTATTGAGGTAAGACATTCATGAAAGGTATGTGTCTACATGAATGTAAGATGGTTTTTTAACTATACCAAAGCAATCCCTTCAGATATTTTTCACACCTCCACAAAGCCAGTATACTTTGAATGGAAGTGTATTCTTCCTTAATATAAAGAAAATTCAACCTGAGAAAAAATATCTGTCTTTGAAGCTGTGAGATTCTTTATGGAACACTGTCTTTAATGACTAACACATACCAAAACATAGTTTTCAAGAATCAGCTATATAAAGCAATCCTTCCCATCAGATGTCACAATGTAATAGAAGCTTTGGAAAACTGCTTTTACTACTTTTAAAGTCAGATCAAATAAATTTATCAGTTTGCGCATTTTGTAGATTTGATTGTAGTTGCTGCTGTCTAATCCAAATTCTTCTAGTGTGGTTGCAGAGGTTACTGTACTTAGAATGGCAGAATAAACTGTCTTATAGTTAACACACTGCATAATACTCTATTCTACTATGTTTTGCCTTTTCTGCACACTTCCTTTCATGTTTGACAAAATCCTTTCCTGATATTTTCTGTTTGAAAAGTCTTTATAGTCGCCAATACTTTGTAAATACTGAGATGCATGTGTGACTTGTACTCTAACTCTGGGTCGTATTCTAGGATTGTTTATTTGGGCTTTTATTCAGCAAATGTGTACAGAACTTGTTACTTTTCCAGAAGAGAGAATAAAACTGTAGTGTATACCTGGTGGAAAGCCGAAAAGCTTTTAGTTTTGCTCCAAGCTACGCTCCAAACTGCTCAGTACGCTTTCTCAGTCTAAGCTGGTGGACACAGTGTGCCTAAAACTCCTTATTAGTGATCATTCCTTTAGCCCGCTGCACTCTAGCTCTACATTTTAAAGGATCTGCCAAAAGTTAAGTGTTTCACTTCAAATATTCAAGGGGTTTGATTGCTTTTTAATGCATAGAGTAATTTTGGAGATTAAGATACCTTCCCTTCTAGCTATTTCTCCAACATCAAAGTAACAGGCACTGTTGGGCAACAAGAGAGATCTGCTGGGTAAATGACTCTGACTAGTAAAGTAGTAAAAATTACTAAAATATAAATAATTCTATCCTACTTTAAAATAAATTTAAAAGGACAGATCCATGGAAATTTTTTAAATTCACCTACAAATATTTTTGACAATATTTAGGAATGTGGCAAATCAAATACCAGAAAAAGCTTTTCTGTGTATTACCTCAGAAGAAAAGCCCTTACATGACTGTCACACTCCTTTTATTACTTAAGGGCAAATCCTCCTTTCAATTCAAGGCACAAAGATAACCAGTACCAGAACAATACAGAAAATGCATCTTTTAAACTCTAGTGAAGGAATAAAATGTTGCTCATATGGGTTTTTTCTTCTGGTCCCCGTGTAAGCAGAGCTCAGTGGGTAGGTGTAAACTTCAGTGCTCATAGAAAGATTTTTCTTGCACTGTGTCTGTTGAAAGACTTTCTTCTTAGCCAACCTATTTCTTTTGGTGCTGATGATACTACTTTGGTTACTGAGAAATCATTCCATACAACTGGTTTCTATTATATTCTGGAAACTGCTGATGTTTGACCATGGCTTTTTCTGAGCTCCTAATTTGCACTTCTTAAGCTTCTAAGCTTTTTAAGAGTAGTGTTTGGATCTAAATAGTTTCACTGTGTGCTTTGTCAAGCACAACATCTTTCCAACAATTACCAAGCTTATTTTGACTGCTATTACACTTTTGAACTTTTTTTTTTTTTTCCTTTCCTTAAAATTATCTATTGTAGCCCCCAGTTTTGCTTTCTTTTAATACCGGTAGTGAACTTACTAACTGTAGGTGCTGGAATTATTTTTTGTTGTTGTTACTTTCATCTCTTAATGTTAAAGTTCATTTGCTAATTTATAGTCCTGTAGGTTTCATAAAATCTATTTTAAACAAAGTAATTTCTTAAACAACCTTTTCCACTTCATTCTTTTTTCTCTGTAATGAGTAGTTTATATATTTGTAGTGTTGATTAGCATGTATCCCAGCACATGTGGAAACCTCAACGCAGTATCTTTCCACTATGACAATTCACCATCTTTCAACAAATTGTACAGGGCCATCCTTTTATGCCATGGCTACTTGGCTTCTTTCAGAGGCTTTGGCAATGAATCTTCTTGAAAACCTTGTAGTATTGGCCAGATATCTGTTATCCATGAACTTAACTATTTTAAATGCTAGTTCCCAAGTCTGACAGTGCTCCTTTATTTTTCAGAAGCCATTCTGACTTTATCCAATATCATACCAAGCAATGTTTGTTTTTAAATGTGTTTTGTGGTTGGTGCTGCATTTGTTTTCCCCCTCTTCTGTTAGTTTCTGCTGCTTTTTCCATTGCAGATGGCAAGCTTACAGGAATCTCTTTTACAAATTAATGCCGCTTTTTTCCAGTGACACTTTTTGTTATGTCTACCTGGTTACCTGGGTACTATCAACCAGTGCTGTTTTAGTAGCCTGTAGCTCAGCAGTTGAGCAGTGAGTGGTACTGGGATAAGTACTGGTACAGTTGCTGTGTTACAGGAATCACCTTTGTGCTTTTGAAATTGACTCACATATCCAGCTGAGTGAGCTCTGGTTGCAGGTTGACCTCATAGGGAAAAATACCTGGGAGCTTCCCTGAAGAGTTTTGAACCTTACCTTCAAGTCTGTAGTTCTCAATAGAGAACTATTCCAGCTACTGAGGAACCTCAATAGGAACTAGAGCAACAAAGGAGTTGTCCTTTCAGTACTAGGCACCAATTCAAAATGTTAATTTGTTAGTTTGTTTACATGGTACCGTATGTGTGTCCAGAGGAGGGCATTGAGCTGATGAAAGATCTGGAGCACAAGTCTGATGAGAAGTGGCTGAGGGAGCTGGGGTTGTTTGGCCTGGAGCAAAGGAGGCTCGGGAGGGAAACTTACTGCTTTCTACAATCCCCTGAAAGGAGGGTGTAGCCAGGTGGGGCTTGGTCTCTTCTCCCAGGTAACAAGTGACAGGACAAGAGCACACAGCCTCAAGTTGTACCAGGGGAAGTTTGGATTGGATATTAGGAAAAAAATTCTTTACTGTAAGCGTGAACAGTTGTTGGAACTGGCTGTCCAGAGAAATGGTGGAATCTCCATCCTTGGAAGTTGTCAAACAATATGTGTGTGACACTAGAAGACATGGTATAGTGGTAAATGTAGCAGTGCTCTCAGTCAATAGTTGGACTCAACAATCTTAGAGGATTTTTCCAACCTTAACAATCCCTTGGGTTGTCAGTGAACAAAATATAGTTATGTGGAGTGTCCCACATACTGTTTTGAATGTCAGTGTGGAAGGAAATGACCTGTATATTTCATTCATGAGACAGAATGCCTTTAGCAAATCCAGGGAAACAACTGGATTTTCTTCCAGATAAAAGGAAAAACTTGGTGAAGATGCTAAATAGAGTCACAATTTTGTATAAACTGATTATCAGTGAAGTTCTCCACTTCTTTTCACAGAGAGAGAGAGAATGTACTACTTTAATTTATCATGCTATCTTGGACTTTTGAAAATACAAGTTTTGTTGACTTGGACCTTTTATCATCCAAAGGCTTGAAATCAGCTATCCAAAAATAAAGGTATAAGCATCAACACGGTCACCATGAAAAGTTTTATCTTATGAAATTCGTGAACAAAAAATTGGCTTTATGCTTATTGCACAGACCCAAGATCTTTCTAAGGTGTATTGCATGTTGTGTGTAGGTTTTGGTCCACCAAGTCTTTTGGGACTGGAAATTCAAACATGGTTTTACCTTAGGACAAAGTTGCAATGCTTTGGATAAAATTGTGCTATCAAGTTGTGACTGTTACTTTTAAATAGCATTAGTGAAATTCAAGTGTCATTAGCAAACCTCCTGCTGCTTAATGCACCATGTGAGCATCTGAGCTAGTAGGTTATAGTGTCATGATCTCCCTTGCTCTTCACTTATGACCTGAAATGAAAGCATTACAAAATGGGGACTAATCTGTTTAGTTTGAATGTTTTCGAGTAGAGAACAAAAATGACATAACATCTTGGTTTAATTATCTTTCTGTTCATCACCTGAAAGACCTGTCTCACTTCTTTATTTCCTGGGAGCTTTTTTGAAAAGAAAACTTTTTGAAAGAAGGCATTTAGACACTGAAGTCTAGAAAAGGATTCAGGGATGAAATCCCCAACTAAACAACCAATGTTAAGACGCCTAGGCACTAGAGCAAAATGAAATTTAAGACTCATCTTTCCTGAAGAACTGTTTCAGCCTTTTCAATAATGTAAGCCATATCTAAAACTCACTGGCCTAAGGATAAAGAGAAAACAACTTATTTATTTCAGGGACCTTGAGGGAGAACAGTTTCTGTAGAAGAAGTGGTTTTGGGCTTGCTAATACATATGGTTCTGAGATGAATCAGAGGAAGTTGGGAAGGAGTTTGAAAATGACTCTAAGGTGTTTGATGAGACTGGAAATCTTTACAGCTCTGTTGAGGGTTATTAGATCCCTCTGTATTTCACCACCTCCCCAGCTCTGCCAAATCCTTCACTCACCACTCTGCAGATTCTCCCCCACAAACCTACCAAGTTCATGTTTCTATAAGAAGCTCTTCTTCCATAGAAAAGGGAAAAGTGTTTTGGGAGGAGTCTGAATTTTGCTGTTACAGCCAGAAGGGCTGAATCACTAATGTCACTTGCAGAGCCACAAAGGAAATATAAGCTTGAACCGCAAACTAATTTTAAACATACTATTTCCCCTACATTTCCTGAAGAAACTGGTAAATAAATTTAAAAAATTAAAATAAGTGTATTTTTGCCACTAGGTTGGGGAAGTGGAGTACCTACATTTATCTATGCTCTGTCTTCTGTAATTAGGCTGGTTTTTTTGGGTTTTGTTTTGTGGTGGTTTTTCCCTAAGCAAAAGATCTGTTTTCACTTTATGCTGGGAGCCAATATAAAAAGAATTCAGCTGGTGAGCAGGCTGACTTGTTGAAAATCCCTTTCTATATGCCAGGTACTTGGTGGGATGAGGATTTCATTGGTGACACACCACAAATACCATAAAGCACTGACAGACTTCAACAGCAAAATCCTGAGCACAGGGGTTAAACTGCAATATTAGGCAACTGCTGAATGATGGACTTGTATCTTAGTGTTGGAATTTATATAGATCCAGTGTTTTATTCTTACGCCATCGTTTACTGCATTGATTTTTTTCTCTTTTTTTCCTTTTTTTTTTTTTTTTTAAATTACTATGAGAAATAAAGATGTAGGGAGTGACAGAGAAGGAATTGTATAACAGCAGGAATCCATCAGAAAATTACTATCTAGAACTGATTATAGTACTGCCTTCCTTAAAATCACATCCCTAGCTGGCTGGAGTTGTACATATGTGGGGTGTCAGTCCTTCAGAACTGTTAAGAAGAATCCAAAGCAAGTGTCTGTTTTGAACAAGTCTGTGCTGCCTTTGATTTATCAGCTCCATGCAGTAAAACTTAAAACTTGTCTGCTCTGAATATATCAGACCTGGGGTGATCTCCAAATCTCCAAGTAGATTAATTATGAGATTAAGGCAGGCAACAAAAAAACAAAAAACAAACAAACAAACAAAAAAAAACCAAAACAAAAATCTGTAAAGAGGAGGAAACAAAGAAAAGAATGCAACTAGAATCTTCTCAGCAGCAAATAACTCAATTTAAGTCGTTTGGTTAAAATATTTATGTGACTGCATAGTCACTTGAGCTGAGAAACTTTTAAACTTTTTGTGAATCATCTCTGCATCTCTGATCTTGCATCCAAGGAGATAAAAAGTACACTATGAATAATCTCTGCAGTTTCTGCATTGGTTAAAACCAAGAGATGAATTAAAGACAGCGATCTTGAGTTCAGTTAACTGGCTTAAAAAACTATAAATATGTATTAGCTGTTGTGTTACAGAAATAGTGGAGAAGTAAAGAATTTTTCATGCTGAGTGCTTATTCACTTAGAATAAAGATATGAAAGTGCATTGAGGTAGAACAAAGGTTTAAAAATCGAAGTTCATAGAAGAACAAGACTTACCTAACCAACTTGCCTTCTTTTTAATTCAAATGAGAGTGTTGAGGAAGAGGTGGTGTTAGGAAGAGGTACAGTCACACTGCTATGGAGTCAGCATAGTTTGTGCCTAGAGCAGGTCAATATCTCCTCTGGGAAGAAAATACAGTTTTAACGTGGTAAAGTGAAAGTCTTAGGCTGAAGATTTTAATATTAGCACCATGGCTAGGGTTTTTTCCTTAACTTCAAGTAGTTTCTTTGTCAGTGATTTTCAGTGAATTCCAACTTGTAATATGCATTCCTTGTATCTTATTACTCACTCTTATTACCCATTGATCTCAGGCAATTCTGGTGCAGCAGCAAATACCAAAGCTAAACTCAGGAAATTTGGGATTTGGATTTGATTTAAGCAATAATTCAATTTAGTGAAGCATAGTTATTAATTCTATTTTTATATACACTTTGTATGAGGTAAAAATAGACTCATGATCACACTTCTTGTGGGTATACTGGTACAATTTAAGCAACTTGAGGAAAAATATAGAGGGTATGGTTTACAGCTTTAAGAATCTGCTCTTTGTGCAGAGTCTTGAAAATCTTAGTGCAAATACTTATGTTGTAGGGAAATGAAATATAAACGGACTGGAGTTTTTATTGTCAGCAGGATTATTTCTAGTCCTAGTAGAGAATCCTCTATTAAACTATACTTTTTCTTGAGAGAAGTGCCATTAGTGAGTCATATATCCCTTTCTGCCTCCTTCTAAAAATAATGTATGTCAGTGGCTGTAGTGGAGTGTTTTGGGGGGAAAACACTCAAGGTTTTTGTTCTTCATATTTGCTTTAGTTGCCAAGCAAAAAATGTATTTTAAGTTACATTCAATAACCTTAAACAGAATATAGACTTGATGGTGTCTGAAGTGCAAAATGAATGTTTAAAATTCAATAATTTCATATGAATTTTAAGAATTTTCTTTTTAACATTAATTAATTCAACAATTATACTAGAAGTTCTCTGTAAGATATAGAAATAGTTAACTCCTTGATAATCTTGTAGACAGACCTCATCCAAACCGTTTGAATACATACACGTCCAAAATTTTGATCACACACATTTTAATTTCTCTGGCAGCTGACTTAATTTTATTATATTTTTATCTGCATTTGCAAGTCTAGTTGATCGAACTATTGTGGTTTTGACTATTTGTTTGGTTTTTTAAACTATGGTCATGGACAGTGATGTTAAAAAATCATCATTGATGAAAATGATAAAAATCATTTTTGATGCTGAAAAAACTGGAGTGAAGGTTTTTGTCTCTCTGCATCAAATAGGACTTAAAATGCCTTCTTGGATCATTAAATGTAATCCCATGCTGACACAAAGCATGATCTCCTTTACTTGTCTCTAAATTATCATTTTGCCCTCTGTGAAGTAAGATTTCTCTTATATGTAACGATAAAGAACACTCTGCACTTCTATCATCTTTCAGTGTTTGACAGACTTCCATTCCCTCAAGAGTCTTTGTGAACTTTTATAGGTGATCATGTGGAGATATTCAGAGTAAAAACAGGGATTCAGTACTGCTGCTTTATTCAGCTTGTGATGCAAACACTGAGCTATTATGGATAAGGAATCTCCAAAGAGTTTTATCACTAAAACGTTGAAGAATGTTTGGCAGACCAAAACACATTATACACTTTCCAATTAAACAGTCCTTCTTAAGTTATGTGATAAGTAGTGTGTGCACTCCTGAGTATTTCTGCTCAGTGATGCTTTGAGAATCCTGTTTTTTCTCCTATTGAGACACTTTATCATATCACATTAACCACCTGGGGAAATTTAAGACCAAAACTAGAATTGTAATGGAACTTTGGTTTTGGCATTGCATTTAATTAAAATACTCAGATGAAACCCAGGAGTTGTTCTATATGAAGGCATTTTCATGCTGAAGTGGAGTAAGTCTTCCTTAGAAATGTGTTCTCTGGTGTAGCTACTTATATGCTCTAGAGGTTGTAATGCTGCTCTACTTTGCTGCAAAATGTTTGGAGGTCAAAGAAAATGCCTGCATTGTAATAGCTTCAGGCAACACTAACAATATCTCACTTTAAAAGGCACCTTGTATCCAAAGGACTTCAGCTACAAATATTATAGCAGCAGTTATATGCAAATTGTAGGAGGGAAAGTTGGGAGGAGGGAAACCTTTACTTTTTTTCTATAATTTGAAAAGCACTTTGTTAGCAGAGAACAAAGGCTGAAGAAATTTGAGGGAGGTAACTGAACTGATTAAAAGACCATTTTGTATTTTGATTTATAAAAAGCTGCTGAAGTATCGATTTCAAGTATGACAACTCGAGTCAAGACATTTTGTCCTTCAGTGTCCTAATTTTCTCACCTGATGAATTCAGTAAATGAAGTTTCTTTTCATTTTGAAACATGTTATATTTTTGCATTGAAAAGTACTTGTATTTCACATATAAGTAAAAGGAAAACATTTCAATTTTAAAAGGACATCAAGCCAAAACCTGATACTATATGTGTTCCAACACTTTTTTAAACAATTTCAAAAAATTATATGTCAAATAAAAAGTTCAAACTAAGAAGAGGAATGTTAATCCATCAAACATCTAGAGGAAGGAAGGGAGAAAGAATGAAGAAACAGAGATAGAATTGAAAGAAACTGTGAAAAATCGCATTTGATAGACAAACGTGTCAGAAAGGGCCCAAATGTTTAGAAACATAGGATCATATTACAGTTGGCAGCCTCCTCTCTTACCCTATTTAAAATCTTGCCTCAGTTGCCTCAAAATTTAGGCTGGCTATAAACATACTTAAGTCCCGAGTCAGTCCTTAACTTCCAAGAAAACTGTAGGGTAAACATCTTATTTACTTAATTTTGAAAGGGATGTGTTTAAACAAAAAAATCACCCTGAAACAGTGTTTTTATGGGAAAATAATTTACTAATAACAACAGAGTCTAGAACTATAGATTTTATCTTGTCACTTGATATAACACTAAAAACACATTTTATCCAGTGGGTCTCCTGACAATCCTGGTTGTCTATAAAAAAAAGTCTCTGTATAACCTGAAAATTGAAAGTCATCAAATACTTCCTAACATCACATGAAAGGCTTCAAGGGCTTTTTTTTTTTTTTTTTTTGATTGAAGGGCTCAAGTCACAAATAAAGAGGAAGATAAGTTTTTTGATGATAGTATTTGCATCTAAAACTTGTGTGTGTACTTAATGTTTTTACATCATTTTTCTTTTATGTCACTTGACCTGTGACCACATCAGCTTGACGTTTAATTATTTTAGGTGATTTTTTAAAAAATTATAAGAGAAGCAAAGTATATTTTAACACATTTATTTATACTAATGAAACATGGAGATATTATCATGTTCTTTACTATGTGTTGCTGTGCTTTCTTCAGATTTGGTGAATATTTGGGTCTGAATCTTTTATTTATTAATTTTTACTTTTTATACTGAACCTTATTCCATGGGATTATTTTTCCATCTATGTTCAGTCGCTGGTCGATATGCAAAAACCTGTGAAGGCTTCAGTTGTTTTCAGAATACTGTGATTAATTCTTTAGTAAGCGAATCTCATGCATATATGAATCCTTAAATCCTTACTTCAAAATAGTGTGTAATGATTTTTTTACTTGATTTTTCTTAAATAATCTCATTGAAACAAGTGAAGTAGTAGGAAAATGGCTTAACAATTAACTGTGAATGATGATTATTTTTAAATAGCTTTACACTGCAAATATTATTTTCAATTTTTAATGGAAAATGTAGGTCATCATTAACATAGGCTAAAAGGGACAGGGACTACATATGGAAACTAAAAGAAATGCCTTGTATAGTAATGTCAAATTAAGTTTTTGTCTGCGCTTACTAGTGACAAAAGAAATATAAAATTTAAACTACAGAACAAAACCAGATTATCTCTGAATAGGTATAAGTTATATAAATTTTCTATACAAAATAGTCATAGAAATAGAATAAATTCTAGTAATATAACTTAATGTATTCATAGAAATTATGCCTTAATGTGCATAATGCCAAACTAATAAGATAGCTGTGATACAGCTACTGTGAAATTTAAAATACACTAAAAAACTCAATTCTGTTTCTGATTCTTCTGTTAGGCAGACAAGATTTTTTTCTGTACCTGTTGACACTAAGTATGAAAATTTTATTAACTCAGTTTATATGTTTTGCGTTAAATACAAAGAAAACACTCCTTTTTTATGCATTGTATTGCAATCCATGCTAAAGCTGATAATTTCCCTGATTTTCATCACATCACATATGAATTCAAAGTCATCTTGCAAGAAGTTATACTCTTTTATATCCTGAAGAGATCAAGATTGTTAAGAAGGTAAAATACAACATTCAATTATGTGCTACCTTTAAATTAGTACAGGAGCATGTGTTAAAGTCTTCACGTTACCTTCCGGAAGTCTAAAAGATAGCCAAAAATATCCATAATAAAAATAACCTTTATAATGTTAAGTACAGATGATTTATTTTTGAATTGCTGAATGTGTTCCTGGAGTCAGCTAACTTACTCTTGAAGGTCTGTGCTAGACAAGTGAACTGCAAACCCCTGGCTCAACTGACTTCTGTGAAATTCACTTTAGTCAGTGCTTCAAGGAGCAGGCTGCTGAAGTGAGGAACTACTCATAATGCCTAAGAATGTTTCAGAAATTAGAATGAAGTTTGGAGATTTAAGGGAGGGGTACTATTTCATTCACCTATATCACAGCAAAAAACAGTAAAAAGCATCACAATCACCCTTAACAAAGCTTGATAAATACCCTGAGCAGGGACTTATCATTATTATTCATTTCATCTAGTCACTCATCTTTTTGAAGTGTAAAAGACTGGGTTATCCAACGTATTTTGTACACTTTTAATTACTATTTTGCCTTAGAAGCTCAGTTTGTTACTTGCAGTCAGACAGCATCTTTGGATTAACACAGTATTATAAGCTTTTCAGATCACTTTATATCTTGTCCATGTAATGAAAAAATAATTTTACTTAGATATTGTGCAGTTTTTTAAACCTAGATCATCTCATCTAATGCGAGCGCACTGTTGGAGTTGTTGCTAAAATTTTAATATAAGCACTCTACCCATCAGTATCTGATAAAAAAAATTGTGAGTGTGGGGAGGGGAGAATAAAACTTTTCAATACAATGAAATCAGCTGAAAGTGAAAGATTTTGGACAGGTAAGAGCAAAAAGTATTCTGTTTAAGAACAGGGAATTGTCTCTATTTTACAGAAATAATTTCCATGTGTGTGATTGTTTGATACTGTTTCTTTAAAGAGTTACTTAAATTTAAGAAGACAATCATAATAGCATATAGATACATAAAATATGAGCAATATGAAAAGAAGAAAAAGAGTAACATTGTAAGTTTTAACACGTGTCCTCAACTATTCTGAGCAACCCATCCTCATGCTGTTGTCCGCTCTGTAGCGTTCCCTTCGCTGCTGTAGCCATAGGTGTTTTATTCATGAATACAGGTCTTGTTGGTTGACACACCACATGCAGTTACTGCTCCAAAGAGATTACCACTGGCACATAAAATAAAAAATAGCTGTTGACAACCAGACCACAGGGATGTGATGACCTACCTCATTAAATATCATAGTTAGTGCTCTGTGTGTACAAAAAACCTATTAGCGTGCATTCAGCCAAGTGAATATTCCGATAAAAGTGAGGTCCTAAAATTCCTCTTTAATCCCCTCTGATGTATAATGCAAATCCATCCCTATAACCTCTTCCAGAACCAAACAGGCCTGTTAGAATCATCTAGATGTAATTCTTGTCTTTTTCTAGTAAGATTTAAAAATAGAAATGATCATGCTTTCTGCAACTTGCTGCGAAAAGCACTTAAAAAAAAAAATGAAGTTAGCATTGTGTGGGTTTTTCTCTGCAGACCAGGAAGTGTCACTTGGAAAAAATGATGCAGTTTGTCACTGACATGTTCTTTACTGAAGTTATTTTGGGTGGGCGGGCACAAAAGCCCTTCTGTAGTTGCAAAGATGTTATCCTGCATGTATCCATAAGAAGCACAAGGATATAGCTTTCTGTCCTCAAAAGCTATGATCCTGAAATCTCTCCTGATGTTAAACAGATGTGCTTTGGTGAGGAGTTTTTCTTCTGTGGGGGTGTTTTTTAAACACCTAGAAAAGGGAAATGGCATTCTGCCATTAACACTGCTATTAGCATTACATTGCACATAGTTCTGAATTCAGTGAGAATGAATTTCTAAAGGAAGTAAAGCTGCAATTTTCCTTAAAAGGAGAGAAAACTGTTGTGATATCTTTCAGAAAGAAAATATATGTTGAAATAAAATCTCCCCATATCTCTGGTGAGAAATGGAGAGATACACTTAAGCAGTGCTCCCTGTAACATGTGTCAGCTATGGAAAGAAAATTTACAACTCCTCTGGAAGCTTCAACAGGATATCACTACTATTAAATTAAAAAATAGAAAAATACAGGTTTATATCTACTTGATTCTGTTGCAGTACAGCAGATTTAAAGGAAGAAATACAGGATAGAACCTCTTTGTGCAGCTGGGTGTTAACACTTCAATACCATGAAATTGCAAGCACTGTGGAAATGACAAATTTCTAAAAATTGACCCCATAAAATATACAATACTCCAGAAAATCTGAGATGAGCAGCGAATTTTATTGCCACCATATATTACCTTTGGTAATCTGGGGCTATACCACAGATGAGGCCAAAAAAGCATACTTTAGCAACACATCTGAGATGATGCTTAATAATGAAATCTTGGTAGATTTTACACATAAAATATTTATTTGTTTCTACATTGTTTTCTAATTTTAGCAGCCAAACTGTGGGTGTATATAGCCAGCTGTACAAAAAGACAGACGTACTGGATCTTTATTTTGACCAGCTAATGAAATTAGTATTTCCATTCATGAGTAATAAAGGTATTCAGTTTTAATTGCAAGAGAAAATGATAATTAAGGTTCAGTAACCCCCTTGACCTTATAAAGGAAGCTAAAGGAATTGATTACTATTATTGCAAACTTCTTGAAGTCCCTTTTACTTTTCATGGTAGTGTCACAAGATGATGGTGCAACTGAATTATGACCTATATGTTGCAACATGATCTAATCAACATTTTTAGATTACAATTAGTTTGAACTTAAATGATCTCAAGGATATGTAAGTGAATTGGCATTTCAGGCTATATTGTATCAACAGAATGTTTCAATTTTGAGTAAAAGATTGTTTCCTTCTTTCATGCATATTTAATTGTCAAAGTCAGTTTACATGCTCGATGTGTGAAGTATTCTTGTGCAAGCCATAATACAAAGTAATATAGTATTTCCTGGACATTAAAGCATATAGAGGAGGTGCTTAATCTTCCCTTTCAGACTGTGTTTGTGCGTTTTAGTATTTGGTTTTATATTTTCAATATGATGCGATTAATGATGTAAAAGTTACCAAATGCATTCAAAGGATCTTTAGCGCATTGATAATAAGGTACACTGTAGTTTTAAACTAGAAAAACTAAATCGTTTCTCTTGTTCTTTGAGGAATTTGATCAAAGGACAATGGAAGAGTTATGTGAAATTTTAAAGGGTAATGGATTTTGTTTTTCTAAGAAAAAATTATAGAAGCCTTTTCTTTCTACGTTTAGAATCTTGAAAAGTGGAAATAATTTAGAAGTGACATAATGGAACTACATAAAAAGTTAAAATAGAAAGGACTTGATTGCAAAGATTTTAAAAAGATTGTAAGAAAGAAGTATCTATAAAAAATCTTGTTAAGAACTTTGAGGTTTTGATTGTCTTTCTCTGTGCCATCAAAATCCTTTCTCAAAATCATTAAGAATGTGTAGTAGATAACTTTCTTTTGATCTCCCTTATAAATTTCTAATTATGTATGCATATTTCCATGTTTTTGGTTGAAATAGCAAAAAAAGAAACCACAACAATTGATGATGTATTTTGATATTCAGGATTACAAATATTTAAGGGTTAACTAAACTTCCATAATTTTCTTGTGGACTGTTTGAGAAGAGAGTTTTTTGGATGGCAGTTGAAAATGTGGAAACATTTTGGTACATGTGGTGGGGGATTATTGGTAGTGGTTGTAATTTTTTGTAGTGTTTTGTTTTAATAAAACTGCATGTATGGTCCTTGTATGATCCTGTGTTTGAAGAAAAAAATAATACTTATTTATGGTGTAAAATATAAGGATAGTTTAAAAAGAAGGGAGGGGACAGAAAAGACATAATGCTCACAATTGTGACAGAATGTAGTATTAACTACATTCAATGAGTTGGTTGAGTTCTTTCCTGTTCCAGCACTGGTGGTTTATAATTTTTTTATGCTATGCTGGAAAACTGTAGGGAATCAAAACCCTTCCATGTTCCTGATGAGCAGTTCATTGATGCTTGAAGAATATTAATGGTGCAAATCCTCCATATAGTCAATGACAAAGGGCCCTGCTCATTGTGGGGAGATTGCTTCATGATGAAAAGATTGATGCCATTTCAATGGCAGTCACCGAGATTTCACTGCTAATTTGCAGTGGAGTTACTGGCACAATGTCCTTTACTATCATTTTGCAGTGGAAATGATTTTCTTTGCCTCTTCAAAGGAGGCTCCAATACCATGCTATTGCTTTCTCCAGTAACCTTGTGTAAAATACTCACTCTCTTGTCTTGGTTGATGGGAAGGATGTCGGTAACTGATGGTTCCACAGGAGCAGGTTAGTTCTGATCTTTTCCTGTAAGCTTTACTGGTGCTGTGCCTCGTGCCCTTTCATCCTGTTTGTTCCCTGGGATAGCCACAGTAGCACAGGATTCAGCTCATGAAGTGTAGTACTCCCGGACATGGAGGTAACCAGAATTCCAATTATGGGAAGTTTCACAGCACTTAATTATACCAGAAAAAAATTATTTGAAAAAAGAGCAGGTAAGGTCCAAGCCCCTTTAGTAAGTCGGTTCCAGGCTGTTCCAGGAGTCTAACCCCAACTACTGCATAAAATAATCCCTCCACAAAATGTTGTTATTCATGGAGGGCCAAATTTTTGCAGTGATTAATATTCAGCAGTTTTAAGTTTGTTGTATGGTTGTAACTACAAAAAATATCTGTAAAACTTAATTTAAACTTTGGCTAGGTGTCTGGTAAACACAGTTGAGAGAGGGGGAGAATATCTTTGAATTTTATAAACCTATACATTCAATGTTTTGGGTTTTTTAAAATATATATCTGGGCAACATGATTGTATTTCTGTATGTGGTTTTGTTGAGTGTCAAATTTACTTTTTATTTTTATTAAATGAATTATTAATGTTAACTGGATTTAATTTTCAACCATTTTTAGTAATTTTTTAAAATTTGTCTCCTAAAATTTATTTAATTATAGAGTTTTCATTTTCATCATGAAATTGGTTAGCTTGTTTCTCTGAAAATGGCCTTTTAAGCATATTAATGTAACTGGATAAATTATCTAAGTTGTTAAGAAAAGATAATTTTTTAAGCAAAAGCAACAAATTATTTTTCTTCTCTCTGCTGGGGTTAGTGATTAGGTCTTGTTGCTCTTGTGAAGAAAAGAATCTATCTCAGATTGCACAGAATGCTGAAGAGGACCCTGCTGTGATGCAAATTGACCAAAAAGCTGCTGAATGTTGAATTCTGACAATAGTTAAAACAGCTCCTTTCTTCTGAGAGATTAATATTAAAAACAGCAAGTAGAATAAAACTTCTCAGGTCTTGACTACTAAAAATTTTAGGCAATTTAACATTACTTAGAGTTACTGAATAGTTAGCTATATTTCAAAGGCATATACTCAAAAAATTTTACAGTTTTGAGAAGAATGCAAGATTATTGTGACATTTGTCATTAGGGGACAAGTAAAGAAGAAATTAGATATCTAAATAATATGGGGGTTTTCCTCATAATTTCTCAGAAACAGTAAAAGTTGGCAATATTATCATTGATATTAATTTAGCTGATTAATGTGTTTACATTGATACTGGTATGCTAAATGCTTAAATATATCTAGAGCTTGCAAAGTTGAGTGATATATAGCATGTTGTTTCCAATAAGTGGTTACTAAAGGGTCTTCCCTGCCTTATTCAGACATTCAGGGTGGCAGTAAGGGGAAGGATTCTGTAAAGTTATTATATTTATAGAGTATCATACAAAGTGTTGAATATTCATGTTTTCAGTGAGTGAAAATGAACTCTATGTCACCTTAAGCTTTAAAATGCTGTCCTAATAACAGAATAAGTTATGGAAAGGGTACACATGGTTCATGTATTGCAAGTACTAACTCTGAGATATAATGAATATTTGCTTCACCCTGGCTGTCAACTTATGGCAAGGTAAAAGGGCACTTTAGATTTAAGTTAATATAAAATTTTTCAACTAAATTTTTTTCTCAGAATTGAAAACTATGTAGTATCTCAAAAAGACCCAGGAGTGCTATGATAGATTTTCTGACAAGTTGGCTTTGGAAGCATCTACAATTTTGTTTGTACATTTAAAATCTAGCTGTTTCATTGCAAATATCTCATATGAAAAGAAAGATTCTGTAACATTTGGTTTAAACAATTGAATTTAGGAAAAAATCAAAGTTTTTCATAATAGGGAGAAATCTAATTTAAATTTATTTTCTGACACACCACTTGTAAATCTCTGTATGCAAAGACTGAGCTGAAAAACATCTGCCAAATGTTAAACATCATTAAGAATTGAATGAAGTATACTCTAAAGTTATCATAAACCCTCTTCTTTCAATGAATTCCCTAAACAGTAATGAATATGGAGGTAATAAGAGTGTCTGCTAGCTCTTGATGTTGATTCTTTGTGAAATGATTTTTTTATAAAAGATTTCAAACAGAGTTGAGGGGTGAAGCAAGGGTGTTCATAAGGATTTTTTCCTGGGTTAAAATAAAAAAAATCATCAATATATTTGATGTAGTCCTCAGTGGCAGGAAAAAAAAAATGTTGCCTGTCTAATGGGAAAACAGTCATGCAGAAATTTATGAAACATAATACTTGGACATTTAAAACTGTTTTTTTAAACCATATCTAATCAATTCTTCCATGTTTGTGTTGACCCTCCAGCTATTCATGTTCATAGCTGTTTGAAATTAAATATAGATGGTTTTAGTTGACATTTTCTTTGTAAAGAAGCATAAAATTATACCTGGCTATTAAGTAAATTCTCTGTTCCTGTATTGGGTTTGCATGGTCAAGGTTGGCTAGCAGGGGGGATACATGGGTGGCTTCTGTGAGAAGCTGCCAGAAACTTTTTTTATGTCCAACAATGTCAATGCCAGCTGGCCCAAGATAGACCTGCCACTGGCCAAGGCCAAGCCAGCCAGAGGAGATGATAGCAGGGACAAAACTGCTGCAGAAAAGCAGCTGGAGAGAGTAGAGAGAATGTGAGGAAAACATCCCTGCAGGCACAAAGGTCAGTGCAGAAGGAGGGGCAAGAGACTGTCCAGGCATCAGAGCTGGGATTCCCTGCAGACTGTGGTGAATACCATGGTGAGGCAGGATGTGCCCCTGCAGCCCAAGGAGGAGTACTGTGGAGCACATGTCCACCTCCAGCTCATGGAAGACCTCATGCTGGAGCAGGTAGATGTCCATAGGTGGCTGTGACCCTGTGGGAAGCCCATGCTTCTGGTAGGGACCTGTGGAGAGAGGAGGTCACCCTGGAGCTGGTTTGCTGAAAAGACTTGTGGCCCTGTGGGGGAAACCACACAGGAGCAATCTTTTCCTGAAGGACTTTACCTTTTAGAAGAGACCCATGCTGGAGCAGTTTGTGAAGGACTAAAGCTCACAGGAAAGATGCACACTGGAGTTCATGGACTAATGTCTCACATCAGGGGAAGAGTGAGAAGAATCCTCTCCCTGAGGAGGAAGGGGCAGCAGAAGCAGTGTTTTATGAACTGACCATAACCCCCATTCACTATCCCCCTTCACTGCTAATGGGGGGGTGGGAGAGAAAATAGGGTGTGAAGATCAGCCTGAGAAGAACAGGGGTGTGGGGGAAAGGTGATCAAAGATTTCCTTTTATTTCTCATTATCTTACCCTAATTAAACTAATTTCCCTTAAGTCAAGTCTGGTTTGCCTATGGTGGCAATTGCTGAGTGATCTTTCCTTGTCCTTGTCCCACAAGCCTTGAATTTTATTTTCTCTCCTGCATTCAATTCAAGAGGGGAGGGACATAAAAGCTTTTGTGGGCACCTGATGTCCAGGCAGGGTCAGCCCTCCAGAGCTCCCAAGGGCAGTGTGGACATTTTAAATGCCTGTTTTCATTAGAAGAAAATTGTGCTTAAATTACCTGACATTCATATGGGGATAAAACTTCAAGTCTAAGTGCTCTTTGACACAAATAGCTTAGTTACACTTGAAGATTGAAATCCTCTATTAAGATCAAATATTTACTCTTTCTAGTTATGTACACTTATATTATTAGTTTAATTATCTGGAAAGAATATAAGCAATCATCTGATGATGAAAAATTTTTTTCAGTAATGGGCAGTGACTTGAGTCTTTTCAGCATTTCCCCATGTGATCTAGTAGGTAGGACTTATTTAGTTTGACCTGCATTTTCCTTAACATAAATCCTGCTACCACAATATTTTGTCATAAAATAGCATCTGGTGTTATTGGTTTCTTGCTAGGTATTTGCTTTCTTCTTGCAAGCTAGGGAAGAAAAATGACAGACGCTTTCCTTTGAGTGACAATTCCCACAGTGCCCAGTATTATTCCATCCAAGTAAACCTGGAGATTTCTTAAGGCTTACTTTAAACGTCTGTGTTGGATGGATGCCAGACACCCACAAAAGCCATTCTGTCACCCACTCGCCCTCTCAACTGACTGGGGAGAGAACATATAACAAAGGTTTATCGGTTGAGAAGATATAAGAAACATACATCTCTCCAGAAGAGATCACTCAGCAAATATTGTCACAGGCAAACCAGATTCAGGTTGGAGATATTAATTGAATTTATTACTAGCAAAATCAGAATAATGAGAAGTAAAATAAGACCTTAAAAACACCTTCCCCCCACCCTTACCATCATCCCAGCTCTACCTCCTCCCCCCAGGGTTATGGTCAGTTCATAACATGTCATTTTTCTCACTATTCAGGAAGAGGAGTCCTTCCTCTGTTCCAGCATAGGGTCCCTCCCATGGAAAGAGCTCTCCATGACCTGCTCCAGTGTGACATCATATGGATAAGAGTCCTACATAAACTGCAGTAACACAGGTCACTCTTCTGCAGAGTGCAGTCCTTTAGGCATAGCCTGACCCAACATGGGTCCTCCATGGGGTCACAGGTGCCTCCAGGAAACCTACTTAAGCATGGGCTCCTCTCGCCATGGGTATGCAGGTTCCTGTCAGGAGCCTGCCCCAGCACAGGTCTCCCATGGGGTCACAGCCTCCTCTCAGGCACCCACCTGCTCTAGCATGGGTCTCCCCACAGGCTGTGGATGGATCTCTGCATCTCTGTGGTCCTCAGGGGGCTGCAGGACAGCTGCCTCAGTCATGGTCTGTAGTACAGTCTGCAGGAGAATCTCAATTCCGGAATCTGGATCACCTCCAGCCCCTCCTCCTCTGCTGACCTTGGTGTCTGCACAGCTGTTCCTCTCATGTATTATCACTCTGCTCTTCTCTGGCCTCAATCATATCTGTGCAATAACTTAATTTTTTTTCTCTTCTTCTTAAATATGTTATCACTGAGTCATTACCACCATTTCCAATTGGCCAATGGCATTGGCTCTGCCAGACATGGGGAAAGGTTTTTAATTCTTTGTCATTATGGGATGGAGGTTTCCATTTTAAGCTTACATTCTGCGTAATTTGCTTTGCTGGTGACATGTAAATACTTGAAATTCGTGATTGTGTTTGTCTTTCACACAAGCACATAGCAGCTGGGTCTAAAGCACAGTGAAATCACTTTTCTGGCCTCACAGGCATTCAAATAAATGTCTGTAGGCATTGAGATAGATTCCAGCATATTCAAATTAAAATAATTTTTCCATTAGTTTTTTTGTAATTGACTTTGGTAAGATATATATAAAAAAAAAAGTTTGGCTTTTCTAATTTGCTTTGCTTGGCTCTTTTCACAGCCTTGCAGATTATACACAAGGACCAATTGGATTAAAAAAGTTTGTTTTTATTCATTCTGGTTTGGTTTTTTTTGTTTGCTTTTTTGTTTAGGTTGTTTGTTGTTTTGGGGGGAAGGGGGATTGTGGCTCTCATAAGCAAGTGCTTGTTCCCACAGGAACAATAAGCACCTTTTTGTTTCCTACTTCACCAGCAGAAAAGCAGTTAAAGCAGAATTTTTCTTATTCCATACAGACCATAGGTTAGACAGAATGGCAACTAGAGCTTCATACATGTATTTCAGTGTTTCATAAAATGAAAGAAGTTCCTTTGTACGAAGAGAATAGTTGCAATCATTACTTGACTGCAAATGCTCTTTCTCTGCCTGGAGCATTCTAGTGTCCACTAGCAGAGCTCTTTAATCCTCCAGCTTGCTGACTTTCTCTCAAATTCCCAGAGCTAAAAACTATTTCTGTATTAGATTATCTGAGGATTCTTGATTTTCTACATATATCCGGGTTAGTGAAATACCTGTAATGCCCTTCAGCTATCTAGTTCACATTGTGACATACAAAAAATACTTACCATCCTTCTTTTTCTTCACCCCTTTTGAAAGCTGATCTTTGAATCACTAGAGTCAAACCCACTCTGAACTTCTTGTTTGATATTGCTGTTTCTTCCTCAGCAAATGCAGTTTTCTATCAGGACAGCATGTTTTTCTTTCACTTGTATATTTAAACACCTGCACATTACCCATTGACAGGAGAATGGTTTTATACAATCTAAAGTATGAAAAGTGGCCTGAGTGACAGGAAGGGCCACGTTGTTTGTTTCCTATCTCTCACCACGAGAAGCATATTGTGAAAATATGCAGAACTAGAGAATTAGAACACTCAAAGCCCTGTTAGAACTTAGTCTGGCTACTGCCATAAAAGAAACAAAATATCTTCGTATAAATACATCAGAAATAAAAGGAGATGTAAGTAGACTCCTCATTTTATATCAGCCATCCTGGCAAACCGAGGAGGACCCAGTTGACTGAAAGTCATCTAATGTGATTCCCATCTACAAGAGAGACTGGAAGGAGGATCTGGTGAACTACAGGCCTCTCAGTCTGATCTCTCTACCAGGAAAGGCCATGGAAGAGATCATCTTGAAGCCTGTCACAAACTGGGGATCAGGCTCACATGGCAGGGGTTTATGGAAGGGAGGTCCTGCTTGACCAACCCAATCTCCTTCTATGACAAGGTCACCTGCACAGTGAATGAGAGCAAAACGGTGGATACTGTCTACCTGGATGTTTTTAAAGCCTTTGGTACTGGTATGATCCGCTGCAGGGTAGGAAGGCTCTGCAGAGGGATCTGGATAGGCTTGAGCCAAGGGTCTGAGCCCAATTTTATAAGACTCAGTATGACCACATTCTGGGCCCTTCCCTTGGGTCTCAACAGCCCCTGTAGCAGTGCTACAGGATGGGGGAAGATTGGCTGGAAAGCTGCCTGGTGAAAAGGGTTCTGGGACTGCTGGTCAACAGCCAGCTGGACATGAGCCAGAGTGTACCCAGGTGACCAAGAAGGGCAATGACACCTGACTTCGATCAGCAACACTGTGGCCAGCAGGACAAGGGCGGTGAAGGTCCCCATGTGGTGGCACTGGTGAGGCTGCACCTTTACCCCTGTGTCCCTCACTGAGTTCTGGGCTCCTCACCAAAAGAAGGACACTGAGGTGGTGAAGAGTCCAGAGAAAGGCAATGGAGCTGGGGAAGGGTCTGGAGCACAAGTCCTATGAGGAGCAGCTGAGGGAGCCAGTTTTTTTTTTGCCTGGAGAAAAGTATGCTCGGGGTGACCTTGTTGCTCTCTACAACTGCCTGAAAGGAGGGTGTAGCCAGGTGGGGAGCAGACTCTTCTCCCATATATCAAGTGGTGGAGTAAGTGGAAGTTGCACCAGGGGAAGTTTGGACTGGATATTGTGAAAAACATTATTCACTGAAAAGGCTTTCAAGCTTAAGAAAAGGTTGTCCAGGGAAGTGCTGAAATCACCACCCCTGCAAATGTTCAAAAATATGAGGATATGGGACCTGGGGACATGGTTAGTAGTGGACTTGGAAGTGCTAGGTTACTGGTTGGACTCAATAATCTTAGAAGTCTCTTCCAGCCTTGAGTTTTCTATGATTCTGTGGCACCATAGCAATCTTTATATTGTTTCAACATATCCAGGATGCAGGAAGTGCAATCTATGTCAAAAGAATAGATAAAAAATTCAGATGGAAAGATAGTATATTTTTGAATCTCAGCACAAAGTCTAATCAAAAGTCTTTTAACAATTTCTTGCAAGTTACTTAGTAGTGGTAGCCTTTCTCTGATATTAGCTTTGCTGAACATAGCAAACTATGAGGGAGCAGAGGTCATCAGGGATGTGGGTTTTGACTGATTATAATGGTCAGTCTTGGTCTTGACATCCTTCACAGTCCACATAACTTGATACAGTTTTTTACTGTGTACAAGCAGAGAATTCAAGAATTTTCTAAACAACACAGACTTAAAAAGCACTTGGTTTTTGGCAAATGGGCACAACTGATGAGACATTAATATGTTTGTCGTTCCGGTGAAACCACAAGTGTGTTTGCTGCCTAAGATTTCATTGGTTGTGTGCAGAAGGGTAAGTCTCTAGTCATCCTTGGATGAATTGTATGCCTTTGCATATTTGTGTTTTCCTCTTTAATGTCTGAGCTTAGCTTTGACAGCAGTTTTGTCTTTCCTAGATAGCTTTGCTCTAGTCTATGTATTTTGTCACAGCTTAGCCTAGGTTTGACAACATGAAAAACATTGCATGGCTGTTTTCCCTCAAAACTAGACCTTGCACTAGAGAGACTTGAGTGCTGGAAGGGAGGATCATGGAGGTATTTCACTTGCAGCTCTTGTGGGGGGATGGGGAGGAAGACAGCAGATTAAGATTTTCTGCTATTCCATAATGTTTGCAGAAGTAGAAGCGTGAAGCTCAGTAGTCTCAGTATGGAATTGTAACGAATCTGATTGCAATCAAATAAACGTATCACCACTCTGCTATTTTCATCCCAGAAAAAATAGGAATGACACTTCCCAGTTTTGATAAACAATGAGATAATGCAGACAGTAAAGGCAACATATGCTGAAGCAAGAACAGAAGAGAGAAGATTGGGATGGAGCAAAGTAAGAGAGGAGAGAATTATTTGTTCAAGTGTATATATACAGATACAACCTTTGGTAAACTCCCATGCGATGCATTAGTATGAGTAACTTAACCTTAGGATCAGTAAGCAGAATTCAAAGACACATTTGAGTATGGAGTAAAAAGAAGGGAGACAAAGAAACTAAATTTTAATTTTTGGTGTATAAGAAAACAAAGAGGATTAAACAGATAAAATTTAGATAGTAAAAAGGTGGACGTAGTATAGAAGTGTTCTGAAGACAAAGGACAGAAATGGAATCAAGACCTGGTAAAAGTGAGGCTGTGTAAGGAGAAGCAATGTATTATATAGAAAAAAATAACTTTGTTTCTTCATATTTTCTGCTAGAAAAAATATGATACTTCTTGATGTAAGTATATGGGTCTATTGATGAAAGAAACAGGCTGATTTCCTTTGACTAACAAAAAAACCAAGCTGCCTGGATCAAGCTTTAAAGACTTAATAAATAAGGTTGTTTTTTTACTTTTTTACACCTTTTTAAGTAATTACCCTTTGTCAGTCACTGCTGCCTTAATGTCTTTCTTAATGCTGCAGTATCTCTGTATGGTACAAATCACAGGACTGTGATATTGTCTGGTTAGCATCACACATGGCTAAAAAGGCACAGCAATCCTTACCACTGTGTAAATAGGGGACAAAATATTTTTCAAATAGATGTTAAAATCTGCTTCCATTTGTTACCAGGAAGCTAAATATGGTGTCAAGATATCTCAGAAGCAATGTTTGCACATGTCATGGCTGATTTTTCTTTTAGCCCTGATACTGTTGTAGGCCACTTGAATGTGTGGTAGGTATTTATGGCTACACACAGGATGCCACAGAAGTGGTGTCTGAATGTTATCATGGCAGAACAGATTTGTAACATCTTCATCCAGAAAATCACAAAAAAACCCGAACACATGACATAGCAAACCTTCACAAAGAAGGCTTTTCATGGCCAGATATTAGGAGTGTACCTTCAAGTAATTTCTACATATTATCATCTGTATAATGGAAATTTCTCTTTGTTGATTGAATTCCCCTGGTATTTCTTTTAAGTTCCCCAGTATTAAGACCAACTGCCCAAAAGTTATACAGGTAAGAAATGGAAAATGTCCAATAGTAGTAAACAGCCTATAGGATTTGGCATTGAGTAATGAATGCTCTGTATGGAAGAGGAATTCTGAACATAAGCATTTGAATAAAAGTCCTTTAGAATGATTAATGTTATTGGAGGGTTTATCAAAAAGGCAGCAGCACCAGTAATCTATTTGCCATTCATTTTCCTACAATTTATAAAATTATTGCCTTCTTGGACTATTAACTACTTCTCCATCTAATCATAAAAATTTATGATGTAAACCTTTCAATTGCTTGTGTAGAAAAAATTCTGAGTAACAATAAAATATAATAAAATATGGTTTGTGAAGAGAGTATAAGCTATATCCTTATTTCTAAAGGTCTTTTTATTTTCAATGAAGGTTATGTGGTATTGAGGTAAATTGTCTGTCTCAGTTTAACAATATGAAGTCCGTCATGTAGCTCTATTCTTTTTATCTGCTTAATGAATAAAGCACAACAATTACATCATTTACTGTAATTGTAACAATATATAATGTATCGTAATATATACTGTATCGTAACAAGGCCTTTCAAGAACAATGAATTCCATAGAGGTGAATTTTGTAATTTCAATGAAAAAAAAATCTACTTGGTTTGGAGGCTTTTTGTTGTTGTTGGGGTGATCTTTTTTGTGTATGGTTGTTGGTTTGATTTGTTTAGTTTGATTTGGTTTGGGGTTTCCATGGTGGGAGCAGGAGAGGGGGGGTTGTTTGTTTTTTTTTGTTGTTTGGTTTGTTTTTTGTAGAAGTACTGTATCTACACATTTGCTGACAACCTGTACAAACCTAGTATCTTATAAGAAGGAAAATGCAGAATTCAGTGGTATCTTTCTCATGCTAACTTGTCCTTTAAGTATTCTGGACTGGGGGAAGACGAATGTAATAAAATATGGATAGTGTTAGTGGACCTTTAGTGAATACAGGTGGATAATATAATAGAAGCACTCAACATGTTTTTGAGTTAACTTGCCCAAGGGTACTCTCTCGGAAAGAACTCATCAGCAATTTTTTGTATCCCATGAAATTATTTTCATTTCAAAATCAGAGAAAATGGGTGAACATTGAAGTGTTACGTTAGTTCTCTGTAACTAGGTTCTCAGCTTAGTTTTTATTTCCTAGTCCTGCATAGCCAGATTTTCTGCAACCTTTAAATGGTGAATTAATTAAAACTATTTCTTTCTTTACTGCATGAATTTCCAGAGTGGTAGTACACAAATATATTTTTTATCAATACAATTGATGGTACTACTGTCCGCTGGAAAATATATTGGTATTCTTATGCTGTTTTCTATATCATTATATTGTGATGCTTCCTTTAAAACCAAGAAAAATACTGAAATAAATTTTCTAATAAAGATGGTAGAATATTATTTTAGCAATAAAACTTAATACAATCCTTTGGAACAATAAGGGAGTGGAGAATCCTGCACATAACTCTGCTCCCCAGCCTGTTGTGTAGCTGTTTCATATAATCAGTAATGTATGATCCTGAATGACTTCTTCTGATACAGCTACAAAAATAGAACTATGTTTGTAATGAAATTTCTTGAAAAATCAAGGTAAGAAACAAACTTTAAATTTCACAGACCAAGATTAAGAAGGAAAATATCAGTATGGGGTTCAAATTGAGAGTATGACATTTAGACACCCTGTGCATATTTTTATTCATTTGCATAAATAAGTATTTAAGAAATGGACAATAGTAAAAATAAGTGGGACCTTGACTTCTGTATTTGTGGCAGATCTTTCATAAGGAAGGCATACTTTGACTAACGAGTGCTTAAATTTTTTTTTCTGACAAAGATCTTACCATGATCAAAATGAAAACCTGAACTGAAAAAGAAAACCAGCCAACCAAACAAAAAAGTCAGTATGGGGGGTTATTCTGGAGTCAGATATCTGGTATCTGAAGCAACTGGGATTTGTTGTTTCTGGCTAATGTACAAACATGGAGATTCAGAAATTTTGTGCACCTTCAGAGGTTTAGCAGTCTCAAACTGGACTGCATTGATGCACAGACTTTAATAAATCTTAGTGTTCAAGAATAACTTCGCAAAATCAGGTAATAACAATGGTTTTCATCCCTCAGGATGCTTCTTGCAACCTGCTAAGAGCTGGGATGAAATTACTGGTGGCGGTATGAAAGACACAGGGCTCCCACAAACTGTGTGAGCTGTGGTGTTGCTGCTATGAAATGATCCAAAAATAGAAATTTTCAAAATTAGAAACACCTTCATAAAATAAAGCATGTGACAACTTCAAATCTTCTATACAGATCATTTAGCAGACTTTGCTGATATACCAATAGCTTTCAACCTCAACAATCATCTCTTCAGCCATGAGTTATAAAATAAATGAGTATTTTTCATGAGGGACCTGTGTGAATAGATTGACATCTCTGGAAAGTATTGGTTTATCTTTTCCAGTAAGTAAGTGAAATAAAATGAAAAATTCAAAGCCATAGGCTCTCTTAGGATTCAGTAGTGTAGAACTCTTTCTTCACTTTTTTTTTTCTTTTTTTTTTCTTTTTTTTTTTTTTTTTTTTATTAAGGAACTACCTTTTTTACTATACATAGTGGACTACTTCCATTCAGATAAATTAGATAGATACACTCGAGTGATAACTGAAACTGCCATTTGGGATGTGTGAAATGTTCATTAGTAACTTCAAAATCATGTTAATTAAATTCATCTTTCCAGAAGCATCTAAATATTATATTTTCCATTAAAAAAATATTAAGGAAATTTTGCCATCAGAGATTTTAATTGTTCTAGAAAAAGAGGGGGTTTTTTTTATATTTTTAAATTTTGGTTTCTGAAGAGAGTTAAAGGTCATGGGATTTGTTGGTATTACTCATTTTGTCTAATAACCAATGATAGCTCTAATTTTTGAGTTTGGTGGGGATTGTATTGTTAAGAACTGAAAAAACAACTGTAGAAATGTTAAGCTTTTCATTTTGAAGATAAAAAAATGAAATTTGGACTTCCTGCTGTGAATAGAAATGCTTTTAATTTTTCTTAAGCTATTTTCATTTCATCATCAATACTTTCTTGAAAAGAGGGTTGTATAGAAGGTTGACAAAATCTGAAATCTTTTTTAATACGTGTTGCAAAAACTTGGTATTTAGAAACAACATAATCACGTAGTGCATTGAAAGCTCTTTATAAATTAATTCTGTGTGCTTTCTACAGTAATGAAAACAAGTAGCTGAATTTATGTTCCTCTAAGATCATAAATACAGAAGTATTCAGTAGGTATAGGAACTTTGGCTTTCTTCCTTAGCCTGACTTGAGCACTCTCTCCTCCAGCATCAGCCCATGGAGGGGCTGCTACAGCTACAGGCTCTACTCCCTATTCAGGAAAATGCCAGCCCCCCCTCGCTGCAGCCTTTATGAATGAAGTAAACATGTCATTTCCTATACATTTGCACCTGCCTACCTACTGCCCACTATGTCTTGAAGGCTCTCTTGCTCCTAGCTCTAAGCTACTGAAGTTTATATTCTGTTCTAATATTGTCAAAAATAAAAAGTGCTACTGTGATCAAGGATCCAGTTCAGTTTTTAATATGGATATCTATCCGCTATTAAGGAAAAGTAAACAAATTATTGTAAGAGATCAGTCTGACTTCCAGCTGCAGAAGGAAATCTAGGAGGAAAATGGGAAAAACATGGAAAAAATAATTTTCTGTAAATCACCAAGTATTGAAAAACTACAGGCAACTAATTTGCTCTTTGAAAGTCATTGTGAGACAAAATAATAGACAGTTTAGAGTAAGTTGTATCAAAGCTTCCCACTCTTGCCATATAAATTAAATAATTTTATTCCACCTTCTCATAATTATTTAAATCATAAATGGCAAAAGGAAACATATATGGAACAGAGGAACATGGTAAGGAACTACCCATGCTGGTGCTGCAGCACTCCAGTCTGGAAAGTAAAGCAGTGTGTTTTGCCACCTGTGGAAGGGTTAGTTCAATTTTAGTACATCATTTGGGAGATGATTCCCTTTTGTGTAACACAGGGAAGGGAAGAATAAAGGAGATAAACTGCTTTCAGTCAATCATTCAAATGGTTCTTGTATTTTAAAATACTCAGAATTTCACTTTCTTAAACTATACAATAACTGTAGCATTTTAAGCCCTGCAATCTTCCTGATTTTGTTTCATAATAACTTTATCCCATCAGCTTGTTGTTTATGTTTCTTTTCACTTCTTTTTATTACTGTAATTTTGAATTTAATTGAATTTGGAGCAAGCTCTTGTGGTGCACTTTTCCTTAAATTGGAGTAATGGTTTCTCATTAATGGTTACAGTCAGATCAGTGGGTTTAAATGTTATGCCTGTAATGAATTTTCAAAAGGTTAGTTTACCTGTATGTTGAATATTATCCTTGCTCGGGTTAACAGTCATCACTCTTTTTTCCCATGCAAGGAGTGCAGCCAATACATTGTTCTCATAGCCAAGTTTTGTTTACATGAGAAGTACAGGTCTTTCTTTCTTCGCTTATTACCTTGAATGTTTTGTTTTATATAAATCTGGTTTCTGAAGTTGGCATTGTAACAAGACAAGTATTTATTCAAGTGGGGATAGGAATGATATAATTCACTGTGAAGATTATTCTGAACAGTGAATAACAACTTCAACGCACTTTCAATCACCAAGAAGGAATTTCATTTTATTACTGAAAATGTAAGTTAATGGTGACCTTGACTACTTATACTGTTTACTTTCCAAATTTCTTAACCAGAGGAAAAAAAAGCATTTTCTTGTAATAATTTCTGGAAAAGGGCATATTTTTCAAGCAAATGTAGTTTCTAATTGAGACCTGCCTAGATGATAATATAAATAAATTGGAACAACCACAAATTTTTTTTCACTGAGGATGCAGATCCAGTTACTCTTATCTCTAGACAAGGCTGTTTTATGGCTCAGTTCTATTGAAGTGCAGTGGCGCAGCACAAGGCAGAGTCACTAACAGAATAATAAAGGGTTTTTGTGTATGGAATTTCATTAGGAAAAAAGAAGGATTATTGTGGAATTCTCAAAGTCTCTGCATCAAATATAAAGGTAACTGGAGAAATAAGGAATTAAAGCAAAATATTTTCTAGCAAATATTTAGTATGTAAGGGACTAATTTTCCTAGGCTTTTCTGGTTTATTTCTCAAAACTGGAGACACTGGTTCATCTGGAGGTTTCAATGTCTCATATGATTATCACATTTCAGCTGAAGGTCTGAACTTTTTGGTGTGATTTCTTCTTTTTATTATTTGCCCTTTTTTAGGGGAAAAACAGTTGTTGGGGGTTGTTGTTGTGGTGGTTTTTTCGGTTGGTTTTTTTTTGGTGGTTTTTTTTTTTTTTTTTTTTTTTTTTTTTTTTTTTTTTTTTTTTTTTTTTTTTTTTTTGTGGTTTTTTTTTTTTTTTTTTTTTTTTTTTTAGTTTATATATTCTGTTTGATTTTTCAGGTTAAGTTAATAACTCATTTTTAGATAATGTTAAAACTACTGACCGTAAGATATGGTCAGAATGATAGTACAGTGATAAAAACCTCAGGTTATTGATTCTGGTGATATTTGTACTTTTGTTCACTGCAGTTTGAAAATTAATAATTATTGATTCAAGCTACAGCTAGTTAAGTAAAAGCTCTGAACTTAAAATTTCCATCCAAACCCTTTGGTGATCCACTAGTCTGTTAGCTATCTTTGCCTAGAGGTCACATTAATGCATGTGAAGGAACGTGGCTGAAAGACATTTGGCCCCAATTTTAACAAATATGTGGGACATCATAATTTATTTTTCTCCTGCTGTCTATGTTGAAATTAAATTTGGTACTTCATGAGACAAGAAAGGAAGCTACCTATAAATCTACTGACAATTGGATTAACCTAATTTGTGGCAGGCAAGGGAAGCTGAGATACATATCGATCACATAGATTTGCTGGTTGTCATGCAATTGCATGTGTTGATCTTGCCCTGTCAACTTTGACATACATATTTTGTCTTGGCTGTGAAGGAGTGAATATCCAGCCTGTGTTCCCAATTATTCCAATTTACTACATGGGTGAGCGAAAAACATCTCAAGTAGTCTGGAATACAATCTCAGATAAATGAAAACTGGTGGCAGAGGTGGAACAGAGACATAGGAATGTATAACCAAAATACTAGAAATACTTGGTGGAAACTAGATCTAGGATTTGGTTGAATCCAAGCTGAAATCTGGATGTTCATCCTCTTGATTTCACTCAGATAGTAAACAAAAATGCTACATTTCCCAGAGAAAAAAATAAATCCCTGTAACTAGAGAATAATCAACAGCAGAAAACTCTACTCTTTTGTACACCTGTTATTTTTACTGGAAACTTCTATTTGCAGAGCAGAAGGCAGAGGGAATATAAAAAGTGAAATAAATGAAAACATCATGACTAATACCTTCAAATACTGCAATGGACTGTATTCAGGAAACAGGAGAGATTTCTGAGGCCTCATACTTCAAAAAGGTTTTTGCTCCCAGGCAGATACTGAAACTGCTCCTTCAGGATGTCTTCTTACAGTTGAAATTTCTTAGTACTTCTGGGGTCTGAGGCTTTCCTTGCTGATATGATTCAGGAAAAAAACAGTGCAGCTATGGAATGGCTGTTAACTATCAAAACTGAGTGGATGTAAGACACAAAATACAGAAAAATATCTTTGACTTCAAATAGTAAGGGTAAAACTTAAAAAAGGCTTAAGGGGGTTGTAGTTGCAGAGTTGAAAACACAGGCAATTATTTAGTATAATTGAAAAGTGGTAGTTCCAATTAGGTTACTCCAGAAGTTTTCAATTTCTGAGGGTCCCATGAGCAAATAGTTTCAGTTTACTTAAGACTTTGATTCCACTTTATCAAGAGAAGAGGGTTTTATGGATGATCTGGATGATTTGCCTAGATGAGACATCTAGCTGAAGATTTTTTTTTTTTTTTCATTTCTTAAATGTCCCATGATTAAAATGACTAAATGAATTCTAGTGATATGTTTCTTTTAGCCTAAGCTTGTGCATGTGAAATTCAGGTACCTAGATTAAGCTTGTCACATAAACCTCTATAAGCAATTGTGAGAGTGAGAAGCAATCCATCCCATCTGAGTAAGATCAGTGACAGTAATTTTCCTCTGAAAGTGAGGTTTAGGCTTCACCAGTCTGGTACAGTTATCTTTTAATCAGCTGAATCCCTCCTAAGTGACTATTTTGCAGCACTAAGCTGCTGACTATTTAAGAGGATTATAATGTATTTGTGGATAGTTCTCATTTAAGTGTTCTTGTACTTGATTTTTCTGAAGTGATTTAGAATAAATTACTTCTGATGAATTTTAAAATATGTTGACAGGTTTACAAAGACTTGCATATTGAAAATTGATATGTAATGAAGAACTTTACTACAACTGATTAAAAGTTTGTCACTGAAAAATTGATAATGGAGTACTTTTTTTTGAATATAGGAAAGTCATGAGAAGGGTGTAAGTAGATTAAAAAAACCCCAACCTTCCATTTTTTCTCTGATTACTACACATCTAAATACACCAGTGATCAGCGAATTTAGATTGTGAATTTCTTATACGTATAAATTAGAAAGAGTTCTTAGTGCTCAGTGTTGTGTCTTGCAACAAAAAACATTTGTAGCTAAAATGCCTGGTCATATTTCTCAAATTCTTAGCTGCAATGTAACCTGACTAAATCAGTCTTCAGTATGCTATGTTGTCAGTAAAATTCTGGTTTTGCAATTTATCTGTTTTCTGGTACCCAGGCTGGAGACTGAAGGAAGTTGTAATCAACAACATTAAATTAGTGTTATGTTCAAAGTTGAATGTGTTAATATCTTTTTTTTTCATTTATAAATTTGCAGAAGTGTTACAGCTATGATCGCAGAATTATAATTTGCCATAGACAAATGCACTTTAAATACTAGCTTTGTTGAAAATATACAATACTACCTTTTAAAGTTTTTCTTTAATTTAGAAGGGGAAAAACATCTTTTACATGGCTCCTTTTTCTCTAGTTTTATTTTAAATATATATATATATATATATTCCTTCATTGTTTTCACTGTTTCAGTCTAGATACGTTTAATCAGTTGAATCAAAGTACATTAAAAAAGGGAGGGAAGAGTGCCATCACTTTTTTTTCTTTTGTATTCTTTAGTGTGGTACATGAAACTAATGTCTGTTCATTTTGTTTCTGAAGATTATGTTCCAACTTGAGTTTGTTGCCCAGCATTTTGCACTAAAACAAAGCACAGAAACTCACTGTGCTCTGCCTGACTTTCTTTTGAGGGCTGTGGGGGCAGAGTGCACAGAAGAAAACCCAACAAACTAAAGAAACCAATGAAATTGGAATTCCCTATAGTGACAGCCACTGAGACCTTTCCCTTCTCCTGTCTTAAGAATGGAAGAAACAAGAGCTTGAACTTATGTCCTTCTTTGCTGCGGCATTTTAAACTTCTCACATGTTGAGACCCTTAAAAAGAACAGGAAGAAATGCAGACATATATTTTAAATGTTTAAAATGTAGAAATTGTTTCCTGTTTTCAAACTTTACTTTGCTTTCCTGAACTTGCCTCCTTCTGCCATGTATTTGGGGCAGAAATCACATCTTATATCTCAATTGGCATTATGGTCATTCCCAAGACCTCAGTTTTGCTATACATTATCATTTTATGGATGTCACAGAAACTTCACCAGTAACAAAGAATGAACACATTGAAATAGTAGGTAAAGGTGATTTAGGCTTGGGTTTTTTTTTTCTAGTTTACTTTTAGATTGAAATGGATGACTTGTATTTCTTTTTGTGACAGGCTAGATGATATACTCTAATAGCTCTTTCTGAGAGCTGTGCTAGGCATGAATAGAATTAAATAAATCCAGGAACTGTAACGAAGTCTGATGGGAACAATATATTATTACATTACTAGTATACTGTTCCTAGGCCTAGCCTTTGGCTTATATTTGTCTGCTATAAGTGACACTTTATTAGTTGCTTTTTTATGTTATAGTAGTCAATTCGGTTATTATGAAATAACACCAATGTCCATAGGTATCGTATTAATTCTGTTATTTATTGTCAGTTTTGACAAAAAGTCAGTGAAAAATAGGTGGCTAAAGAATGAAAACTGTGAAGTGAGCTTTTTTTCCTTCAACAAAATTTCTTCAGATTCAGATGCTGTAATATTTTTTGCGCATTTTATATCTTTCGGGAAGAAGAAAACAAATACAGTATTTTTTTTCAAGCCAACCATGAATTTAGAAGGCACTGAAATTAGAAAACACTAAAGTTGTTTATAGCAGGAAGATGGGAAAATGTTTTGAAATTATATCAGATAAAATAAGCATGAACACTGGGTCAAAATAATTAAAAGCTAATTTTTAGAATCTAATACAAAATATAAAATAATGTTTGCATATATGCAGCATAGGTTTTGGCCAAACTATATGTAAATAGACCATTTCTTTTTTGGTGAAAATCCTTAAAACTGAGAAGGCAAATCTGATGATACAGACCTAATTTGTAAGGGCTATGTTGATGCTAAGATGGCTTAAAAAATTTAGAGGTAGGAGATAATCACACTTCTTGGGGTTTAGCTCATATATAGGGGTTGTTTTCTTGTGCGTGTAAGGTGGGTTTTTTTTCTTGTGTGAAGAGCCTAGTAAATGTTAATGCCTAATCGTCAAAAATACAGTGTAGTTTAACAAGCAATATACTTCATTAAAAAATAAAAATTTGTGGTTTAAAGTCATTCTATTGATCAAACAGTACATGGATATAGTATTTGCTTTTTTATGCATTTATTTGGGTAACATTGTAATTGGTGTAACTGAACTCAGAACTTGGACTCTGCATCACTGACAATTAAATTATTTCCTTCCCAAGAACTGTCTTATCACTCAGGTTCCAGGTGTAGAAAGGAAGGGAATCACTTAAATGAGTGAAAACTCAAAACAAGTACCTCTGTTGAGGTCATGGGCTTTATTCAGTTTGGGTTTTTTTTTAAGTGCAACAGAATATTTTATCCTCTCAATTGCCCAGTGCATTTTACTCCCTGACCACTTTCTCCTGCATTGCAACCATGCTTTAATCTCTGTTGACCATTGTCCACAAATTTCTTCCCCTGCCATCATCCCAGGTCTTTCCTTGTCACATGCCTGTTGTTGCATTTGCCTTCCCTAAAAATTGATGCTGTGATATCTGTTGCCTTGTGTTAGACATGTGACATATGCAGAGGTTGCTCTTTGAAATTCTGCGATTTCTGAAATCATACACAAAATATAGGAAGAAGGAAATCAAAAAAGTAGCATTCTTCTTTTACTGAAGAGGAGCTGGCTCCGTGTGGATATTGAAGTACTGTCACAGGTCAGGTGTTGCACCCTTAACTTCAGAGAATAATGCTGAAATAATTCTTGATTCTCAGTGTCATAAGGACTGTGAGTCTCTTGCATGTTTTCTTGTTAGCACTTTTATATTGTCTTTGCACCTGACCATTTCAAATTTATTGGATATGTTCTTGTTGTCATTTATAACCTGTAAATAAACTTTCACACAGCTGTGAAGACTACATTCTTTTAATCACCAGTAACTAACCTCCTTGGGTTGTGCTTTTACACTGAGAGAGCTCTCTTAGCATCCTGGACTTCTGTTATTAGGGATTTCTGCTGAACTAGAATTATTCTTATTATTCTGAAGACCCAATAAATAAAATCCCATGCTTACTTTCAGTAGGATTAACACCATGTCCTTTTTATCCTTTTGTCATGCCCTCCCCTCCCCTCTCCTCCTGTCCCCTTTATGGCCCCCATTATCAAATATTATTGAATTTGGAAGTAATTCTGGCAATAAAAATGCATATTTTGGATCTCTCCAAAAAGGGTTTAGAATGAGTATGTTAGCAGAGTGTCACAGGAATCATATTCCCCACAACAAGCTGCTTGCCTGAACCCCAGAGCTTTGCTGTCATTGTACACAATCTGTGACATATGGACACTGCTTCATTTAAATGCTAGGGGAATAAGACATCTTTAGATAAAATGGGAAAAGTCTGTTCGTGACTTAGAGGCTTTACTTTCTTTTTTAAGTTTAATATATTCTTTAGTCATTTCCACAGATAAGCAATGCAGAAACTTCATTATTAAAAGCAATGATCTCCTTTATTATTTTGTTATAATTTATTGAACAGTTTTCAGTAGCGGTTAATGAGAGAAGGCAATCAATAGCTCTCAGAAAACTTGAAATTTAGTTATACTAGGCTCATTTTATAGTAATTTATTTTTGATGTATGATAAAATCCATGACAGGCAGCAAAATGCATTTGCAGAATTGAATCCCCCTATTAGCATAACTGTAATAATGACTGCAGAAGCATAGCCACAAAGTGTTAGCAGTACCCAGGATTACTTTTTCCCTTCTCCACTGAATATATGTGTTAAAGGCAGTTGCATTTTTATAGAGGAAAGTAATTGCTTACACTTTGCTCTCTATGATGTTCTGTAGGAACACTAATCAGTCTCGGGGAAACTTACTGTGCTCTGCCTGATCTGAAGCAGAGAGAATGAAATACTCATTAGATGTGCATTATCTACATTGTTCAATACAATAACTGTTGGGAAGCAGGCAAAGAGGTAACAGTAGTGTTTTCCTACAGCTCTTTATGCAGTTATAGCTGAAAAAGGAAATAGAAAAGATACTGTTTCTAAGAAAGAAAGCCTTGGATTTTATTTTTGCTGCAGTGCTGCACTGCTTGAGCTACTGATTCTGACGACACCTATAATGTGGTTTTAAGGGTAGCTCCTTGCCATGATAAACATTGAAATGTAGCATTAATAAGCTATGCAGCCATTCTATTAGTCTTTAAAACTGGTCTTATATAATTCATTAATTTATTTGGCTAGCTGCTACATGGATTAGTTATGTGGATGAACAAATCAAAGGCTAATAGCTGGAACAGATTTTCAGAGCCTCCTGTTTTCTTCTGGTCATCATCATAAATGCTTATGTAATGTGACATGTTGATAGTTCGTAGGTGGATGTCACTGTCATGTTTAACGATCCACAGTTTGCTTTTTTCCTTAGTGTATAAAGCAGAGTTTGGGAAAACTGGCTGTGTTACTTTCCTTGGGCTGTGGTGTGTCTGCTCTCAAGACAGACCTCTGGGAGCTGACAGATGCTTGGAAATGTCTCTTGCTTCATCAGAACTACTCTGGATAAATTACTAGGACTAGAGGTTTTTATTTCCTTCTCTGGGAACCTTAGTCCAGCATCTTCCAACTATTTTCAGAACATGGTCACTGACCTGCAGGGGATGTGACATAATCAGTTAACACTACATGGCCATGTCACTATACAGGACATTGTGCTGTCAGCTACATTAAACCAGGGTAAAGCTTCCTTCAGGTTTTACCCAGGACCAGTGGAAATTATAATTTTTTTCCTGCCCTGGTGGTGATGCTGCAATAGACAGTTAATATGATGTATTTGAGCTTTATAGGTCCTGTTGACTCCAAGTAGTGGAATACAATGTGAACACTGAAAACTTAACATCCTGAATATTAAGACTTTTCATATATAGGAAGAATAAGGAAATAACACATCCATGGGAAAGTGTGACCTCTTCACAATTAGGAAAAGGAAAAATAAAATAAAACCCTTCACATAAAAGAAGTTCTTGTGGAGGATGAGAATATTGACAAATGACTACATTTATTTATGACACCAAAAAGAGTTAGTAGGATCATCTTTGGCATGAATAATAGCTCTGATATTGGAAAAGAAACATAATCATGTCATAGTGGACATGTTGATTTAGATTGCTTCTTTATAAGAAATCAATAGAATTTATACCATGAAAAGTGTAGCAGGTTTGATAAATGGTTCTCTTTTGTACCTTTCATCTTTAATAATTTAAAATGTGAAATTCTCAGTAAATTAAGTCAGTGATTACTAGAATATGTTCTAGTTGAGTGAATTTAATTAACAGTTGTTATTGCAGTAAAGTAATGTCAGAAGTCTGTGAAACATCAAGATAAGGAATTTGCATCAGTTGTCTGTTTCAATCACTCAGAGACAATATAAAATCGTTAGGTTTTCAAAATCTCAGAAATGATTAGTCCTGGTTTTCATGATGTTTTATCTGCAAGGGGGTTTGCTCCTGCTCTGAGTACCTGTACTGAAATGCCTTCAGTCAAACAGTTCCGTGGGCAAGAATGAAATAGTTGACAAACTTCAACCTTTCCATTATTTTGACAGAAAGCTTCTATATTTCTGTTATTTAAACCATTGCATTGGCAAATTTCTTACTGATCATGGTGCATAAATATGCACCATGCAGTTTCCTGAAACATTGTTGGGTGAAGAAGTACGTATTTAATGGCAATTTGGTGGGTTATATTTGTCTGTTTGGGCTATATTAAGAAAGTAGTTTTTTTCCTGATAAAGATTTGGTTTCCTCTAGAAAAAATTGAGAAAATTCTAGAATTATATATTTTGAATATTCTGTTGTATTACATATGAGCAGATTTGCCTCCCATCTCTGGGTAAGAGGGGAAAAAAATTAAGGTAAGGTGAGGTCTTCCATGAAACTAAATTTCTTTGGTCATCTTTGCCTACTATATATCTCTATAATTCAAGTAGAACAATAGAAAATTATGTAACTATTCTGCTTATAGAAACAGAGAAAAAATTTTGACCTTTTACTTTCAGAGATTTCAGTGATTCCAATATCTAATTGAAAAACAGTACCATAAAATGCTCCCATCACACTAGGGCAGATGATACAGCCCTAGGGGCTGTGATGTCTGAAAGAGCTGTTTTAAGTTTTCAGCAAGTGAGATTTCTGTAAAATAGAGTTCAGTTCTCTTAGTTGAGACATAATGCAAAACTTGGCCAAAATCTTCAGACAAGGGAAAAAAATGCACTATTCCTATCAGTGAAAAAATAAAAGTAGTTACAAAGGAGTATATTTCGCCTATGTTAAATAACATTTGCTCTGGGATATGCCATAACAGAAAGCTGGATACTGCCAGCTTTCAAAGTGTGGAGATGACCTCCTTTCTGAGTGCCAGTATTCTGCTCGAATGTTCCAAGCAGTCTTGGCTTCTGAGCACCCTGGAGAGCTAACACAGCCTCAGGCTTTCCCTGAAATCTCTCTCAAATCAGCTTTCATATCAAGTATGCAGCATTAAGCTGCCAGGTTGAGTAACTTACTGTGACTTCTCCCAAGTTCCAGTAGCACCATGTGAATGGTCTTCTCAAAGTTCAGATGATTGCAGAAGGAAAAAAAAGAAATGAAACCAAAACAACCCTAACAAAACAAAAAACCATAAACAAAACAAAGAAACAAAAGCAAACCTTCCAAGTAAATAACCCAAAGCTTTCTGGGTAGATGATGAAATGTTAAAACTGCGTACTGTACTATTTTGAAATCATTCTCAGCACAAGGAAGAAAGGGAGCTGGAGGGAATTCCAGAAAGCTGCAGAAAAAGAACATGTTTATTTGCACAGATGCATCTTCATATACCTCATTTTATAGCCATATGTGGATGTATTTTATTGTTGTGCTTATCTATCTTCCTTTCAAAATAGGTCCTTACATGTTAGTGTGGTTAAAGAATGGCCTGGGATGGGTGATTCTGCCTCAAGGTCCTACAGCAGACCCCCAAGCTCTCCCAGGAAGGCAGTGCAGGCATAGAACTGGGTCCTGTGGGTTGGTGGGTACTGCAGGAACATGCCGTGTGTCAGGGTGGGACTGGCCTTTGTGGGATACGTGGCAGGGGAGGGAGAGTGTAGGAGCCTTTTACCCCATTTATTTTGTGAAAGCCTTTGTCCTAGCAAGGGTGGTGTTGCTTTATTGTCCTTGTCTCATCACACTGTGATGGGATATCTCTGTGTTTGTGTTCCACTGTTACCTGTGTTCAATACACACAATGTATGTTAAAAGGAAGAAAGTGTGCCATTAGATATATGAGTGCATTTGGATGGCTAGATGAGTCATGAGTGAATTTTTCTACTTCTAGAAGAGCTTTTTGAGTAGCTGCATAAATCTGTTATAATTACGGCTCAGTTTGTGACAGGCTATATCTACTGTAACTTTCTATAATATAACTTAAAATTTCAAAATAATGAAGATTACAGCTTTAAAAGTTTAAAGCCATTGATCTCATCTTTTGAGGAAAAGAACTGTTTGCTGGAAACTCATGTTGGAGGGCAATAAATCCTTCAGAAGACAGGAAATTCTTGGTGCTAGGAATAAAACTGAGGGTCTCATTTAGAGTAAGTAGCAATAGGGTTTTGCTTTCACCTGCAGGAAGATTAGATCCTCTAAATCAACTTTTATTCTTAGGGTTTTTTTTGTGTTTGCTAAGAGGCAGAATTCATTCTAGACCATATGAAAACCCTTCCTGTTGTTTTGATGTAAAGCCTTTAGGAGCTTATAAATCACAAATAACTTTGCTGTTTCACTTCATAGCTCCCACTTTCACAGTTCCATGTATTCAGTATGTCATTCAAGGTGGATAGAGTTTCATTAATCTTCAAAATGTGCAATGGGATAAATTCCCAATGTTTAATTTTTCAGTGTGCCCAAAACTTCAGTAGTAAAGAAGAAAAGAAAGCCCCAAACCCAGATGACTATTGGAGAATATAAGGAAGGATCTTTACTCATGTCCAAAACAAGCAAAATTTTAATTAGTAACAGCATGTGAATCACTCTTGAAGCTTATCTCGACTCGGGGTTTTAAGAGAACTCTTTGGTTAATTAAAAAAAAAAAAGACAAAGAGCAAACTAGTGCCAAATAATAAAGTATCTGTTGTGAAGCTTTTTGTATCTCCTTTTGGAAGGAAGATGTTTGCATTTTATTTTCTTTTGTTTACTGAAAATCTTTTCTTATCATTTAAATATCCTTCACATTTTAGAGACAGATGTTCTGATCTATAATAGGACAAATTTTGAGTTAAATAACTAATTTAAATTCTTAAGGATTTGACTAAACAGGACACTGATCTGTGTCACAGGAAATCCTTTCAAGTTCCCACAGAAATAGGTATTTCATTGTCTCTGCAACTGGAAATAAATTATATCTTTCAAAGCCTATTTCTTAATGAAGTAGTTCACTTTTGATAATAAAAGAATTATGTCTAATTATATTTAGGTTTGTTATCAAAATGTACTATGGCTGTCACCAGCTACCATACTATTCGACCCTCTGTGTAACTTACAGCTCATTTTATTCTTCATTATGTGACAGAGTAGTATTCATTTTGCCATTATCCTCACACTTTATATACATACTGTGTATACAGTAGTATAATTTACTGCTAGAAAATAACTGTTGTCTGTAGAGCTTTAATCTTACACACGAAACTGCTGTCGGCAATTTAGTCTTTCTACAAGTAGGTTCTTACTTCATTCTTATTATCCCTTTAACTATGATGTCAGGAAATGTGTCATGGATTTTTTTAGCAAAAAAAAACTACCAGCAACTGTAAAAATAAATTAAGTAACCTCCCTGAAGTTCACTTTAATAGGCTCATTTGCAATTAACTCCATAATAAGACTGTATTATGGGGAAAAAGCAAAACAAAAAGGTTGCTACAGGCTTTTCAAAAAGCACATGGTCTTAAAACTCAATGTGTCAGCCAGGGAAAAATAAGAGAAAAAACGGTAATTAAGATAAATAAGGATAAAAGATACTACACCTCCAAGAGACAGAAATTTATTTTCATTTGCTTTTGGACAAGTGGCTGCTGTGACTACTCGCATAATTTCTGTAGGTCATAATTTCCTCCCATGACCATAGTTTATGCTGCTCTTGAGTAATTACTGTGTGCTGATAACAAGCTTGCATTCAGCTGAGAAAATGAAAAGTGTAAAATTTTCCCTGTTCCAGGAATATCTAAGAAAATAGTGTCTAGATCTTATTTTTTTTTTAACTTATAAGCCCTTCCAGGCTCTGTCTCAAGCTCCAGAGATAAAAAATAAACTCTAAAACATCTGCAAAATATTTTCATAACATACTACTATATCTGTGTTATGGTTGTTGTCCTAAAGTTCCATTCTGTACCCCTGTTTGTGGCCTCCTTGTTTGTTTAGTAGAAAGAAATTAACCAGTTAAAGAGCACTGTTTATCTTTGCACAAATAAGTGTAATAACTGTACAAAAGCATGACTGCCAAGTCTTGCACTGGCACAAATGGAAAAAGTATGATGATGCTCTAAGTTTTAGCTGTCATATTTTCCAGATTCTGTACTACATTAATATATAACTCTGAACTTCATGTAAAGGGTTAGCAAGTTCTCTTCACGGGGTAGTTAGACAAAACAATCCTTTTCCAGCCTGAGAACCAAGGACACCATTGCAGCTTCAGGCCCAAAAAGTATAAACAATGGTGAATTGAAGAGAGAAAACTGGAAGGATGTGGCTTCATAACATGAAGCTGTAATTGGACAATTAACTCCCATATAGAAAGACCAAAACCTATAAACGTGTGAAAACTCAAGACCCATCATCCATTTTGGGTGGAACCTTGGTCAGGCTCTTGTACTGCCCAAGGTGTATCCTTTGAAGGCCTTTTTTAAAAAAAATACCTGCTTTATTCCTTTAGCACTGTCTAGCCTCCATTCTAGGTGACGATCTCTGCTCCCTTCTCTTTGCACAGAGTTGCTGATACCAGTTATTAAAGATAGAATATTTATTTTATCTTGTGAAGGAAGCCACGGCACAAAGTGATTGTACTGTCTCTATAAAGTTCTGCAGCTCTTTATAGTATCAATTTAGCTTTTCTATTTCTTTCTACCAAAAGTATAATCTCCTAAATGACTATACTACTTAGCTATTTTGTTATTTTAGTGTTTAATCTAAAAAAAAATTAATGTACTATGTGATTAGAATTTGTATTATTTAGGAACTGTCCAAAATGTATTTACACTCTTTGTCATACATTCCATCATCAGTAATTATTATTTTATTCACACAGTCAAGATTTCAGATCCAGTGCAGCAACAGTTGGTGGTATAATCCATTTTCCCTGTTAATCTACATGACAGCAAACATTCTCACTAGGGCATGACATCATGTGGGTGAGCTTTCTTACTCACCCACAAATATTAAAAATGATTGTAACAAGTGAGATCTCATTACAACAGTCAGAGTTTTAAAGATCAAGTTTTAAACACAGATTATTACCAATGAAATAAAAAAACCACAAAGACAAAAACTTCCCCTGAAACAGACTCCTCAAACTAAACATGAGCAGATTCAGCTTTTGAAGTTTCCACGGATGGGAAAGAGGAAATAGTAAGTGCTGTTCTGCTGCTACAATTTCTTGATTCTAGAGGACTAGAAGAGGTATAAAAGGTGTTCTTTAAGCACTCAGCTCTGCTTTTGAGTCCTAGGAGCAAGCACACAGAAAGGGATCCCAACTGCTAGTCCAGATCTAGGACTGCTTTTTTTCTGATGCAGAGGTTTGGATTACTTGTTTCCAGAATTTTTTTTTTCTATGATGTTAGTGTATCAAAGATATTCAACTGGACACTATATTGGATGGTTTGGGGTTTTTTTAGCTTACTTTTTGTGAAGTAAATGTATTTTGGGTAACGCGTTTCGTATGGATAGATTATGCGTATAAAATTTGTGAAGAAGTTAATACTCTCCTGTAGGGAAAATCCCCTAATATTTCATGTTTTCTGAAACTTGTGTGATAAGAAATTAGTATTATAGCATTGCTGCCATTCATAGCAGGTTTTTGTTTGAATTCAGTTTTAGTTTTGTAAAATTAATAGCATTATTTTCCAGCTAGAGATAAATACTTCCTGACAGGTGATAAAAAATTTAGTAGTCTATGGTACAGATAAATAACTTTAATTATTGTTCTATTTTCAATATACTTCTTTTGTTGCAATAACATCAGTTTGGCTTGTTTAAAAGGAAAAAAAAACAACTTACAATAACTGGCAGCAAATAAATATTTTCTTGGATTTCTCTCTTCATTCCGGGAAAAAAAAAACAAAAAGCAAAAGCTCAACCCCAACAAGAACAAACCCTAAACAAACTTCACACAAAATAATATATCAGCACACTTTTCTAAAATTTCAGGTCAGAAGATACTATTGGATTATCAAGTTTGTGTTTGTGTATCAGAAACCAGTGTCTATTTTCTTGTAGCATCAAATATCTTATGAATATTTAAAACAGAAACACAGGATCATACAGCTTTCTCTAAATTACTCTTTGCATCATAATTTCCATAAGGCTGCCCAAGACTTCAAAGGATGACTAATCCAATACTTTTCTAATAAATTGCTCTAATCATGAGCCAACTTTGATTTCTGTGTTCTCGCTGAGATAGAATTTTAAACTTAATTCAATTTCTTCATTTTGAGCAATTTTTTACATAAGAGGAAAAATACCCTTGAGTCTGAAAATTAACCTTCCCCTCAGAGATAATCAGGGTTCAGCTTGAGACTTAAAAGCCCTACATTTCAATACTCATGATGGTTGCAACTTTTTCCAGATGTTTTCCTGAGCAGTTGGGAATAACATGTTGCCAGTGAAGCTCAGCTAGGGGTAACAGTGGTAAAAAACATATTAGTGCTGCCATGACACAGGTAAATATTTATTCCTGTACTTGAAAATCTATTTAAAGTTACCTACTTGCAAGGAGGCAGCTGGTTAATCTTGAAATTCATCTGGAAACTGTCATAAATGAGTGCAATGTTAAGGGGAGCGTAGTGTGCTTTGTGCTTGAAAGTGAGCATTCTTAAATGATTATGAAATACTTAGTCTTGTTACTAACACTTTGAAACTATATCCTTCTGAAGCTGTGCTTCCCCCAAGGGAAAGTCTCTGCTGCCACCACAGCTCTGAAATCCGTGCCTTGCCTAGAACTAGTTGCACACTGTCAGAGCTTGCTCTGCTCGTGGGCTTTGGTTGTCTCAAAGAGCCAAAGGTGTCATCTTTTCTACTTGTCTTCATCAACATAGCCCACATTCATCACATCCTATGTACACTGGCGCATAGTGACTTTATCAGTGACAATGCTGAGTGATAGTTCCTACCTACTTTATTCTGCCTAGAAATTTAGGTAACTCTTGTCCTGCAAATCATCTGGACCGCTTCCAGTGCTGGCATTCCTCATCAACCAGCACTGAACCTCTTACCTATTATTCCTTTACTGAGATTTTTGAACTAAAAAAATAAGTCCCTTAATATTTATTAAGACAGGCTCATGATTCTATCTGGTTTTGTAAAAACACTGATATTTTGAAGCCAGTAGCCACACAGCATGCAGGTGTAATTTTTCAGGAGGAAATAGTTTTTAATAAGAATTAGGATTCTAGGGGTTTGTCTCCCTTTGCACAAACGAAACTGTCTGTTACGACCCAAAGCAGAAAGGTGCTGCAAAAGTGAGATGGAGAAAATGTGCCCTCTGTCAGAAAGGGATAAACAGATCATACAATCAGAGAAATTAGAAGTCAGGGAAGTGAGAGACCCTTCTATTCACCCCAGTTTTAGAGAGCAGCTGAGTGCCATGAAGGAATATAAATCATAATCCTGTGCAGCATAATCCAGGTTTTGGAAGTTACTCATTGGCTAAGTGACATTATAAATATCAGAACTTATGCAATATAATTTAAAAAAAAAATCAAAAGTAGAATTCAGAAATATCTGCTTTGCCAGGATACATAATTATATATGATTTTGCTATATGTAATCTTTAATATAAGCCAAAATAATGTCCTCAAAATATCTTAAAACTAAGTAAATTTTAATTTTTTTAAGTTAAAATTAGTCAAGGGAAAACGACATTTGATTTCAGTTAAGAACAGTATTTCACCAACAATTATAGCTTTTAGTATGCTGGATCTCAATACTATATGTGATAGAATCAGCCCTCTACAAAAATCATCTCGTGTGTGGAAAATTAAAAATATAAATAATATTCATATTGTATACAAATAATATATATATAACGTATTTTTTCCAAAAATACATTAATATCTCATTACTTAAAAGTAATCATCTGGGTTTTTTTAACATAATCTTGACGTAAAGTGTAAAAAGCTCCAAACCAATACCAAATTCACCTTCCCCTAACAAACACCTAATATCAGGTAAGAACTTCATGGATCCTTTATTATGGAGTAATTTGGTTTCATTATGGAAACCATGTCTTGTTTTATTGATAGTAAAAGTCTAAATAAAATTATTCAGTAGGAATACATGTAATTCTAGTTGCTCAACTGTGGCTCAGAATCAAGGAATGTGTTTATATTCATTAATAAAAGTGACATAAGTCTGCCTAGTGCAAAAGATTCTTGTATAATGTAGAAGTGCCATCCTAAGATTACATACGTCTATTTAAAATAATGTCCTTTAAAGAGGCAGGAAAGGAGTTGTATAAACTATCAGTGAATTTCAAAGTTAAGTGAGTGGCTATCTCCCTTGTAAAACTTCTTTAGCACCATAGGCTTATAACCCCACTTCAGACAGAAAGAAGTCTAGGGAGGCTTAAATTTAGAAAAAAATTAGCAAGATGTCTGTATCCATTTTTTTTTCCCTAAATGTATCTTTAAATGAACATTTTGTTTCAGGAAATTATGTTGAAACAATTTTTTTTCTTTTGTTATTTTCAATAATGAATGCTTTCTATGGATCGTGATAATGAAGCTTGTAAGTGATGTTGTTGTTAAGTTCAGCCTGTGTTACAATGCCTGGTATGGATGGAACAAATATTTTCAAAGATTTCTCATTTTCCAGATCATTTAGTTACTCTTTGCAGGGTGCAAACTAATTAGGCTTCTTCATTAAACTGTTTCTTAATATACAAAAGACTTTCTGAGCTGTACCTGAAATTGCCTGCTTGTACCTATCCTAGATACTCTTTGAGCTTTTAAAAATCCATTTGTCTACAGAAATAAATCAAGAGCTCTGACAACAGTACTCAGAGTTACTGGCAACATAGCATGTGCTAACATCTGAAAAATTTTAACATTTTGTATTTTTCAATGAAGCATTCCAAAGAAAACACAAACACTTTAAATACTCAAGTATATTGTTTCAATACACCACATTGGGCATCTGTGAATACTTTTGTTTGTACCTGATAGATAGCACCTGTTAGGCTTTTGCACCTTTTTTTCAACTGTATATAAAAATATATATGATATGAATTATTTTTTAAAATACAAGGTGACTGTGTACCTATCATTAACACATGCACCAATAATTTATGTATAAGTGTACACATTCCCCTTTGTGCCCTCTCCACCCCACTCTCCAGTATATTTCTGTATTTGTGCAACTTAAGAGTTTTCTGAGATTGATTTCTTGTGTACAAATGCAGTGAGCATTTTAAGGTAACAGAGACAAATGATTTTAGGTGAAGAGGAAAAATAGCCACAGCAACATGACACAGCATGTTAGTGCAATTACAGTTTCCAGTCCTCTTCCAGCTTGCTTGGGGATAGTTCACTTATTTTACAACATTTTGTCTTAAATGCAATAAACTCCATCTCTGTGCTGTAATCTCAATCTTTTCAAGACCTTCTCCTTAGGAGAAGAGTAGGTGTCTTTATCCTTGTCTTTCCCCCACAATATTGTTACTGTGAAAAAAAATGTGTATGTTATGCATAGAAATAATATATATGTTTATATCAAATACCCTTCATGAAGAAGTTCCAATTCTGGAGGTTAGTTTTTTCCTGTATGCTTGACAATTACTAGATGGAAGGTGCACACTTTATTAAGTAAACATATTCCCTGTATAAGTGAGATAAAAATCACATGTTATAGAGGTTTAATTAAACCATCTAATGTTGATTTCTTTCTTATCTATTTATGCACTATTTTTGACTGTATGGCAATCCAAGTACAAAGGCAAAATTGTCCTGGAGCATAAAAAGGTGGGAAGATACCCCAGGTTTTGGTTTAGTCCTCAGTCTGCATATCTGAGGCCCTGGTAGGTTGGCACAGAAAGTAGCACACACGCACTTCATGGAGGAAAAGTTCATCCAGTCACTGTGTGTCTCTAGGAGCTGTTAGAATTGGCTATCCCACAAAGACTGCAAACCCAAGGCAAGCATGCAATTCCAGCGACACTCTCATCTTTCTGGAAGATTAAGATTTTTGTGTATTTGGTAATCCTGGACTGCTTTGCTTTATGTCCGATCAAGTAAATACACAAGATGAACTCTGAAAATGGAGACCCTGAGCATCCTTTTCTGATATTGTTTTGCCATAAACTTGAGTTGAATTGCTTGGCTAACTATGATGCAGCCCACTAGCAGATAGCCTTGACTCAGTTCTACCAAAGCATGTATGGATGTTTATCTGCAGGAATACAGTGAACCCCAGGATGCCCTGGCTCGCCTGTCCTCAGCTCTTGCTTGGATAGGTTGTGATGTCTTTGCTGCTCCTTACCCTTAGTTCTCAGTAAGGAGAAAAGTTCAAGAAGAAAATGAGTAGAATGCTCCAGGCAGGTCTCCAGGCAGGGTGATGGTAAGTTCACATAGTGGAGCACATTCCATTTTTTTTTACCTGGAGATCATAATGAGAACTAAAAAAAAAAAAAAATTAATTCTAAAATTTATTATACTGTACATATTTTCTGGTAAGCAAGCTGAAAATATATAAAAAAATCCCTCCAGGATAGCCTCTTTTTCAGAATTCTTAATGATTAGATATTAATATGTATGTTGTCAATAAAGAGCTCCTTCAGTGTTTTTTTCTCCTGATGTGTAGAGTCTTTGTTGTTCTGATCAGTGATATAAAGAGTGAATTATAATTTCTGTTCCTTGGATAGCTGAATGTATCTTAGGACCGAAATAAGGTCTCAGGTGTTAATCACTCAAAAGGTGAGATTCATGTATCAAAAGTATTCTGTAAAATTAATTAAAAATATGCTTTTCTCATTAAATTTCCTCTCCTTTAGTAGTCAGTCCTTCAAATGTCCTCTATATAAAAAAACCCACACACCTTTAAACCAAATCGAACATGGTGCTAATAAAATGACAAGATCTTTATTAAAGAACTGAACTTTTAATGTTAAAGATTCAATTGATCTGTTTTTCCAAGCAATAATTAAAAATAGAGGACTTTGGTACTTTTCCACATGGTGAACGTGACTTATTTTACGAGTTTTGGGCAGGAAAACAATCAAAGTGTGGTAAATAATATTAGAACATATTTTCTAATATTTTTTTACATAATATCAAAAAGTTGACCTGATTGCACACTATGGACTGCATTTTATATTTTTATTTACATAGACATATTCTTGAATATGAAGTTAACAGACCAAACTAGACAATGGTAGCAGACAACTATTTCAGTATTCTTTTCTTTGTTGTTAAAACTAACGTGACGATTTCTGAAATGTAGTAAATTAAATGTACATGTTTTAAGGGTTCCTTTTTTAATGCAAGCTTTATTATAAGGTGGAGATAAAAAACAATGGACTCAGTGTTCAATTTTGTCATGGATTTTCGAGAAAAGGTTAGCTATGTGTTTCTCTAATTTTATTGATGACAGGATTTATGTGAAATACAAATAATGTAAAAAAGATATAGTTTAAGTAAATAGTATCATAAAAGACTGAAGTTAAATAGTTACAGTACAACCAGTATTGTCCAGTAGAATTGAAAGTCTAATGGCTTTAAATATTTACTTTATATCTGTGTATAATGTTATGGAACTAAGAGATCAGCTGTAGAAGAAATTATAGGAAGGGAAAGGAGACAGTCAGTGAATTGGATCTAATATCCATTTCAGAGTTGATTAGACAGGTTATAGAGTGGTGGTTGCAAATCAGATTGCTGTAGTTAGCATAGAGCCTTAAAAAGAAGTGTTATTTGTACAAGGGAAATTTTATGTTTTCCTTGTGCACTGGAAAAAGCAGCTGTGCATGTCAGGCCCAATATTCACAGTTTGGGGTAGGGCACCAAAAAGAGTAAGAGTGGAGAAAGATCATTTGTATTTAATTATTTTTCTTACCATGTGACAAAGCAACTAAACAAACAAAACCCCAGGAAAACAAAACAACCTCAAACCCAAATACTTTTTTGCAGTCTCCTCAGCCTATGATGACAAAATGTATTTACAAAAAACAAAAACAAACAAACAAAAACAACCAAAAACAACAACAACAAAAAAACACAACCTATTTTCTATGACAGGGGAGTCATCTGAGTAATTTTGTACTTGGAATGCACTCACCTGGTATAAGCTGTACCACTTAGGTGTTACTAACTTTTACAGTTTGTTTCTTTCTTAGTTCTCAATTTTAATTTATTTGACAGGAAATGAAATTTGCTTGTGAGAATCAGATACAAAAGATTTACAAAGACAAATCTCTGCAATGTTAGAACAGGTTGCAAATTTGAATGTAAAAATTTTTCTCTTTTTAAATATACACACAAACAAGAACAAAAAGAAAATTTGTAACTAAGATAAGGTAGAAGTTGAACCCCAATGTTTTTTGGGTTTGTTTGTCTTTTATGTGGAACCAAAGTGGTATGTAGAGTCCTTCTATCTTTGGAGGGTGTCTTGCAATGTGATGGTTCTGGGACCTCCCCATGGTGCCTTTGACTTCAGAAACTGTGCAGCTGACAGAATTGGGCTGTCCCATGTAAGCTGGAAAGAACCTGAGCATTTAAGGAAATACCATGTCTTTAAGCAAGCAGCCTAGACACCTTGAGATCTTTTCTCAGTCTGGACATGTCCCCTCTTTCCTATCCTATAAAAATCAGGACATTGAAAACGGCAGGTCTTGGAACCAGAGTCTTGGAGTGAAAGATGGTTCCCTGTCTGCTCAGGCTCCCTAATGCAGAGCTAGAGCACACAGGGCTCCTAGGCTCTGCTGCAGGATGCTGCTCTTGCCTTTACTTATCTAAATTTATTTAACAGCAGGGGACTGACACCTGCTGATCCAGAATGCTCATCTCAGTTAATCTGCGTAGAGCTGAGGTTCAACATAATGAAATAGTGCACTTAATTTCATTTGAAGCTTATGCCAGAGCTGCAGCCAGATTTACAGCGTTTTTCTCAATTCGTAAATACACAAAACTGAGTTGTTCAAAGCCCTGCTTCTTGGAAGATTCATGTTCGTGCATAGCCTCAGACAATTAATAGTCTTGCTGAAATCAATGGGACTGCTGACTTTCATCCCGGCTCCTCTGAAGACAATTTCAAATTTCCCACTGACTTCAGTAAGGCCAGGATGTTCTCAAAATATTTTATGTGCTGCTTGCTGGTAATAATACAAAGGGATGCAAGCCTTGTGAAACTAGATGGGCTTTTTATCATGGAAGTGTTTTTTTGGTTTGGTTTCATTTTCTTGAGATACAGTGATGTTTTATAGTGTTCAAAAAAACATACACAGAGAAGGCTTTAGTGCAACTTCCATACTTTTGATTTTTTAACTTGTACTGCACCCTGCTTGTTGTTTCTTTTTAGCAGTTTTGGACTTCATCTTTTGTATAGGCATTTGTTTTCTTGTGTCCCTGTAATAAAAGATGTGTTCCCCACAAAGGAAAATGGCTCTGATATCACATTATGGACAAAACGACAACTCAGATTCCTCAATCCACAGTTCCCCTTCAGGTTTATACCATTGTTAATGGTACTTATTCACATTTTATGCCTTCCTCTTCAGCCAGCCTTGGAGATCAGACTTTGTTCAAATTCTTCTAGATTTGAGTTATGCCTCATTTGTTGAGTTGCCCTTTTGGTTAATTTCTGAAATGTTACATATGTGCTACATATGTTACGTATCACCTCTGAAATATGCCTTTTACATCCTAGACTGTGGACTTGATGTCATTTCAAAACCCCTGAGATAAATATAATAATACTTCCAACCTATCTTACAAGTACTCTTTCCAGGAATAAGACTTATTTTTAAGAGCAAGTCATCTTATGCAGTGACTTATTTGGTATCTTCAAGTTCTCTGTCAGACATACATCTTTAATGCAATATGCTGACCATTTATTCTTTGTACATAAATATACTTTAAAGTATGTTCTGTTTGAACCACCTTCTAGTACTCTTGACCCCCTTATAAGCCTCAGCTTATCATGTGAAGATTATTGCAGAGTTTTGATCAACTAAGAAATTTAGTGATGAAATGGCTTGCAATATAACTCCTAATACAATTTTGGTCCTAAGGTGAAAACTAGATTTTTCCCTTCCAAAACCTCTGCATCAATTTGTACATTTGTACTTGATCATAATCACTATCTATCTCTGTCCTGTCTCTAGTAATTACTACAAAGATATGTTGGCTAAGCACTAGCATTTATCCTCATGTTGCTTTACAAAATTACTGCATGAACACTACATCATTTTATCATTCAGGGATGGGAGTTTTATTTATGGTTTTCTTCATCAAACACTTCAGCATATTATCCCACAAGCTTCTGTACATACCTACTTCAAAAAGATAGTTGATCATGCCCATAAATCATTTCTTTCATGCTTTAATTGGAATAATTTGATTCTCCTCCCATCTGCCCTCCTGTAAAACCTAACAAACAACTTGTTAGTAATTTTGTGAGTATGAATTTAGAGTTGTCACACTAGACTGGAGATCCACTAGAAGCAGTCTTAGGTGCTATAATCATGCAGATTCTCTGTTGGGAGGCAGAATTCTGCATTTGATTCCCCAATGAATTACCACAAGGGTGAATGTTTCTAGTGCAAACTAGCTTCCTACATATTTAGTTTCTTAAAGTATATCTTAATAAATATTAAACTATGTCCATGGAGATTTATCTCCCTGCTCTTTCACTTGGTGACAATTGTGTTCAAAAGCCATAGCACTCATTCCATTCTTAGAAGTGCAGGATTCTGTGTTAACTGAATTTCCACTACTTCTTTTTTTATGGAATTCTTGCTTGTAGCAGGCATTTATAAATAGACATCAAAAACAAGCACTTGCTGATACTTCTGGAGCCTGGCATTGTGACTGACTTCACAATCTAGCTAGAACATGGTCTACTAGCACAGATGAAATAAGGTAGTCAAAGACTAATTTATCTGCAGTGCAAAAGCTCTGTCTATTTACAAACTGCACTATGAAGTTCAGAGGTTTGATTTGAATTAAGTTGTCTTCTTTTACTGGGGAAGTTATGGAATCCGAACATAACTTTCTCCCATCCGTTTATTGATGGCTGTAGGACTTTTTGCCTTTCTATTTTCCATTGTATATGTGGAAATATTACAAGTCCTGTAGTTGATTTGTCTTTTCTTCTTTCTTCAGTCTTGGTAAGTTTTAGCTTAAATCTATGAATTCTTCTATACCAGTAGATGTACCTGAACAGTTACACTAGTCTTGCTAATTAGAGTCATTTTTTGGTGTAAAACCCAATGTAGTGCAACCCTGAACACCTGCCTTCCATTAAACAGTTTTTAATGTTCCAGACATTGGGTGTTAGAGTCAACTTTGTTTGACACTTGGTTTCATTTATAAATAAGTAATAAATCATCCTTGTTACATCTTTAGATCACTTTATTCAAAACTGCAGTTAAGCCTTTTAATTGTTACTACAATGCCTCAAGCAACTTCTACATAAGGAATTTCTTGTTGATTTCTAATTGATATCTCTTTTTTTCCCCCACCTTTTTCTCACCTTTATTTTCCTTCAATCTCACTGACAGCTTTTAATGCTGGATGAAGCTTGGTTCTACATCTGTCCCAAAATGTTTTGTTCTAGAAATTACACAGCCCTGCACAGAACTGTGCTCAAGTTTTCCAGATTTTTTTTTCCCTGCTAAATATTTGGCAGTAATAGTACTCACTGCCCTGATGGAAGATGTTAGGCTTCATGAATCTTTCAGTGGGTGAAAACACAGAAACTCTGTTTGTTTACAGTACTGCATGGTTCTTTTAACAAAGCGTATGTTCCCAAGAAGGGATGCTTGAAGTGCAGCTAGTGTTCTGACCATGTGCATACAGGTCCCTTTCCAGGTGCCTCTTCCTCATTTGCATTTCTATTGCACTGAAAAGGTTCTCAGGCAAATGGTGTGATTTTTGGGTAGATCTTGTGCAGTGCCAGGAGCTGTACTTTGATGATCTTTTTGGGTCCCTTCCAAGTCAGGATAATATATGATTCTATGATTTGCTGAAGTGAGTAAGAAGCTGTAAGGCTTTTGCAGAATTAGGTCTTAATCAGAGTTCTTGTTTAGGTACAAGGAGCAGTCTTTAAGAAAAATAAGAGGCAAAGAGAGGGACAGTGGAAATAAAATTCTAAACCAAGTGCAGTAGTTCTAATACTCTCATTTAATGTCCATATAGATAGTGGTGTATAATTATGGTAATATGTATATTTAAATGCTCTTAGTAGACACAAACAAGTGGGTTTTAATTATAAATTAACAATTTATCTTTTCCATTTCCCAAATTTTCATGAAGATTTAGGAGTGTTATTGGTTCCTGCTCCGTACAGAACAAGTGCAATTTTAATTCCTAAAGGAAATTCTGAAAATAAGAGATGTTTCCAGCCCCTATACTTAATTTCAGTTTAATTTAGCAGGATGATGCAATTCCTCAAACAGCACTAAGATCTTTAAATCTGTTAAAGTACATACGTGTGATAGGTATACACCATTTGATTTCTATCTATTGACTCTGGGGAAATGTGCTGCAAGTTTTTGCCTTCACCTAGTTACTTTTCTGTCATAAAGTGTTCTGTGGCTAAAATCAAATCAGAATTATTTCAGCAAATAGAAAAATTTTGTTCTTCATTATGAGATGGCAAACTGGATGATGAAGAGTAAAAGTAAGTAGCAAAATTACCAGTATTTACAGGAAGAATTCATCTTGCCTGCCCTGTTATGTCTCAGCAAATGCTGTTGAGATATGGCTCAGATAAACTTCTAAATTTAGGGATGTCTATTGCCCTTCAATAGTGAGCCCTGATGTTTTGCTGTGCAATTGTTAGGAAGCTCCTTTTTATACTGAGTCTGTCTGCCTCATGGGTTCTGTCTCATGGATTCTGGGTTATGTTTCCCTACTTCTTCAAAGAGGGATTTTTGGGTCTCTTAGTTTCAAACTTTTCATCTGTTGTACTCAGTTCCCGGGAGTGCAGTCCTGATGGTTCTATTTTTCTTGTTAGATTTGTTTCCTCTGAGCAACAGTGGTACGTCAACAAGGGTGGTAGCTGAGCCATCCTCTATCAACAGAAACAGAGAATTCAATACTTATCTCAGTAATTTTATTTTGTTAGAATGATTTCAATACATGAATAATACCATATGTACACAGTTAACACACCATATATAATAAAATGGATAAAAACCACAACCTTTCCAAGCCATTAATTTTCAGCATGGCCTTAGCTCAAATGCACTAGCTCAAAATTTATTCCAAGGAGCAGATTCTTGCAGATGGTTGTAGTGGGCAGCAATAATGTATCTAGGATTTTTAAAGTGTCTTTCCATGATGATAAACATTAACAAGCAGATTAATTTGTGGCTTAATTGTAAAAGGTTACCCAAATAGCATGGCCTTCAGAGCTGTCTTTCCAAGTGCAGCCTGCTACAGAACAATTTTTTGGCCAGCACACAGGAAGAACTGGAAGCATCCTCTCATTTGTTAAGCTGGGATCGGCCTGTGGTGATCCTACAACCCTTGCTTAATTAATCCAATTTTGGCTTTAGACTTCTATCTCTGTTTGGCACAACAAATACAGCTGTGCTGTGAATTTTAGTGCAAGCAAACATAACTGTGCTATGCTCTCAGAAGGTTTTCATGCTGAATATTTATTCTTTTGACTCATTTCATAGTTAATATGTGCAGGCACTTGCGACAGGTTGCTACTTGCTGACTGATTGGCACAATTAATTTCTGTGTTCCAGTTGAGCTACAATCCTGAAACACAGTTTGCTCATTCATTATGGGCTATTGCACAGAAATGGGAAAAAAAACAAACTCTCAATTGAAAACTGACCTTTCCATCAGAGACTGTCAGTCCTCTGGCTGAGATTTTTAAATATTCAGGGCCCTTCTACATGCTAATTGGGTAGCAATTTTGAGAAGCGTGTCCATTTTTTCAGGAGGAACAAAGTACAGAACACAATTCAGATCAGTGAATTTGGAGTCCAGTTTTGTTAATATACAGAGAATTCCAGACTGTTCTGCATTTTTGGTAGTTTGCCATCATCTGTTGAGCATTCATTTTCTGTTAAGGAAAAAAGTGTAATTGTCATCAGTGACTCCATTCTGAGAGAAACAGAGGCTCCAATATAGCAATTTGTTCAAACCCATGAGGAAGGGTGCTGCCTCCTTGGGATCTGGGTAAGAAAATCCACCAAGAAATTCTCCAGTCTGGTGTGTTTTATTGTCCATTACTGTTTATTCAGGTGGGCAGCAATGAAGTCACAATAAGAAGTTTGAGGGCAGTGAATAGAGACCTCAGGGTCTCGGAATGACTAGTTAGGGCATCAGGAGCACAAGCAGTGTTCTCCTCTATGTTGTCAATTGCAGGCAATGATGCAGGAAGAAACAGGAACATTGTACAGATGAATACATAGCTCAGAGTCTGCTGTTACCAACAGCATTTTTGGGTTTTTTGATCAGGGGTCAGTTTACATGACACCACCAGGCCTGCTGTTGACAGACTGGGTACCCCTGTCTCAAAGGGAGAAAAAGATCCTTGCTTGGGAGTTAGCAGGTCCCACTGACCATTTTAAGATAGATTTAAAGGGAGAAAGGGATAAAACCAGGAGTGCTAGAGGAAAGCCTGGGGATGGCTCCTAATGTGGGAATTAGGACATGTCCCTCCAAAAAGGTGGCAAGATCAACACAAGCTGAAGTACATCTACATCAATGCACACAGCATGAGCAACCAGCAGAAGGAGCCAGAAGTCACCATGCAGAGGAAAACTATGACATAGTTGCCATTACAGAAATGTGATGGCATGACTTGCACAACTGAACTGCTGCAATGGGTGGCTACAAGTTCTTCAGAAATGACAGGAAGAGAAAGAAAGGCATGGGTGTAGACCTGTATGTTAGAGTGTGTTTTGATTGTCTGGACCTTAATGAAGGTTACAACAGGGCCAAGTACTTATGGCTAAGGATCAGGGAGAAGGCCAACCAGCAGATACCCTGTTCTTGATAAAGAGATAGATTAAATAGTTTATAAGTTGCTGGGAGAAGTCTCACAATCACTAGCCCTTGTTTTCATGATGTACTTCAACTTGCAAGCTGTCTGCTGGAAATACAACATAGCAGAGAGAAAGTGTTTCCAAGTCCAAGAAGGTTCTTAGAGTGTGAGGAATATACCTTCCTGATGAGGGAGCCAACTAGGGAAGCTGACCCACAGGATCTGCTGTTTGTGAACAGAGAAATTTATTGTACCATAAATGGTACAAGGTGTGGTGGCTGAAGGAAGCCTTGGGCAGAGTGATCACAAAATGACAGTTTTCAATTCTTGAAGTAAGGAGAGGGGTCAGTAGAACTACTACCTTGAATTTTCAGAAGGCAGAGTTTGTCCTGTTTAGAAGACTGGTTGAGGGAGTCTGCTGGGGAGGCATTCCTGAAGGGCAAAGGAGTCCAGGAAGGCTGGACATTTTATGAAGGAAATATTAGAGGGGCAGAAGAAGAGTATCCCCTTGTGTCGAAAGATGAGCCAGCAGGGAAGACCAGCCTGGCTGAACATAGAGCTTTGGTTGGAATTCAGAGAGGGGAAAAAAAAGAGAGTGTATCTCCCTGGGAAGAAGGGCCTGGTAACTTAGGAGTACTAAAAGGATATTGTGAGGTTATGCAGAGAAAAAATTAGAAGGGCCTAAGTGCAGATACAACTTAATTTGGCTACTGCTGTAAAAGATAAGGAATTTGTTTTGTACAAGTATTTCAGCAGCAAAAAGAGGCCAAGGAGAATCTTCATCTTTTATTGCATATACAAGAAAACGTAGTGACAAAGGCTCAGGAAAAGTCTGAGATACTTAATGCCTTCTTTGCCTCAGTCTTCAAAGTAAGATGAGTTTTTCCTCAGGGTACCCAGGACATGAGCTTTAAGACAGGTATGGGAAGCAGAATGAAGCACTCATAATCAAGGAGAAATGATCAGGGACCTGCTACACCAGCTGGAGGCACATGTCTGTGTGGGTCTGAATAGGATCCAAGCAAGTGTTTTGAAGGACACTTGAAAGTGCAAGTGCTTGTTGAGTCACTTTCTATCACTTACTAGCAGTCCAGGTTAACTCGGGAGGTCCCAGTTGACTGGAGGTTAGCTCATCTACAAGAAAGGTTGGAAGGAGACTCGAGAGAACTCCAGGCCTGTCAGCTGACCTCAAGGCACAGGAAAGTCATGGAGCAGATAATTGTCTTTGCCATTATGTGGCATGTGCAGAACAACCAGAAAATCAGGCCCAACAAGCATGGGTTTATGAAAGGCAAGTCCTGCTTGACTGACCTGATTTCCTTCTTTGTCAAGGTTATGTCCTTAAAGAGCTGTGGGTGCTGGGATGTAGTCTATCTGGACTTCAGTAAATCTTTTGATACTGTCTCCTATAGAATTCTGGAGAAACTGGATGCTTATGGCTTGGACAGGTGTATTTTTCCTTAGATAAAGTACTGGCTGGATGGCTGGGCTGAGGGAGGGCTGGTGAATGGATTTACATCCGGTTGGCTGCCAGTGGTGGTGTTTCCCATGGCTCAGTACTGGGGCCAGTTCTGTTTCATGCCTTTATTGATGACTTGGATGAGGGGATTAAGCGCATCCTTAGTTCATAAATGATGCCAAGTTGGGTGGAAGTGTTGATCTGTTGAAGGGCGGGAAAGCTCTACAGAGGGATCTGGACAGGCTGGATCAATGGGCAAAGGACAACCGTATGAAGTTTAACAAGGCCAATTGCTGATCCTGCCCTTGGGTCACAACAACCCCGTGCAGTTCTACAGGCAGAGTGGCTGGGAAACCGTGGAGGAGGATTTGGGGGTACCAGTCAACAGCTGTCTGAACATGAGCCAGCGTGGGCCCAGGTGTCCAAGAAGGCCAATGGCATCCTGGCCTGGATCAGCAATAATGTGGCCAGCAGGACCAGGGCAGTGACTGCCCCCCTCTACTTGGCACTGGTGAGGTCATGCCTCGAATCCTGTGTTCAGTTCTGGGGCCCTCCCTAAAAGAAGGATATTGAGGTGCTGGAGTGTGTCCAGAGAAGGGCAACAAAGCAGTGAAGGGTCTGAAGTACAAGTTTTATGAGGAGCAGCTGGGGAAGCTGAGGGTGTTTAACCTGGAGAAAAGGAGGCTCAGGGGTGACCTTACTGTGCTCTGCAACTGCCTGAGGGAAGGTTTTAAGTAGGTGGGGATCAGTCTCTTCCCCCAGGTATCAAGTGCCAGGTCAAGACAAAATGGCCTCACGTTGTATTATTGGAGGTTAAGGTTGGATATTAGGAAAATTTTGGTCACAAAAAGAGTGGTCAGGCTTTGGAACAGGCTGCTCATGGGAGTTGTGGAGTCGCTATCCTTGGAAGTGTTCAGAATCCTGTAGAGGCAGCACCTTGGGATGTGGTTTAGTGGTGAACATGGTGGCACTAGGTTAACAGCTGGATAGTCTTAGATAATATGAGATAATCCTAGAGGCCTTTTCCAGGCATAACAGTTGTATTCTTCTATGAATATTAAATGGATTTCTTAGGTGCTATGTCATGTCTCTAAACAGGGATTATTCAAGCACAGTGTTGTACTAATGCATCTATCTGATTTCTAGGCACAGTGATTAATTTTTCAACCTAGAACATATCATGTTTCTCCTGGTACCATCTATGTTGTTTACAGATTTTACAAAGAAATACAAATGCCAGTTTACAGCTACAGCAGTTGTGTTTTGCGAGTGCTTTTTCCATAGAGAAAACAAGCATGAAACACTGGAAGACTGTAGGGAAAATAAGTCATCGCATGCTGTTTGTTCACTGCTCTGAAATCAAGTATCTCTTGTGTTTTAGGAGAGGATGAAGTAGACGGCAGTTGTTTCAAACTCAAGAAACTATCAAATAATAATTCATAAATTACTTGATCTGAATTCTGAATCCTTGATATCATGAACTCTTTCTCTTTTGTGGTCTTTATTAATAAGGCCTCTCTGCTGGAGTTTGAACTGCTCAGTGTTCTTTAGGGCTACACACTTCAGTACAAGAATAAAAATCCTATTTAATGGGGTCTGAAGAATGCAGGGTTTACCCATAGTTTTATTTACTCTATGAAAGTATGCCTACTGCAGCTTATTATGTGACAGAAACAGCTTCAAAACTGTAACAGCTGCAGAAAAAAAAAATTCTAAATGCAGCCTTAGTCATTACAACTGCTTTTATATGCACTATTTTACTTAACTATGTTATATATAAAATATATATACTGAGAAGCTTTCCTTCTAGATCACTTAGAAGAGTTAATTTCGTTATTACTTAATTGATATTGAATATTTTAATTTACTTGAATATTTTAACTTACATTTCTCCTAATTAATATAATCATAGATAAAATAAAATACAGTGACAGAACATATAAAGGTAATGTAAACAGAAAATTATGCCCATCACATGAAACTTAGTCAAGCAAAACATTTGGCAGTGTCATTGTTTAAACAAAAATATATTCGTAATGTAGCACAAATGAAATCTCTGCGGTGCAGCACAACACACTGGGATGTGGGTTAGTGTTGTAGCTCTAACTACTGGCCATTAGAGATGATAGAGGTATCCCTTTGTTGGTAAGACTAGCACCTAAAAGAAGGAAGACACTTTGACTGAGGATGTTTTGGTGCTAGTACCAAGAGGGTGCTTCTTCCATCAGATGCTCTTCATAGTAGCTCACAACAGAAGCATGTCTTGACTATTGCAAAAGTTATGCATTAGATGCAAAATGATCAAGGAGAAGAAAGGTTAACAATGAGTTAGAAAAGGATGGAAAACTTAACATGAGGGGTACTGAGAAGCATGAAGTATTGATCTCCATCTCTTGACAGTTTTCTCCAGAGAAAACTGAAAACAAGAAAAGATGCAGTGCTAGAAACTATTGTTAAAGTTTAGTGGAAGAGGAAAGTGTATAATCTGGGGACTCAACATCCTTCATCTATTGTACAAATCATGTGGAGTGAATCTGTAAAAGGAACCAGTAGCACTCAGGTGCTATTTTTTCCTGAAAGATCTTCCACATAGGAAAGATCCTCTGCAAATATTTTGTAATCAGCAACTGCGGTTTTTTCCAGTGTCTGAGAGCAGCAAATAGCAGAGCTGACAATTATAAGGTAATACAAAGATCTAAGAGAAGTGCAGGGCATGCTGAAGATAATTGATCATACCCTGTGATGTCACATAATTAGCAGAATTAATTTGAATATTTAAACGGTATATGATCATAACAAATATCAAAATTGATGAGTGTTTTGTGGAAAGGAACAGGTGGGAATTGTTGCTTTTTAAGTCTCTGACATGAGTGGTTGGAATTTACTTTTTGCTGTCTTCCATTGGGTACTGCCAATCAACTAGAAAGCAGATTGTGGATTTAGAAAACCCTTTCCATGTTGTCAGAGGTTATGCATGGTTTCTGCCCACCTTCTCACTAAAAACACTTATTTAGAGTTAAAACTGACATTAAGATTATATTCTGTATTATCACAGATCTCCTAAAATTTAGTTTTGGGGGTTATAGCAGTATTAATTTACTAAACTTCCTTTCACCTTAAAGGATCAGTCTCAGGTCATCTTAGATCCTAACAGAAGAGCACATTGAGTAATTTTTTTAGTAGCTTCTTATGGAGAAGTGATGGTATGTCCCTGTTCCTAGCAAGCATGCTTCATCCTATTAGGCAGATTGAGTAGCAACACCAAAAATGGTTCAACCCAGGAGTAACAGCCGAGCAGACAAATGTTTCCTCCATCCTATTAGATAAGTGTAGCTACAAGTACTCTTATATTGACTTCAGATATAAATCTTCATGGTACAAAAGAATAATTTAAGGAATAATATAAAGTATTATTCGTATCCCTTAATCACTAAAACTACATCCCTTTTCTTTGTGACTCAGGGGATACAGTACATCGTATAAAAACATTAAGACTGGCTGTGGTCTTTAATTGCCAAATTTTTCTGTTGGTTTCCTTGCAGTCCTGTTCTCTGAGTTTTTTCTCATTTTCAAGAAAAATGGTTAAACTTTTTTCTGTGTAGTGCTCATTAGTGCAGATAATATTTGGACTTGCTAAAAATATGTCATCTCATTTCCTGGGTTCTTTTATCTCTGAATTTTCATTTATCGTGTTCCCATTTTTTTTTTCAAATTACATGTATTAATTTTCTGCCTACTCCCTTGACTTTTTAAAAGATATCTCTGCTGTTATCTTTTAATTTTTCCCTATATTTTCTCCATTTCTATTTAGCAATATTGTTTTCCTGCATAACATGACTTACTGTAAAGACCAAAAAGTCCTCAAAATACTTATGACACCATTTTGAAAAATGTTTAGAAACAGCAATTCTTGTATTGTGTTGGATTCTGCATATATACTGACTAAGCATGTAACTTATACAAACTAATGTGATGAGCCACATTTTTGAAGTTTAATAGGAGATTTTTTAAAATTTGGACTAACCGAAAGTGTGAATGAAATGGCAAAATTTGCAACTAGTTTGATAGCATCTGCCCCCAAAACAGAAATAGCTTTTCAAAAGTTCTTGACAAGCTTTCTTTATAGAAAAAGAACAAATGTGAAATCTGTCAACCTCTGGTGATCTCAGCGATGTGTCTTTGTAGCCACTAACACAAAGTCATCACCAGTGGGAGGGTTGTTTGAAAATATTTACTGTATCCTGAAAAAAAGACATCTCGTTCCTTGCCTTTTGATTTTCTGCTTTTGATGTGACTTTGAATTTTGTGTGATCCCACTTATGGCTGGAATCTAATGGAAGACTTCTCTCAGGAACAAAACCCCCTTTGCATTTCTGTGGTATTAGAACTACAGTGCTGAAGTTAAGGAAAAAAAAAAACAACTTCAAAACTCCCACCAAAATTGTTTTAAACATTTACTGCAATTCTTTCACACTGATGTTAAGAATAAATGTGTTAATTTCAGAACTTTTAGAACAGTAAAGCCGTGGTGATTTATAGTAAGGGTGGAGGTGTTCACATATGGTATATTACATCAACTTGAGCATTTTTATTGGACATTTCCAATTCTTTGCCACTCTAATGCCTCTACAAATGGCACTTTGGATTGCATAAATTTTATATAAATTGAAGATTTAAGATTATTTTTTCATTTTGTGGCTATTTTTTAATTGATTATAGACAAGTGATTATTCGCTTGTTCTTTATTTCTGTGCCATATTGGGCTACAGCAAATAATTTTTTGGATCTTTGTTTTAACATTTTCAAACTAATGATGATTAAAAAAAAAAATTGTGTTTACTTTTGCTTTCAAAGGCTGTGCTGTGTAGTCCAGTGCTAATAATGTCAGGTATAGCTCAAATACACAAAACTGAAATTGCAGAGGTGAAGATAATCTTATTGCAAACAGTATTATGTGCTTGGTAGGGTTATTTTTAATTATGGTAAATAAACTACCTGGCAATATTTTAAGGTTTTAGATATTAGCCCATGTGATCTTTCTATACTGAAACATATGGCAGATTTTTGCTGGCTTGGGGGCTTTTTTTTTTTTTTTTTAATTATTTTTTTTAATTATTGTTATTGTGGGAGCAGGGGAAGAGAGGCATATTGTTTTCTCCTTTCTCTGATTTATATGATAATCTTTGATGGTAACTAGGCAGTAAAAGAATTAATCACTGATAAATATTCAATAACTAAAGCAAAACAGTGAGCAGTAGTAATAAATTGAACTAAGGCTAGGTAGCTTCCTCTTGGTATTTATTAAATTTTGTGCTCTCTGTCATTGCTTTTTCATCTTTTTAGTTAAAAAAAAAAAAAAAAAAAAAAAAGAAAAAAGAAAGAAATATATTTTAAAAGGACATACTTTGGTAATATTTCATGAAATGAAGAGGATAGTTATGTACTGTATCTGATATTGCTGAATGCTGTAGACGCCACTCAAAGGATAAATTTCTGTCATCCACAAACAAAGCTCTAGTAGATGAACATGTGGAGACATTTTCTTGTAAGGTTTAGTTGGATTTGCTTGCAAAATCAAATTTAATTTAAATACTGTAAGTGAATAGCATAGGACTGAAACAGGGCTAATGTGGGCCTGTTTCTTTTGTAATAAAGAGAAATAATTCAACCCTTTTCATGACTAAGACACAGAGTTCACAGCTGAGATGAAACTCTGAACTGCAGTCATAGCTGCATTGTCTAGCTCAACTATATTCTTATTTGATTTATGCACCTGCAGTTTGCAAAAAATAATTAAAAAAACAACCACCACCATCTATGGCTAGGTCCAAATATGTCTCCTAATACCTCTTCACTTAAAAAAGAATATTTGAAAGGCTGTTAGTAGGAGGACATGAAAAGCCCTTATTCGGAAGCTGTTCCTTCTCTGGATTTCTTAAAAGAAATATTTTTATCTTACTTTTTTCAAATTTGATCTTCAGAATTATACAAGGAGTGTTCTGCCCAGCTTTCACAAAAATTTACTGCCTTCAGTGCATTTTTCTGTATGATACAGGACATTTGCCTCTGCGAATTGACAGTGTTTCCTGTTATCTTGATATTAATTACATTTTGAAGAGAAGAAACACTAGGCTGAAAATTGAGTTGTGTGTTATCCCAGGAGATGCATTTATCATTAAATTAAGAGGGAGCAGTATCAGAATTTGGTTGTGAAAAGACCTTAGGAAATTCTGCAAACTGGCTGATCAATAGCCTAGATAGCTTGCTATGAATGTGCATCAAAGCTTTTTTTGATTTCAAATTTTTTAGTAACTTAAAACTATAGCAGCTGAAAAAAAGAATAAAGAGTAGAGTATGAAATTACATTGACATAGTTAACCTAAAAAAGAATGCATTTAATAAAAGCAGAATTAATAGAAGGACTGAATAAAGGAAGAATAACACAGGTAAAATATTGGAGAACGGAAACTTGTCAAAAGCTTTTTGAAGATCCAGATTAGTTATATCAATTAATGTATGTTTGTTAAGAGCTTCAAAGTAATCTGATAGGCAGTAGTCCTCCCAAGAATCTATAGAAGCCAGGTGGAGCTCTAGCAAATATTTTGTATTTATCTATCAATTCTAGAATAGTGATTCTTAATTATTTTCCTGATGGCTATCCAATTTGCTCTTCTGTAGTTCCCTAAGTCTTTGTATGAGTCCTTTCTCAAGAGCTTTAGCTCTTAAATTCTGGTTTTTGTTCCTCTTATTAGAGCAATAATTTATATGTTATAGTTAGTAACTCAGCAACTTCATACTAGACTTCCTCACTCTTGAACAAATTGCCTGGTCCTGACAACTGTTACTGTTCAATTTATTAATTTGTACTAAAACCCCTTCTATTGATGCTTTTCTTTAAAAAATAGATCTTCATCTGATGTCCTATGAAGAAGGGAACCTTCCTGACCTTTTCCGTAGTGAACAGTGGTAAAAGGATTCCCTTGTGATTTGTGCAGTGGTCTTCCCTTTCTTTAGTGTGCCTTTTGTATTTTGATAATCTGCTGGCCCCACTGACTCAACAGTCATCCTACTTCTTCTGTGCTTGGAAACATTTTATTTTATGCCTTCTTCAAGTTTTATCTCGAGGTATCACCTGCTTTGCTTTACTAGAGTTTTACATTTAGCTTGCTAGGTCTGTTTTATTTTTTCTCATATGAAAGTGAATGACAACTTTTATCTTTTTGACCATTTCTTTGATGTGTTGGATTTTAAAATTACTTAGGTTATTCTCTTATTGTCGACATATCTTTATTCAAATATTCCAGTGTCATCACCACTTAACTCTCACCCCAACAGGTATCTGGAAGTTTCTTAATGTGTCACTCTCAAAATCTATGAAATGAAAATTTGGGGAAAACTAATAATCAAGAATTTGTGAGAGATGTGCATGAATCAGGAATCCCACATCTTAATATGGGTCATTGAGATGTACGCAATTGGAACTTTTATATTTTCGTCAAATTTTAAAAATAGATGAGCACTGAACAGACCTATTTCTAGATTGTACTTCCAGGTAGTTTTTATCATGTATGACTTTTTCATTTTATTTCAATTTATCTGTAATACCTTAGTTCTTGGTAGAATGTTCATCTTTATAATGATCCGTACCTTTAAGTTTTTGTCCATATATGGCTCCTTGTACCTATTATTTTATATTATGAAGTCTGACATGACTTCTTTCATCTAGTATATTTCTGGAGTACCTAATTTCAATGGCATTCTAAAATCCAAGTCTTCTCAGTATGTATATTGTTAAGCACATTACTAACGATTTAGGGAGGAGTACCAATTATGAGCAATATAAATTTCCAATGTACTTTGGGGGCATTTTTCTATAAACTCATTTTTTAGTGCTATTTTCTGTGGGCACATTTACATAGTTTTATTCTACATTTGTTTGCAGATGGTATTCTGTAACATATCTACAGTTATCTTTCTAATGCAAATGATGATTGTAAAAGTAAAGAATTTAAGAGCATAAAAATGAAAAGCATCATAGTAACTGAAGGTGACAACGTTTTAGCATAAGTATATCTTGTTGACACTTAAAATGTGCATGATTATCTCATTTTATTTTCATTATGCAGCTAAGTTAAATTGATTCTAAATTGATGCTATGAAAAATGGAATTACCTCTTCCTTTCCCTCCTTTTTTATAGCACAAGTAAGAGTTTTATCCATGAGGAAAGTACCATTCCTATTATAATTTATTTGTTTAGATTTACGACAAAGCTAAGGAAAGAGCCTCTCCCCTGCCCTAGGCATCATTTTAAAATTACTTTTCAGGAATTAAAAAAAACCCCATAAATCAGAAGTTTTACCACATCTAGAGCCCAACCAATCAAAGCAGGTAAAGACGACGTTGTTTGTCAGTGGATGTTCATAACGATGCATTTGTTAGCAGGAACAGTGTTCTAAATTATACCTTTTAGAAAATTTCTTTCTCAGGTGCCTCTGTATTTTTGCTGTATTTCTAGATCAGAATGGAATTTCAAAGTACCCTCAATACTTACCTGTTGGTTTTTTGGTTTTGTTTTGGTTTTTTTTGAATTGCATTTTTTTTCAGTCAATGAACTACTAAGAATGAATTGCAGCAAGTGGGCTCTCAACAAATGTAATTGGAATCTCAGGAACTAGAACCTTAGGGACCACAGAAAGGAGAAAGGAAATATATTCAGTAAAAGAGAGAATAACGGGGAATTGTGAAATGAAACTCCCACATAAATACAGTAGAGAGTATGCCGTGGATAGATTTTAGTTGGTATGTGTAGAAACACCTGGGAATTTTGCCTGTAGTTACACCAAATATGAATTATTGACTCTTCCTGAACTTGTGAAATAAAACTTTTGTAGTTTAACCTTTTCTGTATAAGTACGACCAGAGGGTGTCATATATACCTGCTTCCAGCCCTATACAAAAATAAATGGGCAATTAAAAGTAATTTATGTAAAAAAATCCTCTATGGGGCACAAAGAGAAACCCTTGACTGCTCAAGAACCTGATCTGTTTCTTCAGCTAAAGGTAAAGCTCTGCACGAGCACAGTCTGCAGGAAATCTTTCATGCTTGGTTTGCAGTTCATTTCTTACCCAGACCCAGTCTGCTGTTATTCTTCAACCAATGTCCTTGGGTTAAGATCAACATTGATTTCCATTTCTTTCACTTCCATCAAATGTGTATGGAGTGCTCCACAGAAAGAAATCTACCCTGAATTTCATCTTTCGATGGAATTTTTTTTATGGGCTAAATATAACATGGCTCACTTCTTCCATATCACAAGCTTTAAATAAAATCAAATGGTTTGAGCATATTGCTATGCAGAAAGGATTTTTTTCTTCTTTATTCCATCCTTAAGATGAGAAACTAACCTTTTCTATTTCCTACGGAAATTGCTTCCTGTACAGTTTATTTTCCTAGCCAGAAGAATTGGTTAGTTTGTTGTTTTGTTTTTTTAATTATTATTATTATTTGGGGTGGAAATAATTAAGTGCTTTAAATAAAAAGTAGCAATCATAAACCGATAAAAAGCACTAGGTTTATTTTACTTGATTTTCATGCAGTAAAGACCAAGACAGTTTTCACAACTAATTCTCAATAGGAATTTCCCCCCCATCCAAGGAAAAAAATATATAATTAGCTCTATCTGAACCAAACATGATGCAAAACAGACTAATGCATGGCAATTTAGCATAACGAAATCCAGTCAGGGCAACCTTTCAAGGTGTATGCACTTGTATTCATTGGCTGGTTTTAACAATCAAGAGGAGGAAATTGGAAATAGCAGTGAAGAGCACAATACCTTCAGGTCTGACCTTTAGGAGGTACAGTCAATACCAATTTTAAAGCCATATTAAAAGGCAGTTCTTACAATGCGCAGCCACTAGCTGAACGAGTCTGCTGGATGACAGAACATATGACAGAAAAATCATCAGTATTAAAATTTTTCATTTGTTTAACACATTTTATCGTCACTTCTTTCCAAATTTATGCTCATAGGAAATGTAGCTAGTTGTGGGATGCAAGGAAGGATGTAAAGCCATAAAGCTCTCAGGTAAAGAAAAATTACCCTGGAGAGATTAAAAATGAAGTCTATGTAGTCTGTTGGAATTTAGTTGCCATTCCCATCATACTGGAATGATGCTGCATAAGAAAGCGTGATGAACTGCTGCTGAAGTGCACCTGAGTTTGGCATCATAGTATTTCACAAATACTGATTTCCCTTAGATAACTGTGTATTTTGACACCCAAGAGAAACTTTAGGTATATAAATGAAAGGAAAGAAATTATACAATGAGAAAAAGAAAGTAGTAAATACATAAAATCTATACATTTAGTGAGCCGGGCCGTTTTATATTTGTGGCTTTATATTTGCCCCTTTTATTGATGTATTACTAGCTTGCACAGAATAATTAGGGAGTACAGAACTTTGCTTTGTAATTCGAGCCCAAAGCCCACAGCTTGCAGCTGATTTATACATGAAGAGAGAATCAGATTCTGGTGCTTGAAGTAGCCATTTTACAGAACAGCAGTGGCTGTGGGTGACAAATAAAGAGAAACGTGGGATATTTCTTCAGGGAAGCATTGGAACCCTATAGTCCCTTAACAGAAAGAATAAAAATAAATGCACACAGAGTTTTTATGGTTCTTTAGGGACATTTGCTTCTTTCCAAATCATCTTACTCTCTGTCTTGTGTATTCCCACAATAACCTGACTAATTTCAAGATTTCTGGGAATTTTATAGTCCTCAAGGCAAGGAAAATAAGCCATCACTTACACTTCAGTGAAAAATCTGTTTTGTGGATGGAAACCCTTAATGTGTGTTCATTTTAGTGATATCTGATATAATTACTCATATATGATCGAGCAAGGAGGAAACAATATGATCCTAGCTATTCTATAGCACACTAAATAGGACTTCTGTGCATCCTTCAAGAGCAATATTGGATTTTAGAAATGAAAAAAGCTATCCCATCAGATGATGTTAGCAGTGACAGTGACAGAGAATCCATTGCAATCCCTGCTTAAATTTTTTCTGTGATTAGTTTCTTATCATAAAAAGTGTGCACTGTGTTTCTAGTTTGATTTTGTATTGCTTTGTTTTCCAGCTCTTAAATCTTTGTTGAGTTTTTGTCTGCTGGACTGAAGAACTCATTATAAAAGTTTTGTCCTGCTGCAGATGCTCACAAACTGAGATCGATTCACTGCTTAACCTTGCACTTGGTAATGTTAAGTAGCTTGACCGTCTTTGCTCTTTCATGTTGTTATCTAACTCTTTATGGCTTGCCATTCGTTCCAGTGAGACAAGTGAGCCTAGCTAGGGAAACCAAAAGAAACTGAAAATTGCTCAAAAATAAGTCTCATCTACTCTCCCTTGCCTCTTCTTCTTTTTCTGAAAAATAACAATCTACACAATAAATCTGTTTTCAGTTAGAATAGTATCCATTTTCCCCAAATTATTTTAGTAATTATTTGATCTGGTATTCTTAAAACAAGTAAAAGTATTATAACAGAGGGTAAAATATACAGTACTACTTTCAAAGTAGATTCTCTTTGTTCTTGAAAAACCTTATATTAACCCCTGTTAACATTATCAGGGGCTAGTAGTTTTTCTAAATTGGGAAGGAAAAAAGAAATTATGCTGTCATCTTAATTTTTAGGAAAGTGTTCCTAAATGCAGATACTGAATTATAAGAGACATGAAATGATAATGTCTTTTAACTGATAATGTCTGATAACATTGTGTGAGCTAAGACAAATTATATCTTCTGTATTTCCTTCATTAGCCTTCTGAATAAGTAAGGAACTGCACACTTAGAATCATAGAATATGCTGAGTTGGAGGGGACCCATCAGGATCATTAAATCCAACTCCTGCCCCTGAGCAGAATCACAGCATGTGCCTGAGAGCATTGTCCAAATGCTTCCTGAACTCAGGCTTGGAGCTGTGACTAATTCCCTGGGGAGCCTGTTCCAGTGTCCAACCACCCTCTGGGTTAAGAACATTTTCCTGATATCCCACCTAATCCTCCCCTCACACAGCTTCATGATTTTTCTTCAAGTCTTGTCGCTGGTCATGAGAAAGAAGAGATCGGTGCCACTCCCTCTTACCCTCAGGAGGGAAATGTAGACTGCAATGAGGTTTCCCCTCAGTCTCCTCCAGACAGTGCAGACCAAGTGACCTCAGCCACTCCTCGCACAGTGTCCCCTCCAGAGCCTTCACCACCTTCATAGCCATCTTTTGGATGCTCTTTAATAGTGTCTCTTTCATATTGCAGTGCCCAAATCTGTACACAGTGCTCAAGGTGAGGCCACACCAGTGCAGAGCAGGACAGTCACCTCCTTTGACCAGCTGGTGATGTTGTACTTAGGGATATTTTCCTCGTATAAGGGCTTATGGCCCTTACTGACTGGATGATTTGTGTCACTTTCTACTGGGATTTCCTGGTATTGATCACAAGTTTCCAGATTTTCACTGAGTGCATGTGGCCTCAACATTATGTTTGCAAATCTGCTGTTGGGCTCATGAGGTTGACCATAAGATATCCCTCTGCATCTGCAGTGCCTGAAAATTTCAAATGAAAAGTAAACTTGCAGTTCAAAGATGAAATGTTGCTATTTTGAATTGCTGTGATTACAAGATCCATTTCCTTTAAATATTGCTCTGTAAGTGCATTGGATACATTTCAAAAGCTTTCAATTTCTTTTTATTTTTCACAGGGGTTATGGGTTTATTAATGGATGGAGAAATGTCTGACGGTAAAATAAAATTTTTTGTGTCATAAAACTCTTCCAGCATATCTTGTGGAAGGAAAACAGAAGGATGTTCCTTCCACATCTTATTCCATACAAACTTCCCTTACACTGTAATTTTTGCAACGTGCTATCTATGATAAACCCTATTGAGTGCTTGATGATTCATATTGATGAAGAGACTTCAAATACACAAGAGCCAACCAGCAAGTTCACTTAATTTAATTTACTTCTCTATGAAGAGAAGCAGCTGAGCAGACCCATTTTAAACTGTCTTTACTGTGTATTTTTCAGTGTTAAACTTATGCCTTTCAAAGTGACAGGCTAAAATAAAGTAAGCCTCTTAATGAAAACTTTTCAACATGTTATTAGCAAGACCAAAGGTAAAAGCTGTTTTTATTAGACTTCTGTTGACAAGCAAAAAGTCAGAGAGAAGTGCTTAATTTTTTTTTTCTTTCACTAGAAAAAATATTTTTCTTATCTGTTTTTACCAACACTATGGACAGAAAAAGGCTGCTAGTGACTCCGAATAATAATACCATGTGTGGCTGTAAAACAGTAAAATGTAATGATGAAGCAAATTTACTCCTAGAGATTTTTCTACAAATATGCTGTAAAAGTACAGTACTTGTCAAGAGAATTAAAGGAGTATTTCCTTTGTATAAAGAGAAAAAACATTAAAATATTTTTGTTGTTGTTTGTTTGGGTTTTTTTGTTTGTTTTTTTGTTTGTGTGTGTGTGTATTCTAGGAATTAGTTTTATTGCTGGAATTTCAACAGATTTCCTACTGGCAATTCTGCTCATTTTTTTTTGCAACATTGTGGGACTGCCACTGGCAATCTTAAATACAAAATATACTTTGCATAGGAACAGAATCTGTGTAATATCAAACTTCAAGACAGATTAAGGTATCTCACAGAAAGTTCCTCTTTGACAAGTGAGAGTGAATTCCAAACAGACCTTACTTGTACTAGATAGATTAGAGAGGACTTTTTACTATTATTAGATATATTGCATTGCTCTACAGAGTAAGCTTTTCATTGGAGTAAAATGTCCTGCTTAGAGATGCCCTTTTCTGTAAAGACTTCAGAAACTTCCAGCTAGGTTTTTGGCTCGTTTTGGGGTCAGTGCTCATTATCAATTACATTCCATCATAAAAATTGGAAACAATAATGGAGCTAATGGTAGATGTTAAATGGGGAAAAGTGTCATGCAAAAGGAATCACCAATCTGCTCCAATCTCCTTCAGAAAATAGCATGGGGAAGCTTCAGAATTAATGAAATCCAGCTAGCAAGCTGCACTAAATGCCTGTTAATCTTTGTATTTCATACAGATTTATGTTGAAAAACCTGTAGAAGCATCCAGATTTCTTCTTATTGGTAGTAATATTGTAGTACTAGGAGTTTTTTGTTTCTCCAATACAAAATGATTATGCAGTACATATCCAAGGTGTGTAGCTATTATTTCATAATGATGTTAACAAAAGGAATGGTTGAAAGAGACTTCCTTTACTCACTTAAAATTACTGTATGAGAGCTTTAAGTAATTTCTATAATCTCATATCTCAGACATCAATATTTTTATTCATGTAACATGGCAGCTAAGTGGAAAGATTAAGATATTTCATGCACAGATTTTTCTCAGCAGCATATTATAGGGCTGTTGGATGTTGACAGAAAGATATAATTTTTCTATTTTATTACTGTTACTAATTAGACTGTTAGTACGGTTGTATTTAAAATTTAACCATATAGGGAACTTCTTAAGTTTAGGAAAAATCCCTCTTTTGGAACGTTAATAATAAAAATATGAAAAAATTGTAAGAAATAGAGATGCAAACAGATTGTTCATGTCAAGTGTGGGCTAAACTATATGTGTTTTGCAGCAGGAGGTTCTGGTGGTGAGGGAATGGAGAAAAGTATGACAAAGCTTGTTTGACATAAAATAAGTATCAATATAGGTTTATAAAAGACAGAATCCAGTTCAGGTAAAGGGAGAACAATGGACTGACTCTTAGCTGGAAACAAACTGTTCTTTCCTCATAGTTTTGGGGGCAAAAAAGATCCTGAGTTGTGAATTATGGGCTGAGTTTTGCAACAGCCTGGAGAGTCAATAAAATAAAATAAAATTAGATTTAGAGGGTATTAAGCTTTCAGTATGAAAGACCCAAAATTAACTTAAATTCTATAGGATAAGTAGAAAAATAAATTAAGAGAATGAAGTGGGTTGAGGCATATGTGCATAACTAAGCAGCAGGAATACCTGGGTGGTTGAGATGGGGAAGAGGTCTTTGAAGAAAATTGTCAGACTTTGCTGTTTGGCCTTGACAGCAGAACATTCTGAGTGGCCTCAGCAGAGCATTCTGAGTGGCCCACCACATGGCTCTGGTGAGGGGCATATTTTAGTAAAATTTTATTTGGAAATCAGTGATTTTCAGCTTGTTGTTTGATATCAGCTCCCAACACTTCTAGTTTGAAGTTAAAAGAAAAAAATCAGGAAAATCAAGTTTGTGTTTAGCTGAATGAAACTCAACAAGGTAACATTTACATGGATAAAACATGGAAAAGGAAAATAAAAATAGAAATAACCAAGAAAAGACAAAAGCTGAGAATTACTATGTGAGAAGTAAAGGAGAGGAATTGCAGCTAGCAGACAAAAAGAAGAGGGGAAGATTCAGAAGGTAAAGACAGCAGCTGTTGTTGAACCTTGCTTGAATTATTTCATGTTGCTTTTCTAGCAATTTCGGATTCTCAGTCACTCTCTCCTAAACTTATGTGGTCAGGGTGAGGTGAATCTGTATAGGTCTTACTCTGACTACATGGTATAAAGCCTTCCCTACCCACTGCTTATCTGAAGGTTGTTTTTAAGGGGTTGATCTCAAACCAGTTCTATATTTCTTTCCCTCAGGTGAAGTAGCATCTTCCTGAACTGTTTTATGGGGCTATTTTGTTAGATTTATGCTGTTTGGTTCTTCTGTGCAGTTTCTTTTCCAAGTTCTGTTTAACCAGTGAAAGATAGCAGTCAGTGCTTTATAGTAATTATTATGCCACTAGATAGCTTTTCTTTTCTAATGTCGGGGGAGGGTGAGGTAGGATTGAAGAGGTAGGTATGAAATAGATTTAAATTTTGTCTGCTTTCCCCCCTCTGTTAAGCATCCTCTCTGAAGTTTAGTTTTAGGTCCTAAACATTTATTTGTCAGCCATTCCACTTCCACTCTTTGTCTAAAATACTGTTCCTTTCATCCAGGGGTTGACAACAGCTACATGGTTGACCTTGTACGTATATAAGGACAGAGAGAATTGAAAAGAAAAGGAACCTTGATCCTGTTAAATTAAGATTTTTAGAATCAAAATTTGTGGGGGTTTTTGTCTGGTTTTTTGCTTCTTTGTTTTGGGATTTTTGTTTGTTTCTCTAAGTTCTCTTAAAATAGACTGATAGGAAAAAAATTACAAAAGGGTCTAGAGTTGCAAGTAGCAATACTAATCCATGATTCCAAGGAATTTCAACTTCTTTTGGTTTTGTTGCACAGTGGAAAGTTACTAAGTTCAGTGTTTATTCCAGAAAATAAAACTGGCTTTTGAGATTGAGAAATAAATTAAAGCTGGAAGGTTTTATGAGAAAAATGCAGGAGTGGCTGGTGGTGAAACCAATCCCATTTTTTCTGCTTTGTAATGAGTGATGATAACATGTATAGATGGGAAAGTTTGGAGTGAGAGGGGATTTTACACAGTCAAGAGGGAAATTACTGATGCTCTTCCATCAGAGAGGGAATTTGTGGAGGATGTTTGGGCCATGTTGCTAGTACAGAGTTAAAAGCACAGAAACTCAGCTTAGTCTGTCACCAGTTCTCACATTAATGACTCATTCAAAGGAAAAGAGCAGATCCTAAGTGTCAGGATGAGTGCATTCATGGTGTTTGACCAATTAGGATACAGATGTTCTCAACAGACAATATCATATAAGTGAAAAGTGAATCAATGTGACAGGTCTCACCAGAGACATGAGCAGGTCTCTCAGACATATGGTGAACCTTTCTCACTCTGTCTATACTACTTGCTCCAAATATGGTTTAAATAATTTTAAAAACTTTTTACAATGCCTCACAACCCCTACTAAGTATAGAAGATGACCTAGTGAACTATAGAAGATGACTAGATGACTATGAACTCTAATGAAGTGTTCAATTACTTTTCCTTAAGAATATGTATAAACTTTCCCAGCGACATATATCCATGTTTTTACTGTGAGGGATAAAGCATCAAATTAATCAGATAGTGTTAAAAATTAAGAAATTTGGCATCTGGAGACTAATATTTCATCTCAGTTTCTTAAGTCTGAGGAGATGTCATCAAATCCAGGACATTCACTGAAGGCATCTTCTCTCATAGGAGCAGTACAAAATATCTGACAATTTTATGTGTTTTTATGAAGCTGTTCATAAAAGGTGTTTTGACACAATTTATTTACCGGTGTCTGCGTGTTCTTGTCATGCTATATAGCTTGGATTTACTTATGGCAGCTTATAGGTTTTAGTGGCAGGAATCAGAGGAGTTTCCAGGTTTCATGAAGTCAAGCTACAAATAGGATTATAACTCTCCCTTCTTCTGCATCAAACTCAATTTCAAGAGCAAATGCTAAATGTCATATTATACCTGGCTAATAATGATTGCAGGGCATTATATTTTGTTTCATCAAGACATTAACAGATCTACTCTACCTAGTAAAAATAGGCACACGAATTTATTAATGTAGTATAATTTGAATATTGCTTAATTCTCTGGGCTACTGGTAAACAAAAAGAAGGCTTTGAGATTATGTTCCAATGTACTTATTTAGAGCTTTGGGTGCCAGCATGCAGCTTGAAAACTTCCAAAGTCTGTGACAACCTGCTTTCTCAAGCCAATTACTTATTTAAAAAAGAAATTGAAGACTTGCCAGCCTCTGAAAGCAAAGTGTATTTCAAAACCTGTTACAAGAACAATAGCCATTATTTTTCCCCATCATTGTTCATACCAGTTGATGTCCCCTTCACTTTCTATGTTCATATAAAATATTCTGCCTTTTTCCCCTGAACACAGTAATTTATTTTAATTGTAGAGCTTCCTTTGCCATAAACTGACTGCCTCAATGAACTTGTGCAAATATGAGCCAATCCCAGCAACTGAGACACCAGAAATAAGGAATTTTTTATTTATTAATTTTTCAAAAGTGATTATCCTTAGACTAAGCCAATGGTATTAATTCTGTTAATACCATTAACAGAAAGTTAATTTGAGCTGAAGTAAAAGATGACAAAGTTGATTTGAGTATACTGGAGCATGCATAACTGTATGTCCAATAGTACTTCTTGAATTCTCCTGAGGGTTTTGTTATGGGGCTTTTTTGTAACTAACCTTCAGATGCTCCTGTAATCTTCCTTTGCTGTGGATTCTGCAAATCTAGAGAAACTCAATATACACTGAAATTTTTCCCTCTAACAAAAAATTTTCCATGTATAAGAAGTTCAGGGGGGTAGATGAAAATCATGCACTCAAAAAGATAGAATTTTTTTTGATAATATGACAATCGAGATTCATTGGTTTAAGCTACAGAGCACCACCGTGTTTAAAGAAATAATATTTTTTGAATAATTTTTGAATTATTTGTTCTTACCTAACCCAGGAGTTGTGCTCATATTTGTAGTACAAAAATGTAAGTTGCAATGCTGAACAGACTATTACATGTCAACAGAGTAGCAAATAGCTCACTGGAGCCTGTCCCAATATTAGATTTAATATTAGTTCTGTTGGACTGTTTATTTTTTGTGCGCTTCAAGCTATGAATTTTTATCCCAGTGCAAACACAATTCATTTTGGACATATTTCTCCAGAAATAGTTTTTGTACTTTCCTCAGCTTTTGCAAAAACCAACAGAAATATATTTTTCTACTTAGTGTAGCTAGCTAAGTCATTAATGTTTTGTAGTATGACATCAGCACTTCTCCTCTTCCAAGATTTCTTTCTTTATCCTCTCTGTTCATTTTATATGGTTGCAAGGATTAACAGAAGATCATAACACCTTAAGACTTCTTACCTTTTTCTTAATGGTTCTGGTCTGATTCATGATAAGGGATAAATTATTAAAGGAAAGACTGATAGCATTTTCCATTAATTATTTTGCTTTTTTAAAAAAATGTATGCCCTCCTCTCTGTCTCCAAAATAGTGGCAGTTAGGAATTTACTTCCAGATCACAAAATATTCTGAATTAGAAGAGTCCTACAAGGGTCATCAAGCCCAACTCTTATGTGAATGTCCAACACAGGGATTGCACCCCCAGGCTTGGTGTTATTAGCACCATGTGCTAACCAATTAATATAATCTTACTAGATTAGGAGGGAAAAAAAAAAAAAAGAAAAAAATCCCATCTGTATGAGTTTAGAGTAAATGGAATAGGGAATTATTGTGGGTTTTATCATTAACTTTGCATGACAGTTAATTTAACTGTTAATAGTTGATATCACTCTCTTTGTAGATATTTCCACACACTGTGAGGATTTCTTTGCCATGTGTGTTCAGTATTGAATAACTGTAAGAAATTATATACAGGATGGCGTGCCCACAGTTTGCTAGCAGAAGAGAAACTTGTTTCAGGGTTTGATTTCTACCAGTTCCCTGATTTTCTGTATTACAGCACACTCAATCCTCACCACCACCCCATAGGAAGATTCCTTCTGTCCTGTTCTAACAGTAAGACATTTTTTTCTTTCTTTTTCTTTTAATTTTTTCCTCCCCTGCCAGCTTCCTGTTCACTTCCTACACTCTGTAACCTCTGAATCTTCTATCCCCAAGCTCTTAGCTCCTACCTAAAGCAAGACCAAGACTTAAGAAAATTCTTTTAACCCTGTCACTCTTTTCAGAGAAACTTAAAGAACAAACTGAGAGCACATATAGTGTGTCTACCATATCATTTCCTCTCTGTAGATAGAACAAGGTAGGAAAGGGGGATTACAAAAGTAAAGAAATTAGAGAAATGGTGATATGCATTTATGATTCTAATTTTTTAATGCTTTTAATAATTGTGTATGATAAATTATAGGGAAATCTGGATGAGGTAACATGGTCTTCAATTAAGAAACTTCTGTAAATAAATTAAAAATTGAAGGATGTGTGGATCAAAGAGAAATAATTCACAAATCATACTGTTTTGATGTTAATTTATTTTTTGAAACAGTATTGAGGAAAATGTGCAATCTATACAAAAGTGTGATTGGAAGTTCTGTGAAGAAACCTCAAAAACATAAATATAAAGGTAACCAAGAAAAAAAATGCCCTCTGTTAGACTTACTGCCCTAAATGCTAAAACCTGAGAAATCTCCTTCTTTCTTTCAAAGTTAGCTCACCATTAGGCAGAAAATTGCATTGCCTGCACTAGCCAAAGCTGTCTCAGTTCAGAGGTGTTTTAGCATGATAAACAGCCTGCTTTCTGACTTCCTATTACAGCAAATTATCCAAGAGTGAAAAGTGAATGTGCTACTTCTGTGGCTTTCTCATAATGCAATTAATAGTAAATAGAATTAAGCTTGAAGAGTTTTGGAATATTGTGCAAGAAATAGATGAATCTAGGCAGATGAAAGCAACTGCAACAGTAGGGATGAGCCAAATGACTCAGGTCTACTTTATACTCTGTCACTTGGCACAACAGTCCAGTTGTAGCCGACCACTGCAATAAGTTGCTGTACAATTCTTAACTGATAGTTACACTTGTTGGGGTGACTGATGTAGCCAAGGAATGTTTCTGGAGAATGAGTAACATCTTTGAATGCCCATTAACAAATCATTTCAGAACAGCCACAAAACTGGCACCATGTATGGACTTCCTCTCAGGAAAATGAAGAACAAGGATTCCTTGTACTCTGTGAAAAATCAGGTTCAAGTCAGGCAGTTTTAGACAAAAGCAAAAAAAAAATTAAGATATGCAGTAATAACTTAGGCCAATTTTTGAAACATCCTTTTTTTTTTTTTTCTCCTGTATGCAACCCTCCCAATCCCACAGGCTTGTATTCCTGATACATCTAACTTAGGAATTTGAGCTGCTTGTATATCAAAAAGTAACTGGAAACCTGTGAGTAGCTACCTCTTTCCCTGACAAAGTAATTTAGTCAATTAATTTTGTCACTCCCTCACACAGAAATTTTCAGGCATGCAGTTGATAATGCATACTCAACACCTTGAAGTAATTCCCAGTCTCTACTTAACAGTTTCATTCAAACCCTAAGATTCTGGTGATGCTGGTCTTTATGCCTCAGTTTAAATACATTTTCGTGCTGGAGATTTTATATGAGGAAATTGCTCATTGTATCTCACCAATACAGGCACCTTTAGAGTGACATTTATAATTTCATTTTTGGCTACCAGGATGGACAAAACAAAAGAAACCCACACAGCTCATCCACTTTAGAGTTATACATTAACTGAAAAGAATTGCTCTGAGGCTGAGATGATCCCCAGAGCATAATGGATCAGAACAGAAAAACTGATAAAGCCTTATGTCTTGTAGTGTGAACAGCATTTTTATTATAGATTCTGTTTTTCTTTGATACTTCCACTCTTATTTCCTTGTCTACATACATAATTTATTGCTTTCTAGTAGGTGGAAGTGTGATGTTGCATAATTTGTTTAGGTTTTCCAGGGGAATAATAAAATAGTTTTCTTTCTTTTGTTTTCATGAATAAGTAGTAATTTATGTTTTTAACCAAATCTGAGTGACATGTAGAAAATGATATATGATCTCTATGTATTGCAAAAAGACTCATAAACAGTGCTCCAAAACTAGCATCCCATTCTCATTTGCAAGATTATATGCCAGCTGCAGTAGAAGCAGCATTTGGTTGATTTGTAGCAGAATGTGCAGCTAAGACACTTACTTAACCAGGCAGCATCTGAGCCCTGCTGTGAGCAGCAAATTGTGATATCTCTACTTCACACAGTACAGCTGTCCTGGAGTATTAAGATTCTTTCTTTTAAAGGCAGCATCTTAATGCTGTGCCATGCTACTCAACTAGTTACTTAGGGCTGTTCTTAATAACGATGCAGGCTTAGGTGCTCCTTTATGTTTGAAATGCTGGTGACAAGCTTCAAAAGTGGTGTAGTTCAATACAGTCACTTAAAGTAGCTTGGCTCCTGAGTTTGAAAAGCTCTTGTTAGGAAAAATGTTTTAGCAGCTCTGAACTATTTGGCTCCTGGCAAAGTTTGGACTTTTCAGCTAGCTGAAGGCATGGTTTACCATAAAAAAATATGGTGAATCAAATTAGTACAGAAAAATATATGTATAGATAGTACTAGGAAAGCTTTGAAAGGGCTTCACTTGCTTCATCCACTTGTGATGAAGTGGATAATGGGAAGAAAACACAAGCCATGCATTAAACTGCAGTCAGCTTCAGAAACAGTGATTGTCTGTCTAATATGAAAATAATACTTTGTAAGTTACTCTTCAAGTCTACTGACTGCAGTCAAGAGAATACAGTTTTGATCCCATTCCTGCTTTGTTTAGGGTCTATGCAACTGTTTGGAATAGAGCTTTCCTACACTGTCACACTCTCTGTCACATCTATGCTAAACTTACAGCTGCATATTTAATTGATCTACAGTTAAACACCTTCTCTGAAGTGAAAAACATTCACTGTTTGTGTGTGTCTCTTCACAGCTGCTTCTAGTAACTTTTTAAATGCTCTGCAGGCTGTGCTATGCAGTTCCCAGACTGACAGGCTACTGCTGAGGGGGAATAAGAGATTTTCTCTCCAGTTCACAGATGAAGTTCTTGTGAACAAATTTATGTATTCAGAAGAGAACTAAACTTAGCTTTCAAAATACTCTCTATATTTGTGAGCAACTCACAAATACCAACAGTTTGATAGAATTGGAGTATATGTGTGTATGAGTGTTATGTGAATTTTATTCGATAAGTTTGTTGAGTGGAAGTTCTCCCAGTCTCCATAAATCTATTTAGATTTTAGAAGCACGAGATTAAGTTGCGTTTGGGGGACACAGGTCATACAGAAGAGATGTCCATCAATATGTTAAATAAAAAAGGCAAAAATAAAGGAAATAATGAAATTGAGGAAAACAACTCATATATTTCACTCAGAAATTACTATCAGTTATATATTAAGTCAGTATGAATTAATATCATTTTGTTTCTAATACCTAAAAAAAACCAAAAAAACAAAACAAACAAAAAAAACCAAACCAAACAAAAAAACCCAAAAACCAAAAAACAAACAAACAAACAAAAAAAGCAACCAAACAAACAAAAAAAAAACCCTTAGGGACAGATTCTGTTCTCTTCTAACTAAGCACAAAACGTGAAGTGCTTTCACATTAATCTTAACAAGGACAGCGTTAATACCAGCTTGCTGTTTAAGAACAAAAATAAGGAAAGAAAAAGAAGGGATAACAACACTCTTGAGTGACTTTACAAATTATTTGGAAGACTAAAATCTTACAGCAGTCAAACAACAATTCTCTCAGTCATGAGCACACCGTCTCTGCTGGTTTTAATTGCAGTTGCAAACACTTCACACCTTGTTATTCCTTTTGAAATTAAAACTGCATGCAGATCAGTCATGGCAGCTATGAAATAGAAAAAATATTTTGAGGCTTAGAATCCTTAAAAATATTTTGTGTGTCCTTTTCCTTGTAAAGGCGAACATTATCTGCAATGTCTGTTAGAAATATATGTGTTAGAGATGCTCCATGACCAGTTTCAGGGAGGTTGGAAGACAGTTCCGCTTGCTTTTTAAAAACAGTTGCAAAGAGAATAGCTTTGAAGAAAATGATTGCTTTTGTATGTAGAGAGGTGATTTGCTGATTCATGGAAAGATATGGTGGCTATGAGTAGAAATACTTACCTAGAAATGCCTATGAATCGTATTTTGGATAATCAGAAAAAGGGAACGCAAGCTTTCAATGTTATTTTTTATTAGATAATGTCCTTAATGCTTTAATTTTCCCTTCCAGCTGAAATATTCTATTTCTACTCTACTCTACTCTACTCTGGATCTTGCAAAGCAGTTAGATCTCTTTCCATAAGCAAGTTTTAACACAGTGCTGTTGAAGAGAAACACATTTTGTTGATATCTACTTATTGCTGCTAGATGGGGACTAAAGCTTCCATTTTCCTTATATTTTGCTAACTGACTCTATCAGAAAAAATTATTAAGTTGAAGGAATGCTCCAAATACTCATTGTGAAATCCTAAAAGTTTATCTTGTCTGATTTCTTATGCCACTGTCATTCTGTAAAGATAGAAAAGGTTGTAGCTAGTCCTTTCCTGATCATGTCTATAAGAAAATTAACTCAATTCTGGAATTAAGAGTTAGCATTTGTTTTAGAATTTTGAACTTCTTATGTAGGATTGGAAACATAATATTACGAAAAAAATATTTGGAAAGAATAAGGTGCTTGCAGTATAGGCTCATGAATTTTACACAGGCTATGATTGTTATCATTTTCAGCCATTCTGAATGGAGCTGGAGGGAGGTTTGGGAGTTGTGAATATCTGTGAGTAGCCCTGTTGTGAGGTTATGTTTTTTATTTTTATATTAAGCAAAATGCTTCTTGGGAGCAAAAAAAATCTAAGCATCTGAGATCATACCATTAAATCCTTGTTCTCTCCAGCTAAAACTAGTAGAAGCAAAATAAAATCTTGAGTGGTTACTGTTTATTTGCTTGTGCCAGGACACATAACTATGAGATGGCTGCTGTTTTGTTCATCTCTGGTTTTGGTCTCTTTGATCACTGTGGACCTCATGTAGGTGTCTCAGTCCCCAGAGCTTCCCATCCACGCCTCCAATTGTTCTCTGTGCTCTAAAGTTTCCTAGTGTAGTGGGGACAACTATTGCTGTCTTAGTAAGCAGGGTAAAACCTTTCCCACTGAGACTTGGGTAGGCTGCTACAATATTTTCATGTTGTAGGAATTATACTCAGATAACTTTATTACACAGGCAGCACCCTCTAATATGATCTAATTCTGGGAAACATACAAATAAATCTTCTGTTATTGAATCTTGTGTACTGAAATAAAATGGATTGTTTGCTTGTTTGATTTTCTCCTTGAAATTTTAAATGCTGCAATGCCCAGATAGAGGAGAATTAGTTGCAAAGCCTTAGACAAAGTAGTCAGTTAAACTTTTTGTCTAATATGATTGAAGTTTTCCCAATGCCTGAGTGATTCAGTCATTGGTTCTGTTGTTGTTTGGTAGGAATTTTAAGCTTCACTAAAAGAAAAAATCTTTTAGATTTCTTCCTTTTGAAATTTGCATAGATTTTGTACAGTCATTGTGGATATGAAGGTCTGTGGGTAAGAAACAAACCATCTAACTCCATGTCCTTGAAATGTTTGTGAAAAATAGATTTTTCAGGCTTAATTATAAGGTATTGAGTATCGATTTTGGTATTACAAACTTGAAATTCTACATCTGTGCGAGCAAGTTTGGCACCTGTAAAATGACTATGTCCGATATTATACTGAACCTCTACTATGCATTTGTAAATGCTGAGTGTCTTGCCAAATTTATTTTGCAAACATAAAACAGTTCTTGGAATGAAAAAAAAAATGTCTTCAGACAACACTGTAGAAAGAAATATAAGGGAGTCCTAGAAGAGATGTGCAGCTGCAGCTTCTGTCAGCTGAAGTTGCAGATAATAGATGAGCAGAATGGGAATGATTGATTTGCCTTACAAGAGGGGCTGCTGTAGGCAGGTAGGGTGCCTTGCAAAATCATAGACCCTGCACCCATAATAGATCAGAGGTAGGTCACAATAACAGGTAATGAGCTGTAGAACAACTGATCTTAAATGTCAGGTGCTTAACAGGTGACAGAGGAGCAGAGAGAGCACTTTAATCTTTAGGCATAAAAAACCCCTTACATATATGTATACATCAAAATGTCACTGTGCACTGATAATTTCTTGATCAAATTGCACCATTCAATTCCAAAACTAGGATGACATTTCTGTTGGACAGATACCCGTCTATCTTCATACAGTTCTGAGGTTTTTGCTTAACAGAGAGCCTTACAGAAGGGAAATATATTTGTCATCAAGCCCTCAAAAAAATTATGTTGGGGATCTTAAACTCAGGTATAAACTTTTAAGCTTGTAATGTGAAGTGAACAGCATTCTAAATTACTTTTTCCTGTAAACAGATTTGATAATGTGACAAAAAGTAGATGCTTGGTTGCATAAAGCCAACTTTAAAGGTATAAAAAAAGATATATATGATGCAGAGATGAGATAGGATATGCATGACCCAGTTCTGAAATTTGGTCTCAGTGAGACACTTGGGACTTAAATTGCCTGAAGCAATTTGCAGCATTCAACTTTGTTACCTAATTTTCTTCTGTTGACTGAGAACAAGTAAGAGTTAAAAGGCATTCTCTAAACTTTGAAGTGGGTATGGCTTTTTTGCCTTTCATACCTTCTTGATCTTGACCCTGACCCAGTCAGGTGCTTCACATGAAAACGCGGCCTTGCAATTCTTATTCAGTCATGATAGTCTCAGAACAGTCACCTATAAAGTGGAGGAGCAAGAGGTGCAAAGAATGGATAAAAATGGAAAGATTAGGGGTCAGATTTGGTTGGTATGACTTTTATTTACTTCAGTGAAATTACTTGGTGGAAGCCTGGCTTGTTAGGGCTATGTAAACAGCCTTAACGAATGCAAATAATACAATGTAAATGTAAATGTAAATGTAAAAAATACAAATAATGGTACTGCACTAGTTTTGTCTGGGATAGAGTTTATTTTATTCACAGTAGGTGCTGTGGGGAAAACTGTTGGTAATACAAAGATGTTTTTAGTATTGCTGAGCAATATTCATATGGGTCCAAGGCCTTTTTTGTTCCTCACCACACCACATCAATAAGGAGTCGGGGCTACAAGAAGTTGGGAGAGGACACAACTGGGGCAGCTGAAATCCACTGACCAAAGGAATATTCCATACCTGTGGCATTATGCTTAGCAGTAAAACTAGGGGAATTAGTGGGGTCCCGTTTCTGAGCCACATGAGTTGTTTCGCGGTGAGGAATTTTATCCATTTTCATCACTTGCTTTTATTTTCTCTCTCTTTGATATTTTTCTCTTTCATTGCAAGTTGGTATAACAATAATAGTTGTTATTATTGTACTGTCCTGGTCTCAACCCACAAGCTTTCTCACTTTTACCTTTGTGATTCTTCACCCCCCACCCGCTTGCTTTGTACACTAATACCTGGAAAATGGAAGGACTAAATTATTTTTGAAACGTGACAATTGAAGTTATATTAATGGAAAAAACCATATGTCAATTACTGAGTTTAAGGAAAGGAAAAGCTTGTGGAATACTCACAATGAAATATATCAGCTTATTAAATGCTAGTATTCCTAAATATTCAGTTAATAATATCTCAGATGTTGAATTTGCCTCTATGAATGCATTTGCAGTTCTAGACAGAATAAGATCTTGCTAAACAGCTCAGAACAAATTATAAGTCTCTTTTTGTACAAAATTTGGTTTTTTTGTATATTGAAATGAGAGGAAGCCATTTTCTTTTATTAGGAAATGGTTATTTCTTATTGCAGAAAATTCACTCTTCCAGGATGGGGAAATAAGTGAAAAACAGAAAAAAAAGACAACATGAAAAGAAACATTTTTTTTTTATAAGACAAGACAATTTTTTTGTTTATTAAATTAAAAGTAAAAAAAAAAAACAGCTTAAAAAGAATTTGCATTGTGTTTCAAATGTGCTCACAGCAATATTATCAACACTGAGGAATCTTTATTACATGTTGATTCTGAGAAGAAAGAGCTCTTAAGAAAATGAGTTCCTGCCAGAAGAAAAGCACAGCTTTTTTTTCAGGAAAAAAACAAACTACTTCTCTTTAACTTAAATGGCATTCAAAACACATTTATCTTATGGCAATGTAAAAACAAAATTGGATTCAGTCTTTCAGCTTAAGAGAGCCTACAGGAGAAGGCTTTTACTCTCAGGTGATTCAAACTGTATTTATCTTTTAGCCCCATGCAAACTACTCAATCCAGCTTTTTGGATTGAGGGACCTTTTTCAGAAAAGCAGAATGAGCATTTAAAATAGCTATTGTAGCAAAGTGGAAGCATACGTCTGGGTCAAAAGTTAGTCCATTGTCAGCAAGATTCCCCATAGCCAAGGACAGCAATGATTGCAGTCTGAAAGATGTATGAATAAAAGTCTTTTCTCAAAAAATGAAGAAAAATGCTTTTCACACTCAGAAAACTGTTAGGCTTGTAAATAAGAAAATACAGGAAGTAAAAGATTAAAGTAATGTCTGGAAGTCTACAGAGAAAATACAGACTAAAAATTTATGCTTGAAGCCAGGCTGGTTGAATAGAGAAGTACAAAATCACTTTAAGTGTTGGAAATAAAATACTATGAATGTAATCATATAAGAATGATTAAAAAAACAAACAAAACAAAACAAAACAAAAAACCACAAAAAAAACAACAAAAAAACAAAACAAAACAAAAAAAACCAAAAAACAAACAAACAAAAAAAAACAAACAAAAAAAAACCAAAAAACCAAAAAAAAAAAAAACCCTAAAAACTTTAGGGAGAGGACAAACTATATATCAGTAATTCCTAAAGAAATTTTTTTAGTATGTACTTTCTCAATCTGAGACTAATTCTGGGTACTGTAAGGACTGTGTTTTGGAACATCACACTAATATTAATGTTGGGAATAGGTTGAGGTTTTGTGTATTTGTTCTTTAGGGGGTTTATTTTTCTTTCTTTGTTTGCTGTTGTATTTCTGTTTTAATAATGTGCCTTTGAATTACAGTATTACAAAATAGGTTCACAGAATGAAAACAATATAGTGTTCTGAGTGTTCTGGATCACAGGACAAAGTGATCATCCCTTTTCAAACGTCTCTCAAGGGGACACAAGGAGATATATACACATAGTGAGGAAATAAAGAAAGTAATATGGAAAATGGACACAAATAAGAAAATAGATTATTTTTTTCTTACATCATTATTTTCTCACTATTAGATTCCAAAAGATAACTAGGCTGCTGGTAAACCTAATCAAACAGATTTTTTTCTCAGGGCTGCCTCGTGGCTTTTCAAGCCCTGTGGGTTATGGCAATGAGGCAACTGTTAAAAATAGTACAATTGTCACACTTTAAGGGACGTGCCAGTGAACTCTAGGTTAGTTTTCCAGGTCTGATCAAGAAGGATAAGACTTTCCTTCATCCTCTTTAATAAATCAATCTGCTTTAAAAAAGTGGGACTTAACTTCCTGATGGGTTTGGTTCATCAGACACAGAGAATGATTATTATAGTTATGATAGTTATAGATGCTGAGCCACTCATGGAAGTCACTGATTTAATAAGAGAGAAAATTATTCAAAACTGTTTACATGATTTTCGGAAAAGCGAAAGAAAAAGAAATTCCTGCTTATTAATTAATACAGTTTTTCTTCTTTCCATTCTGATTATTTTGACCATCAGAATGAAATTAATGTTTCATGTTTATATGGTTTCTGTTCTGGTTTTGGCTGGGATAGAGTTAATTTTCTTCAGAGTAACTGGAATAATGAGTTGTGGATTTAGTATAGGAGTATTGTTGATACTGATATTCGAGTTGTTTCTCACTAGTTTTTACCTTAAGTCAAGGACTTTTCACTCTCTCACGCTCAGCCAGTGAGGACATGCACAAGAAGTTGTGAGGGAGCATAGCTGAGACAAGCTGAGAGTGATCTTGAGACTCTCACTGGCCAAAGGGATATTCCATACCATAGGGCATCATGCTCAATGTACAAACTGGGGGAGTTGGCCAGGAGCAGCCAACTGTTGCTTGGGGATTGGATGGGCATTGGTCAGTGGGTGGTGAGCAGTTGTACCGTTATGGATGTTTTTCCTTCCTCCTCCCCACTTCCTGCTCTTATCATTATAATTTTACCTTATTCCAGTTATTTAACTGTTCTTACTGCAACACATGAACTTTCCCTTTTTACAATTCTGCCCCCTATTCCAGTGGGGCAGAGGAGGGGAATGGGAGGGTCCACTGCATAGATCTTAATTGCTCGTTAAAGCACGTGTGGTTAAAGCATGTCAGTGTCTCATTTAACTTTTCTCTCTCAGACTTTGGAGTACAGTGCAGAAAAAAAAAGTCAAGGGAAACTTTACACAGTGTGTTTGAGGGTAGAAAAGCGGTAGCCATTAAATTGCTTCTCTGTGATCTCTCGTTGATCTGGTAGAAAGTAACTTTTTTCAAAGGTCAAACATTACTTGTGGCAGGGACCACAACATGTATCTTTCACTTAGGATGGAGGTACCTTAACTGAAAGCCTGAAACCACATTCATTTCTGTGTTTTCTCTCTAGCCTGATAGATCTCCATTCTTATCTAGAGGTGTAGGAAGGTTGCTGGTTCAACTGAAAGAAATGTGGAAAACGTCTGATTAACTCCAGTTTCTAATGATGATTCAGAATACCTACCATCTATTGATTTACAGGTCAAACCTAAGAGACAGCCTACAGAGATGAGTAAAAATGCTCATATTCCCAGTTTCCATTACTTCGTGAAACTGAAATTACTGATCTCCTTGTTTTTAAAACTTCTATTGCTTTCTTTTTAGTTATCTAAATATCATCTTACAGAAAATGCTTTTCTACATCCCTTTTATTATTTTACTTCAGTTTTCAAGTACAGCTTCAGTTTCACATGGTGATTACTTTCACATCTCTCTCAATTATATTTTTCTTATACCCACATCTATATCTGTCACATCTCATCTTCCTTCAGTCACTTTTTTTTGAGCTGACTCCAGGTGCTTAATTTGTTGGGGTTCTTTGTTTCATCTGTGTAGCTTGTTTATCTGGGTCTTAACTACTACAGCCTTATTTGTGGTCTCCAACTGGAGTAATTGTTACCAAATTTTTACTTACTTAGGTTCTGATGCATTTCATGCAGGTACATCCTTTTTACTGTTGCCCAGACAGTTTCTGTCTTTGTATGAAGATTTAAAAATACATGTTTTTTTATCTACTTTTCATCTTTCCGGTTGAAATAGTGTTTTTTCTTCTTTTATTTCTTAAAAAAAAATAGATACTATATGCAGCAGTGTGTTGAACAATCATTCCCCTTTTGTTCTTGGCATTTTTGCTTATTACTTTAGGTGGATGATATATAGAAGAGAGGATTAGGTCTAAAGTATGTATATATTATTCATGTGTAGTGTACTGATAGAGAAAGTGTTATTTGTCTTCCAGTTTTATATCATATATTAGTTATCATCAATTCCTTTTACTTTCCAGGGTTTTTACTCTTCTTAGAGCTGACTTCTCATTACACTGTTCCCTATTTACTGCTTTCCATACTTCTCTAGTTCTATTATTTAGCATTATTGTGTCAAATCATAGCTCTAAGGCAAAATTTGAAGAACACTGCACTTCTGGAAGTACATTCTTTGTGTTTCCTGTGTGTAGCTGTGAATCTAGTATTTTAATATTTCCACCTTCAATAGCTTCTGTTATACTTGCTCAGTTTATATAGAAAAATATTAATTGCAGGTGTTTTTCATTTGGCCCCTGTCTAGTTAGAACCTGTGGAACTTCCATGACATTTCTGAATTTGATGCTTTTGTGCATATAAGGTAAAATTTTGGTCCACAATGCTAAGTATCCATCAGTAACAAATATTCTCAGCTGATTTTTAGACGTCAGTTTAGCTGATGATTCATGCTTCATTATTGCATTTTCTCTAAGTTTTTTGCAATGAAGAGTTAAGCTTGGTTTTAAAAAGTTATTTATAGTTTTGAAAGTAGCACAAAATGTGTTAATTTAACCAATTTTTATTAGAAATATACACAGAATCCATCACAGTGGTTACTTGCTCTCTCCACATGGGAAAAAATGGGTTTGGAGTTTTTTCTGTTAATTGGTATGCTGTGCAACAGACCATGTTGGATAGAAAAGTTTGAACAAGCTCTATTCTTAAAATAATTTGATCTGTGATCTTAAATACTGAAAAGTAGGCAGGATACCAGGGTTCATGGTCCACTTCCTACGCCTCAGTGGGTAAAGGAGAAGTCTGGCTAGACCATTTCTGTCTCCCCAAAATATGGTTAGTCCTAAGCAGTTAGAATGCAGCTTCTTTATTTAATAAAAATCAGTAAAATTATTTCAAGAGACCTAAATAAGTTCTGGTATTTCACTTGTTATTTAGAAATTCAGGATACCTCTGTAGAAGAAGAAAAACAAAATTTTGTCATAAGAAAAGTTCATTGCCAAGAATTAAATAGAAACAAAACTAGTAGCCTGGCCTGGGCTGATTTAGAAGACACTTCTTTTTTAGGTCGTAGCCATACACACATAGAAAGTATTTCTTATGCTTTTCAAAAGACTGCTCGCAGTGGAAGCTCAAATGCCACTCATCCAAAACAGAAAAACTAAAATTGCATCTCCTAAGTTTTGGCTTTTTTACAGAAATGAAGCACAGCCAAGATTGCAAAGGAAGCAAAAAGTTCATAGGACTTCAGGGTTTCTCATTCTTGTATTTGTTAAGTTTTTTTGTGGGTTGGGTTTTTCTTAACATTTTAATTTTTTCTCTCTCATTTAATGTGAGATCTATTTAACCACCAAGTTTCTGTGTTGAAACTTAAATGTTATGTGCCGTAGAAAAACATACAATTGTCTTTATTCAAACATAAGCATGTATTATGAGGATTTTAAAACTCCAGCACAACTGAAATTCACAGAATTGCAGAATTTTTGAGGTTTGGAAGGGACCTCTTGAGATCACCATGTCTTCCACCTCTCAAGTAGGGTCAGAGGATGAGATTGCTCGGATGCATCCAGTCAGTCTTTGAATATCTCCATAATGGGAGAATTCACAACTCCGGGCAAACCTGTTTTTGCCCTTGACCATCCTCATAGTATAAATATTTTTCTTATGTTGACATAGAATTTCATATTTTTTAATTTGTGTCCATTGACCAATTCCACCCATGAGGATGTTACTGGAAGCTCAGGCACAAACTAAATACAAGGAAAGAATGTGAAGATACTGATGATATTCATCTTACATTTCCTCTAGGCTCATAGATTTTATGAAATTTCTTTTACTTTCCACCAAGTCCCCTTTTAGCCAATAAATCTGGAGGCAGAGAGAAACTGAGATTAGAATTAATAATTCCTAGTAAATTGCATTTCAGTTTTATTCATTAAAAAAAAAAAAATCTGTGCTAAAAATAGATATTTCAGTAGATTAGCTGTTGTAACAGGTAATAATGGTTTCAACACACCATCCCTTCACTGACCTCTCTCTGAAGGAGAGGAATTGCAAAAATATGTAAAGCTTCTAGTTGAAGAAGAACAGTATGACAATCTCTTCATAATTACAGACATTCTCTGAGAGCTTCTAACAAAGTATAAACCAAGTTGATCCAATGTCTTCAAGCATGATTTAAAATCTTAGCATTAAAAGAAAACCAGAATTGTTATAAAATAAGAAAAGGATAGTATATTTATTTTTGTACTTATGTTTCAAGTTGGGATCTACACAAAAGCAATGCATATCTTTTTATAGCTCTTCCCCCACCTGTCGGCCCTTAATCTTCATTGTCATAAATCATTGTGCCAGCCTAAAATATTGACAGTGACTTAGGGTGTTTATCTCGCCATACAGCACAGATGGACAAACTAAGAGACTTGGCAGTTAGCAGGTGTTGATTTATGCTGAGTTCAACAATACTGCCACAGGCCTATTGCTGTAGTTATACATAGAGTTTATTCTGGTAAAAATCTCTGCATCTCCTTTTGTCACAGCAGGGCTTTTCAACTGATTTCTAAGGGAGTGAGCATGAGCCAATGTTGAGTTTTTCTAAGCACTCAGACCTACTCTAGACATTATGTAGGATTAGCAGTACAAAAAACCTCGAAGACAGCAATGGGTTTCATTCTCTGAAACCACGAATGCCCTGTGTTTATTTGCATACATGCAATACTGGGGCACTGAAGTGGTTTGCTAGAGCCCCTCAACAGGGCGTGTAGCAAGGGATGGGAATCTCATTTTTTGGCTGGAACTAAAATCTGGCACCTAAAGCTTACTGGCATTTGATTTTTACGTCAATAGTAGGAATTAGACCTCCAGTAAATGTGTAGACTCCAAAGTGTAGTCATCCTAATAGTAAATGCATTTGCATCCAAGAATTGTCTCTCTGTTTATACACGCTTATGTATGTTGCTCGCTTATGACTCCTGAATGTAGCCCTACTTCTGATGACATAAATTTGTCACATAACTTACAAGTCATATGTCTCACTTAGATTTTGGCTTTCTGAGGAAAAATCATTTCAACCTTTTCCTATTATTGCATTATGTCAAAATGCACTGTCATAGCCACTTGCTGAGCAGATGCAATGATAATTAATTCATAACCTGCTTTCATGACTTGGAAGAAAACTATTCATATACAATCTGCTCTCATCTGCTTTTTTTGTCTTCTAACATCAAGATGAGTTCAGGTCAAAAGATAGAAATGGATACCTAAGTTTCAGAATCCATAAGGAGATTAATTAAGACTCCTACAAGCTGTTTCAAAACAAAGAAAAGTCTGTTGTATGAAATAGCTGATGTAAAATGGGAAAAGACTTGAAATGTATCCCTCTGGGCTTAAAGTATAATTATTTCTGTGAGAAATATATATATTCAAAAACTTGTTTTAAGAATGTATGGTTTTGAGGAAGTGGGCACTTAAGAAAAATAAAACTATCTATGTATTTTTAAAGTTAGCTTACTTAAAAGTTAAGATCTTGGTGTACTGTGAAGATCACTATTCTTTCAATTTTCCACACATGTAAAATAAGGAGACACATGATTCTGATAATTGTTGTGGGTCTCTTCCAAATTGGGATATTCTGTGGTTCTAAACAGCTGCTTTTAAAAAAACTGTATGGAACAAAATGCTACCAAATTTGTATAACATCAATTCCCATGGATTTTATGTACTTCAGTAATTTCTTGACCAGCTGACCAGTTCTGAATGGGACTAATCTGCATATATATAGTCTAAATGAACATGCTTAAAATATCTGAGAGCAGGTTTCAAATAATCTAAATTACCATTCTAAGAGAAGGTTTCAAAGGAATATTTCTGGAGCTAGGCATTCAGCCTTCAATCATTTTTACAGACTGATTTGGAAACTCAAATGATACATTTTTCCTTCAGATTATGGTAAAAGAGGTAACTTTCTTCTATGACAAATAGCTCCTGTATATAATGGCATTTCTAACTCCTTTCTGCACAAGCCCATGAGATAACATGACCTTAAGTTCCTAATCAATAAATCAAAACTGCTTTTAGATATCATATGCTTCGTGACATTTAGAAAGAGTGGCAACTTGAGCATTAGGAGTGATTTCTCGGTATCATTTCTATACTTACCAAAATGTCTTCCCATAGAAAGGAAGACAGATTGACTCCATTTCTGTGTAAGACTTCAGTTCTCTGCTCACTCTTATTTCACTTGTAAGAAGGGGAAAATTACCATGTCTGTTGGGAAGTCCCAATTACCCTCATTTATGTCAATGGTAAATACTCAGGTTTAACTCTGTTAAAGCTTCTTTGTGCTCTAAGCCACTGAAACACAATCCAAACACTGAATGCAGCGCAAGGGCTTGACCTTTCTTAGTACATTGTACAGATATGTCTGTGTGTTTCCCACTGGGAGCTTTAAATAGCAGGCAACTAATTTTTAATTATTCAGTGCTGCAAGTTGGATTTTTGTGGCATAATGTCATTTAGTAGGAAACAAGTGAACTGCAAATCTTGTCATTGCAAAAGCTTTTCCTCTGTCCACTGAGAGTTGGTAAGCACTGTAAAAGAAAAACGTTTCTGTCATTTAGATTTGCTTGAGCCATTTTTCCCTTGCACAAACTTAAACTAAGGGAAGTCTGTCATTTTAATGCAGAGTAAAGACAACAGTGTCAAAAAATAATGTTCAGCTTTTGGGCTTTTTCTAAAAATGTCAGTCAAGTCACATAAACCTATTAAGACACAGCTAAGTAAATGTTACATTCTGCATGCAGTGAGCTATTCTGACATGCTGACATCTCCTGACATCACAGATTTGGGTTAGAAGGGACCTCTTGAGATCACCTGGTCCAACCACCCTGATCAAACAGGATCAGCTACAGCTGGCTGTCCAGGATAACGTCCTGCTGGGTGTTGATTACACCCACAGATGGAGACAGCACAGCTTCTCTGGGAAGCCAGCATGTATTGGTGCATGGGATTATTCTTCCATAGGAAAATTGAGGGTGGTTCTTGTCACATCACTACAGATAATATAGACTTTAGATGGAAAAATAAATACATCAAGCAATAAACATAACTTTTATTTAGATGCTTCCCCACACCTCTAAATTAGAAACTTGGGGTGGAATTTTTTTCCTTGTTGTTTGAAAGAAAATAGAATATCTCACTGTCTGGGATGCAGAAAATTTAAGGAGGTTTTATAGCTTCCTTTTTTATTTTGTTTTATGTGGTCTAATATGACGTCTTCTTCATGTGTACTAAATACTTTAGGTCAAAATACATATTCTTTAAGAATTGGCTGCTTTTAACCAAACCATGCTAGGTAACTCTCAGGAAAAATATAATTGAAAAATAGTTTCAGTTCAGCTACTGATGTTTACTTTAGTTGGGGTACTTTCTGTTAATGTGGCAAGTGACTACATGGAGTTTTAGGTTTATCTTGGTTTTAAAAATGAAATCATGTGCTGTATATATTATACAGAGAGGACATTTGGCATTCCCATAATGTGTTATGGTGTGCAGAAATATTTGTATTGTTGCAGAAACAACCAGAAGGAGTGGAGTACAGCTGTGCTATCAGCCTGCTGTTAGGGATAATCTGTCATATCTGCTTAGATGCATGGCGTTTCATCATGCAATTCAGCAACAACTTTTGTTTCTGTCCTATGGCTGAAAAAATGCTTTTTGAACTACATTCACTAAAAGACAGGATTGGGGAAAATAGAAGTAATTATTTTTGTTGTCCTTATTTTTTTGCTGGTTCTTCCTCTGGGGAAAGTTTTGTGAGGCCCAATGTTTTGGAATCCTTAGAAATACAGTGGTGGAAATTAACACAGCTTTTATGAATGGTTTGTGTTCTTGAGAGGGAAGTTTTCTTTTTCTTGGGCTGGTACATGAAAGCAAATCAATCATTATGTTTAACAGACTAGTGTATCCACTTAAAAATGGCTGTCTTCTTTTTCTCTTTTCCAACCTGGAAATGCACTGTGCACTTTAGTGTAGGGACAGGTCAGGTATGAGTAGAAATTCATAAGTTATTTATTGATCTGAAAATAATAAATAATTGAGCCTGCAATGTAGACCATGTTTCAGATTAATTTGTACAATTAATTGATTTTTCAGACCTTTCAAAATAAGGATTTAATTGGTAATGTAGATCAGAATTGGAATGAACTGTCATTTATTGATATTGCATGAACAAAGCAGGGCAAATCTGCAGCAGCAATTGAAATCTTTAGTTTCCAGAGTATGTTCAGTTTCAATCTGAACACTTGTTAAGAAGATAGCCTGGTTAAATATGTGCTCTTACACACTTTTCTAAGCTCCTTTTCTTCTGACTACCCCTACACACAAGATGTGGGGGGTGGAGAGAGAAGAAGCCATGGAAACTTCACTGGAAATTGAAGTGAAAGTACACGGTATCCCATTCACCACAGAGTTAATTAATTAAAATCTCTGGTGGAAGCATAAATGTACTTTTGCTTTGTCAGCAATTTCATGGTAAGATAAGCACAGCAATTACTATGCTCTGATATAGTCCATACTTCAAAATAACAACAGTATAATAATGTTAATTAAACATAAGTGCATTTACATTTCATTGTTTCTACAGTCTAAAGGTTATATTTGAAGACATCTTATATAGTTATTTGGCTGCCTGGTTCCCTTTATATCAATAGTCAATTGGGGGAAAAAAGTGTTTCTTTTTAACATATATATAGTTTAAACATATATAAAGTTATCTTTGATAATTAGAAACAGTATGCAAAGTGAAATCACTTTGCAATTCTCAACAACTCCAAAAGCTTAACATGGGAAATATAGACTAAAAAGAGGATATTGATTACATGTCTACATACATTACTTATTAAAATTAAAGAAGATTTTTTATTACTGTGTTCATATAAACAAATAATAGTATGTGTATGAAATGCTGATTTAAATTTAAAATTGGAGGATTTGTCAATATGCTATCATAATGAGACAGTTTTTTCTCTAAATTGGTGGGGAATGTTCCATTAATATTTGTGAAGCAATAAGTTAATATTAAGATCCTAATTAAATTTAATATTTTGTCCCTCATTGTAAATATTACCAGTAAATTACTGCCAAAAACAGTGAGAAAAGTAAATAGCATACTTCATTGTGATTTTCCTTTGAATTTTAAAGGAAACTTAAAAATGTGCTTTATGTATATTCGACATAAAGTGATCAAATTAGGATTAAAATATCTTGCAGGATTGGATCTTTAAAGTTCTTTAAATAAAGTTTAGTAGCTTCTCTACTCCAAGAGTCAACACATCTCTTCTGTCAGAGTTGTAGGCAAATGTTATCACCCTTTAGGTGGTAACAGAGGCAGATCTACATCTTTTCTCAGATGCTCTCCCTCATTGTAACAGCTAATATCCTTAAGAGCACCGAAGGCAATAGAAAGGGGTAATGAGTCCCATTGGTAGAGTCAGGTTTTACTTTGAAACCCTGATTCTGGAATCAACATTTTCAGTTATTGTGACTCAGTTCTGGAGCCTGAGTAAATGCAGGTAGCTCAGAATTTAACAGTGTCAGACATTTTTAATTCATACTGTACTTAGTGGTGGTGAAATTTCATTAAATAAGCTATATAAACTGCATTTATATGTTTTGGACAAGTACAGCCATAAGTAAATAGCACTAAGGCACCAGTCCAAGTTGCTTATCTAAATGTAAAGGAAGAAACTGTAAGTACAAAGAGCTGTGTTAACAGTATCCTTCATACAGATTATTTACAGATCACAACCAATACAAAGATCAAAGAGTGTGACATTCTTTAGCAAGCTTCCTACCCTCTGTGAAAAGAATTCCTAATTTATTTTGACAAACTAGAAAATACTAGCTTAAACAAAACAGGCCTCAGATCTTTGCTAATTTAAATCATTTTGACTTAATATGAGACCCATAACTAGCAAAACCACCAGGAGAAATAGCTTCTGGTGTAAGAGTGGCAGCAATCAGCTGGGCCCAGGCTGGAGGCAGTTGACAGAAGATGTATGGTCCTGTCCAAGCTATAAATATAGGTTATGGTTTCCTTTCAAATTCTTTTCTTTCTCTAACATTGCTTACAGGTGGCTGAGTTGTTTGATCTGACCTCTAGCTCAGTTTTCCTAGATACAACTCACATCTGCTTGCACTGGATTTTTTCCCCTGGTTTTGATTAGAAGATAAGGTAAACTTTTAGTAATATCACAGGAATTTGTAAAGTTATATAGGAATAGTTGTACACATTTTAAGATAAAAAGACAGCAAATTGTGTGTTTCAAAGAACAGTTATTTTAAAGCAATTTTTACTAGATTCTTTTTTTTTCCTGACAGTTAAAGGTGCCAATAAAGCACCTAATACTATTACAAAATCTAATATTATTACAAAAACAAGGTCTAATATTATTACAAAAATAAGGTGTTTGAAAGAACTCCTTCAGAAGAAAAATTGCTCCTTTCCATAGATTTGAAAAGGTGAAGAGGTCTTGAGATCATGATCCTCCTGCTTTATGAGATTGACTCTCATGTAACAACTGTAGTCTTATCTATACATAATTTTCTAAGTGGTTTATGCAAAAAATGTGTAAAGTCTCTTAAGATGTAGGGGATTTAGGATTTTTTTCTTCATGGGTTTCTTTTCATGTCTGTCTAGACCAACGTGAATTTTGTACTGTAGAAATTTAAAAAAAAATCCTTCTAAATTTTCAGAGGTGACAGCAAAATGTGTGTGGGTTCTCCAGTGAGTGTTAGGACCTAAAAGACTTTAAGATACAATGTCTAAGTAGCATCAATAATTTCAATGTTCTCAGAGAAAGCAAAGTACATTAAACCAGCAGGAAACAGAAAAACTGAATTCAGAAAATTATATTTTTTCAGTTTTGTGACTGGAGAAAAGGCTGTTTCACCAAGCTCTCTCACCAATGAAATACTAGATAAGTGTGAGAGATGATTTTTAGGTATTAAAGTATCAAATAAAATATGTTGCTGTAAGACAGTTACTCTTGTAGAGGCTTTAAAGGAAAAGAACATAAGATATCCAAATCTGATCCTACTGGTATAATATACAGTAAGATACAGTGTACTTGGCCAACACCAGAAATGGTCAGAGCAGATAAATAAAACCCAAACCCTGTGTTTGTAGGGACCTTTTATCTTTCATTAACTGTACTCAAAGTAACTATTACATGACTTGTATCCAGACTGCTTGTATGAAAATGTTTAACTGTCAATCCATTTATTTTCCTTCTGTTTTCCTAATAGGAACAAGACCTGAGAAGGAAAAGTGAAGGAAAGGTGATTGTGGAAAATGTAGGAGTTTTGAGCCTGAATAGAGTACCAGGCTCCAAGTTAAACGCCAATGTAGATCTACTCACAGAAGTCAGGATCAAGTGCACAGTCAGTCTGTGCAGTCAGTAAGACAGTCTAGTCTTACACAGTAAGACTGACTAGCAAAATCAAATTTGAGAAGCAACTTCTAAAGATTCAGATATAAATAGATCTAAAACAGGATTTATTCCTGATAGTCCTTTAATAAAGACCAAAAGTTTCTATTTGCTGATATTAAGGCCATAAAAAAATGGATTTTTTTTTTTTTTTAATTTATTTACCTTTACACCTTTATAGTTGAGAAGAAAATCTGGCTCAGGCTTTTGCTTTGATAGCCCTTGGATAAGAATATAATCCCAATCCTCAAAACTGATGCACATTTTAATTTCTCCTGACTAGCAGCACTTACAGCCATCTGTTAGACTGGCAGTACTCCTAGGCCAAGATTCTTCTGCCACTTTAAAAATGGCTTGTAGGAGCAACCGGTGGAAAGAATCAATTAGAAGAAAAAGGTGTGAAGGAGCAATTGGTGGAAAGAATCAATTTCTATCTCTTCTCCCTCTTGTGGTAGCCTTCATCAGATATTGCTCTAAAATTTTTTTGTTTAGATGTTTTTTCAGTTTTTAAGTGTTTCTAGTTAACAACAAGGCTAATTACAGAAAGTTAATTGCCCATGTACCTCTTTAATCACTATTAATCTTAGACCTCTACCAATTTATTTTTGACAGATTATGTTTGAGCTTTATAAAAGTAAAAAAAAAAAAAAAAAAATTAAAAAAAAATAAATAAAAGAAGATGAAGTTAAAAAATAAGGCAAGAATAAAGGAAAGCATTAGGACTTCCACAAAATGTTTATTTAATGGCTCAGGTTGTTTTACAGAATCACATTTTTTTCTTCTTTTAAGTAAAGAAATAATTCATTTTATATAACGACATTCTGTGGGAAACATAGCCCTCATTTTTTCTTCTAAGAAAAGTAATTGGCTTTAGCAGTATTCTTCCAATTGAGCCTGGGATATCACATACCACATAGATTCTGAAAAAGCCCGGCGAGTATTGAAGCATCCAAAAGAGTGTACTTCTGATTATCTGGAAAGAGGTATGCAAACAAGTATTCTCCAGAGGTTCCTTGAAGAAAAAGGTTTATTCTACACCTGTAGCACTGCAGTGCTTCAATGATAAAGCTTTTATCTATTATAAACACTTTCAGAAATTGTTATGACTATTCCTTAATGTGGAAGTCCTTCAGATAGTCATACATGGCATAGAGTGCTGAAAAATATCAGTCAGGCATCCACCATCTGCCATCTGCTTTAGTACTTAAAAGTAATGAATGTCTGCTGCTCACAGCAGTCACAGTATGGCCTCAGACTGCAGGTAGACACAGTCACCTTTAAATCTTCTGTAGGGGACACAGTGCCAAACAAACTTGCTGGTACTGAAGGAGATGTTGGGAACAGGAACAACCAAAAAAATGGGTGGCAATTGCTGATGAAGCTGATTTGGTTCAGAAAATGCTTCCACTATGAGAAACTTTTCCAGCTGTGAGAGGATGAATGCAGCATCTCTCTCATCTACAACTAGACTAATTTAATGTATATTCCATGGAATCTGACAGCATCAAATGTTTGTTTTGAGACTAATTCACAGCTTTGACTTCAATTAACAATATGCTCTTGGTAGTTTCTTTGTGCAGGACTCACTTTTACTCTAAATTAACAACTCTATTTGAAGAGTTTCTGCTTTCAGTTGCATTGGATGCATCTTTTGGGAATGCCTTTATTTTAAATTGTTACAGTTTCCTGGTTTTATTTTTACAGAGAACTGTTCTGCATTCTTAAGTGTTTCATTCTCAGACTGTTATGTTTATTCATTAATGTTCTTAATGTCCCTTGCTGAATCACTGTTGCACTTTTACTGTCCAATGTGCATCAAGCTCTCACTCATTTACCTCATTGTGAGGAAAACTTGGGCCTGTGACATTGTACTGATGCAAATCAATCTGCTCTTACCCTGTATACACTGGCATTAATTGATTGGTTTGGAATTTATTTAATTGCTTAAGTTATGCAATTATGACAGATCTTATGAAATGGAAGTAGCCTTAAACTGACCTGTCAGGAATAGAATTTCATTCTGGGGAAAAAAAAAAATCATGAAAAAATATCCCATTCACTCATATTAAAAGATATTTTATAGTGTGACATTCCAAAAAAATAAAAACCTGGTCACTACATTTGGCTGCATAATTGGTTAAGTCATAATAATTAAGTAGTCATCCCATTACAACTTTGTATATCTTTAATTCAGTGAGGATTGTTTGGGGTTTATTTCAGGCAGTTATTTATTGAGTACAATAATTTTTATTTGAAATTTGCCTTTTTTTTTTTTTTTGTCTCATGATATAATCCACTTTAAAGTACAAATGATAGCGTTTATCTTCCAGATGAAGGAAAAAATAATTTACTATCATCTATTTGTAGCCAAGGATGATTAAACAAGTTACGTTTTCCATGAGATTTGCACTAGACTGAGAGGGTTGAAAGTCAAGTATAAAGGGTGGAGTGAAAATAAACAAAGGCATGAAAAAGATAAGTATTTTTTCAATGGAAAAGACGCATGGAAGCTGGCAGACAGATTAGAGAGAGATCTAGCTGAGAGGACAACTACTGAAGCTACACAGAAATACTGTCTGATTATGTATAACAATACTGATATGTGTCTGTAAGACAGCACAGATTCACAGTTCAGAAATCACTGTGGGATGGGGATCAGTTCAGTCAAATATGACGGACTGTTAATTCTTGAGTACTGTGCTATAGTATGCTTATTTCAAGAGTTTGTTATTTCAAAAGAGTTGTTTTACCACAATGAGCAAAAATTCCAGGATGTTCAGGTTTATATAGCAGGATATATAATAATTAATATGGCATAGAAAACATAGATGCTTTGGAAGATCACTTTTGCCCTTTCATGATCGTGTATGTTCTTCAAACCAAAAATTAGCAGAAGAATATTTATAAGTAGGTATCTCTTGGCGTGAGAAGCTGTCAGAATTGATTCTAATAACTGAATAAGAAGGAAGCTCAAGCAGAAAGTGATTGAATATTTTGTGTAGGTGGATAGAGACAGCTTGAAGTAATGCATGTGTAATGCAATAAATCATTCTTGGAGCAGAGGAACCATATTTCTCAACAATAGCTTGAAGCCGTGTATGCAAAATAGTTGGTGTTCTAAAGATGCTGGTAACATAAACCTTGCTCACTACTGGTGTACCTGTTCGTTCAGATGAGAATCTGTTTCCAGTACTCCACAGTAGCTTTTATACCATCTTCAGTTAGTGAGCAAGCACCTTCCAGCCATTCTTCCCATTTTCTAGGGCTTCTCTGAAAGAAAGAGAAAAAATAAAAGTTGATTCCCAGATTTAATGTTTTGAGGGATTTCAGGTCACTATTTTTATGGGAAAAAATAGCTCTGTATGGGTATGTGTGTAGGGAAAGCAGAGAATGAATCTAGTCTTACTAACATGAGTGTTATACTGTCTGCATCTAAATACATAGACCAAAAAGGCTACACTTTCTCAGATATATTCTTAAGATGTCAGTTTTCTACAGTATCTCAAACATTTGTATGTGGGTTTTTATATGCTCCCCAGAACAGGAGCAAAGTAAAACACTTCAATTTTTTATGTGACTGAGACCAGGAACACATGATGTATAATTCTAGTCTTCATTTCACTCAGAGGAAAGATAAGAATGCAGGAAGTTAATCTTTGTCTCTCATGTCTGTACCCTCAGACATCTTGTATATCGAAGGCTTCAAAGAGATCTAAAGACACAAAAATAAGTCCTGCCTTCTTGATGATTTAAAAAAATAATTAAAGTGTGACACTACTACTAAAGCCGTATGTTAATGCGTTGGAAATCTGGATGTATAGAGGCAAAAAAGTCTCAGAATGTCCAAGTACAGCCAAAAATATTGAAATACAATCTTAATCTTGTTGATAGGTTTCTTATTCAAAGAAGATAAAAGTGAAATTATTGATATGAGAGGACTCATTATTGCAGCAGGAAGCAAAAAAATCATTCCCTTGTGAATAAATGCTGCCTTCTTTACAAATGACTGTGTCAATTTAACAAACTCAAAAATTCACCTGAGGATTCAATGTGTATGTAACTCTGCTTTTTGGTAGCTGATTTCCTAAATTAGTCCCTCTTTAATTCTTTCATTCCTTCCTCACTCCCTCCCTCTCTCCTTACTTTCTGTTCATTTGTCATTTTTTTCATGTATAGGCATAGTTTCATATGGTTATGTCTAGAGGTTTCTTTGACATGTTAAAGGAGAAATGAGCTGAAGTTCTTTAAACAAATGCTGCAGGAAAAGAAGTGATTTACTCTTTGGTTCTTGCTTATGTACATTTGCTTTAATTGTAAAGTAAAATTTGTTTAGACTGATATCTTCCACTCTCTCATGAAGAATAATTCTTGTATAGGATATTTAGAAAATGTAGCATACCATAACACACTGATTCAAAAGGATTACAAAACTTCCTGCAAGTACATATTAACCTGTTAAACAGAAAATAATACAAATGTTTCCAAATAATGCTATACATCTTATAATGTTATGTACTTCTATTATACTATATTTTAAGCAAACACACATTCTAGAGAGTTGCAAGACACTTTTGGTGGATTTTGTCTTATTTTGGTGCTGAAAGTGGAAAAATATTTTCTTCATTTGTTTGTTTTCTCCTCCATGACGTTCAATAAATCTGTAAAATAGCACAGGCTTGTGTGATGTCAACGTTAAAAACACCTCCTTTGCACATCTGTTTTCCAAAAAAGTAAACTAGTGATTTTCCAGGTATAGTCGCTATCCAGCCACAAAATATAAACATAAATCCTAAATATAAACTTCCTTTTTATGTTTTTAAATGCATATTTATAGACTTTTCTGTCAAAATTGTAAGTCCCAAGTGACATATACCTTCTATAACTCTGTATTAAAAATGTTTCTGTGGGAGGTGAAGGAGGTATCTGTAGGTTTTTCAAATCAATTTCCGGTTTCATGAGGACTATCTCTTCAATTTCAATTTTGAAATGACTGTTGCATTGCTATCTCTCTACACAGTACATTTCTGCAACAACAGGAAGCAAGCAAAATCAGCAATCAGATAGATTGTCCTCTTATCAACAAAGCAGATTTCATTATGAGGCATACGTGTTTATCTAATTTCTTTCTGTGCATATTGTCTGAATGCAGTGTCAACCTCCTCTCCTCTAGTATGTCTACAATTGCCTGTGGATAAATGCTTTTTGCAAGTAACAACTATTTTATACTTACATGGATGGGTGTGTGTGTGGTATGTGTGTGTGAATGTATATATCGGTGTGTATATGTACGTATATATATACACACATACATATATGCACACACACACACACACACTTTTGATCCTCCTCCTCTTTTAAAGAAGTTAGAGGTCAAAATAAAATTGTGTGGAAAGATCATAATGTAAGGGGCTAAACATAATGGTAGCTATAGTTTTGCTTCTCTTAAACTAACAAAAATCATCATGGTGCGCTGTTTTACTTTCAAGCTTCCTTTCCCCAACCCACCACTCTCACTATCCAGTCATGCTGTGGCCAGGGCTAAACAGGAGATAGCCCTCAGAGAAGGCAGGCCAGTATCTCAGTATTTTTATGATTCAAACCATTTCCATTGTGATAATATTGAGTCCCTAGGTCGTTCAGTAGCTCATGAAAGACAGAGTTTATGTTGTTTTCTCAAAAGACCTTGGAGATCCAAATACTGTAACATTAAGTCACCCTGCCCTGAGACTGCGAACATAGTTTATGTTGGTTATCATGACTAGTTTTGCACAATAATTTTTAATGATGTGAATAATTGAAATAAAAATTGTTTGTTGTGAGTGCCTCAGTTTAAGGGGAGTTTTTCTTCTTGAAAGAAAATTTGAGTTTGACTTCTTCCCAAACCAGTTATTCACAGCCTAGGAAAATGGACTTGGCCTGCAGTGTGAGAGCTGCAAGGCACACTGCTCTGATCCAGGAGGACAGCAGCTTTAAGGGTGGCAGACAACCAAGGACTTGTCTGTTCCTGGGCTTGTATGGTACTCCTCTACATTTTCATCAGCTTTCTTTCTTGCACGTGTGCTAATAATGTTTTGTTGGTGCTGATAATAAACAACATTCTCAATGAGGCACTTGAACAGTAGTGAAGGGATGAAATTGTCATTTTTCCCACACTAAAAAAGAAGGCAAAGAATTCTCCCTAGTGTAACACAAACTTTGGAAATGCACTGAGCATTTCAAATTAGAATTTCTGTTCTCAGTGATTTTATAATTATGGGTTATTAGACACTCCAGATTTTCAAAGTCATTCCAAGAGAACTGTTTTTAAAACCTCCTACATCTAGGATTAAAAACTATTTGCTATCATTATTTAAAAACAAGAAATTAACATCTGTTATCTGTCACAACTAACATCAGAAAGATGTAAGAGAATATTATTACTGTTATGTCAATATACCTTGAGCCAAAATTTCAGCAGAAACCTATCATGAGATCTAGAACCCTAAAAACTAATTCTAGTAAATTGCAAATATGTGAGTCTAGAATGAAGAAAGAACCACAAAAAACGTTCTTTGATCTAGAAGTTACAACTCATATTTTTCTCTGTTATCTGTAAGGTAGCAGTAGATTTCTTTAACAAATGGATGTCCTTACCTGTTTTAAAGTGTGTAATTTGAAATAATTGGATTATTCAAATTCAATAGTTAAACTCCTTTTACTTGAGTTTGGCTGAAATAGTGTATGTTTGAACACATAAACCTTCCTCTTTCACCTGCCTGTGTTTTGAAGCTACTGTAATTGTACTTTCCTCCATTAAATATGTTACTACACTTCCCTCTCAAAACAACAGCCAAAGATTATTTCAGCAGCTCCTAAGCTGCTGGTTTAGGCAGATGTATGTTCCCTTTTCTGTGACTTGGAGGCTATCATTCAACAGCCACTTGTTTCTGTAAAGGAGCTCAAAGGCATTTTACAACAATATTGGATGGAGAGCAGCAGTTATTCCCAATAGCTTGGAGGTAATTTCTGGCCTGAGAAAGAGACCTGTATAATATGAAACTCCTAAAGTGAAACTGGTGAATGTATATTATATATTACTATACTAATGGAGTATGCTTATATTATTCATAGATATTAATGTAATAGGGTGTTACACAGAGTTAGCCCCCAAGAGATGTAGGAGGAAATTTTAATGACTCCTGAGAAATCAAGTATTTCAGGGAAAGTAAGCTCATTCAAGGAAAAATTATTGAATTTTCCTTTATAGTTGCATTATGTGACTGTAACTGTTTGGTTTGTAAATTAATTGTAGATATGGCAAACCTAACCTATTATTTTAAGGGGTCAAAAAAGGTGTGTGTTTGTTTACTGACATGAAGGATTTTTCCATTAGAGTGGGGGAAAAAAAAAAAAAAGAAAAAGAAAAAGAAAAAGAAAAAAAAAAGTTGATTAACCCATGATTTCCATTTCAGTGTAGCAGTACAGACATATATTTGTTTTTTTGTTGTTGTAGTTTGTGATTCCTTAACAATATTGTGTAAGGGTAATCTTTCACCTTAAAACATGTTGCATGCAAGATTTATTTGACAGTTACTATAGTGATCCCTCCTAATGTGTAATGTCTCTTATTAGAACACCAGGAAATTTCTAGGGCTGCTTTTGCTACACTAAATTAAGGCTTTTTTTTTCTCACTCCACAGTTATTGTGTGTATCCTTTCTGTTTAAGAACCAAATTTTATCAGGAGCAGTAGCTCTTCTATTCATGCACGAGGTATCAATCATGCATAACCTGTGAGAATCAGCAAATGTCCCTGAGGCATGCATCAGTCAGGTGTATAAAACACAAAAGTGGCTTTAGATACTTGTAGCTATGGTTTTTGTTTGGATGTCTGGTTGATATTTAAACACTAGGCTAGAATTACTTTTCCTTTCATTTAGTCCTAATTCTAGCTAGCAATAGGTTGTCTTTCCAATCTCTCCTGGCATTTTGATATTTTTAAATATCAAAGCAAGTCTAGATTAAAAAAAAAAAACAAACAAAAACCAAAACAAAACAAAAAAAACCAATGACAATGAAAACCACCTAAAAACCAAAAATGAAACAAACAAACAAACAAACCCACATGGATTTTATTGTTTAAAAAAATATATCTTCTCAGGCTTAACTTACATATTCATCCAAAATAAGAAAATGTTTTACTTTATTAGAGATTATTTACCTATCAAAGAAGATGTTGAAAACACACAAGGAAATTTATTTTGCCCTAGTGAAACAGAAGTGACTCTTCAGGTGCAGTTTATTGATTTAAACAGCTGAGTAGCCATAATTGTCTAGAAAGTATTACATCATAAAATGTATTATGTCTGCACAGAAAAGCAATTGCACTGGAATCTCTGAACTGGCAAAGAGAGTTCATTAGAAATAATAGACACTTTCCCCCAAAACTTTGGCTCTCCTGATTAATTCTGCTGCTTTCTACATATTGTTGCTCCTTCAGAGATATGAATTACTAGGACTTCATAGCAGATAGAATCAAGATTTTTATAGCTTATAATCAAAAATTTCTGTCTTGTGCAGTGTTGTATGGCTGTGCATAATAAATGCTGAATTCAACATATAAAGCTTCAAAATGATGCTTCAGTAGTAGCTTGGATTCATTAGTGTTAAGTAAGCATTTAAAAATATTATAAATGGATTTACAAACTTCTCAGTGTTCCTAAATGGTTTTATGTATGTAGACTTAATATTGTTGCTCACTGGGATATGGTGCTACTAGCAATTAAAGTATCTTGTAAGTTATGTTGGTGCAGAAATGGTATTTTATGCCCTAGAAATGGTAGCAGAGTGTTTCATTTAAGAACAGGCTTTCCTGAGCTAGGGATGCAGGAAAGCTATCAATTCTTAAAAAGTGGATCATGTCTGTATAACCCTTTCTTGACTTCTCCTGTCCTATTTATAGATTTTAAAGATGAAAAAAATAAAAACAGGATGATGGTTCCATGATTATTTACTTAGTTCTACCTTTTACTTGCGGGGGGTGTTTTTTTTTTTTTTTGGTTGTGGTTTTGNCCCCCCCCCTTTTTTTTTTTTTTGCCTGGAAAATGTTTCCAAAAAATAGATTTACCTATAGCTGAAGTTATTCTTAATTATACTGACCTGGAAATAAAACTGAGCTGTTTAGGGGAAGCAAAACAGTCTAATTTCAGGTTGAAGAGATTATTCGAATATTTTATCTATAAATTAAACTCCAGTAGAGGCATAATGAATTCCTCTGTGTATTACAATGAAGGTTTTGGCTAATGAGACAGAATAAACTGATAATAAACTTGTGCCTTGAATAGTCTGCCTCATATCCTGTATAATTTAGTGAGAGTTATAAAAGAAGCTAGTGAAGGGAAAAAGTCAGGATCAACAATTAATCATTAGTAAATGCAGATAAGGGTGTAGCAGACAGTGTCTGTCTCTGTTGGGACTGCAGTATATTGCTTTCCTTGGTTATTTCACTGTCGCTGGCCTAAACTTTATCAGTGTTTACTCATCCACTAGAGAAATGTGCACTTGTTTTTCGCAGGTCACAATGACCTTTAAGAGTTTGATATTCACAATATTCACTGTAGATCTTAATTAAATGGATGATCAGGGAGGTATTTAGGAGGAAAGATTTAAGACAGAGAGGTTCAGTTTAAGTCATAATTCTATATTTGTGGCTAATATTAGGTTCCATTGGCTGTGAGACTATAATTGCATGAACAGTGTGTGCATTATGTAATTCATTTTATTGAGAATCCTAAATCTTAACTTCTGCATGTCCAAGCAACTTATTCAGGTTTGGGTGAAAGACTGTTTCAAAATTAAAAGACAACCACAACCAGTTTTTACTTTGTTAACTTGTATGTGTACATAGGAGACTTGCAAATTACAGCATCAAAATCTACCTTTATCCCTGGCTGCAAGTTCTAGCCTGGATTCAACATTTTGCTGTCTTTCCTATATTTGGTTTTAATAAAAAAAACAATCAAACACAACACTTATTTTCCAAGAATTTGATTTTTTTTCAAATGGAATATTTCACATGAAAATGTGATTCTATTTTTTAAACATTCACACCTAGGTGAAGCCCAAGATTTGCTATTGTAAATCTGTTGTAATAGAGGACTTTTATCAGATGAAATCTTACAGGTGAAAAACCCCCAAACATTAAAATCCATGCTAAAAAGCACTCTCTTCATTTATAGCCCTTAATATTTAACTTGAAATCTTCTCATATCACTCTGTGCCAGATGAAGAACTCCCTGTAGCTGGAAACCATCTCCCTATGCACTTGTTTAACAGAAAGCTATCAGGTCACCCTCTGCTGAAAAGATAAATAGCAGAAAAGAACAGCCCAAATCCAAATCAATAGTATTGTGCAGGCCTCTGGCACAAGCTGTGTGGTGATCTCAAATCACAGTTGAAGTACCACCAGATAATGCTTTACACAATACCTTCACAACCCAGCTCATTTTTTAAAACACATCAGATCAAGCCATGATTATTACTATAAGTTTGAGAAACCAAAGAAATACAGCATGGAATCTGAGAGGGTTTTGTTATCTTTTCACTGAAACCAACCAGTGATTGTGTGGATCAGAAGGTTCTTTGAGTTACATCCAGAATATTTCAGGCTTTCCTAAGGGAGTAAAAGATATAATGGTAAATCCAAAAAGAACCTGAGATCAGGAAAAAAAAATTAGAACTCTGTCTCCAGTCTTTCAGAGGGCTGCCATAACCTGTTCTGCTTCATTCATTTCTTCTTTACAATGACTAAAGAGGGAATTTATAGGAAGTACAAGGGCATTTCACCATATAAAGATATCTTGCCACAATTTCTTAGTAGACTGTTCAGGAGGAGTTGATCTGAGTTGTGGGGGGTTGAAATTGTAAGAAGATTCAATTTCCAAGGAATAGCTTGATTTTTCGGTAGTTTTGTGTCACTGATTTTATACAGATTTTCCCTTATAATTCTGTGAATACTTCTGGAAGGAGGGAATTCATCTGTATTTAGAGAATAAAAAAATTTCACATCAAACATAAAAAAAGTGGGACCTTTTCACAATATGACAGTTTGGGATTTGGTATTTTTTTCTTTTTAACATAGGAAGGGAATCAGTGAAAACAAACCCTTAGGTTACATTTTTGAAGATATGTCTTTGGAGTGAGTTTCTCCTACTTACTAGCCTGTGTTTCTTGTCAGAATGATCACTTCAGATACTTGCATTTCTATGTTACTGCCAAAGGTCATTTCTTCCCACTTCCTAATACAAAATTAAGTGAAATTAAATTTTCCATAGTTTTGCTTTCTCATGTTAGTGAAAGTATAAAGGTTATTAGACATTAGGGAAATGAGTGTGCAACAGTGATTTCCTTGTATTCTGACTGCTCTAATCTGTTGCTAAATACTGAAGTTTTCATGCTAGGGGTATTAGTGCAAGAGTTCAAAATGTTCTTAAGGCACTGAAAGAACGTGATATTATCTCTGTAACTTATTTTTTCACAGAGCTTGACAAAGGTTTCTGTCACAATGGAGTTCTCGGTGTAGTTTTTTTTGGAGTGGTGAGATTTGGAGGTTTTTTAGTTCTTAAAAATATACTGGAAAATTCAATTGATACTACGAGAATTGACAGAAATTAATAAACTCATCGTGAAGGTAATCCTTAGTTGACTGGCAATCTCAGATGTCAGGTGAAGGGTATTGAAGTCGGTGGCTAGCTTTCAAAAGTTTTCAGGGAAAAATTAAGTAAAAATTGAAGTTCCCCAGAGACCCTTTTTTATAGCATGGAAAGCTTCCTGATATTTCATTTCCTATTAAAAAAAAAAAAAAAAAAAAAATCCCGTGAATCCAAACTGCTAAACTATAAGATTATATGTGTTTTCTAAATTGCATTTTTTGTTAACAGACTTGACTATTAGCTCCTTCTTCATTTATTGCTTTTTGGAGTACTTATTGTTAAAGATATGGGCAAAACCCCATTTTAGAAGAGAATAAAAATAGCTGTTCCTCTTAGGAAGCACCTTACCAAAATTTCCTTACACCGGTATAAATACACACAGTGCTACTGAAAATAATAGCTATTCTAGATTTAAACCAATCTAGAATAATGCACAGACTCTGGACCAGTGTGCCAAATTATTATGTTTACATAAATTCATGCATGAATTTTGATAGCAAAAGGCTTGAAAGTGGGAAAGAAGGCATCTGAAAACATATTAAGGAATGTGTATACACTGCATAATGGGAGCAGAAGTAGCGCACAATGTGAACTGCTGCTAAAATTATCTTTCATCTTCCATGGTCTGCTTTTCTTAATAGAAACATTGCACAGTGGTGGTAGCACAAGGGAAGGTTCAATAAATATTTTGCTATGTAAATTCAAATGTAAATTTGTATATTCAGGATTCTTTTGGGTTTTTTTTGAAAATAACCTAAATTGTAATGCCCAATGCAATGTAACAATTTGCTTTTAGACAGTGAGAGCACACACACACAATACAGAGAAATACCACACAGTCATTTTCAAACAGGGAGGTATTCTGCCAGAGACTGGCAATTTTCAACTGATTACATTTTACAGAATAACTGCTTTTGTGTGCCAATAAAAATTTCAGCATGATTAATAACTTATAAATATATTAGTCGCTATGTGCACACCTTGAAAGAACATGAGATTAGAATTATGAAACTGAGGTCCTGCTTTAAACAAGTCATTAAATGTGTTTTATCTCATTTAAGTTCAAACCCAAAATTAAGCCTGTATTTATGTGTTTGTCAAGGTAAAGCTTAAATTGATATGACAAGTCCTCTTAGAGAGAGCAGAAGTGTGTTTGACTGCCACATACCAAAAAGGGGAAGTTATTAGAGTCAAAGCACAAAACTAGGAGAGAAAGAAGAGCAGAACTGGATCACTGAAAAGAGAAACCTGTCAGACTAAATAAGGTAGAGAGAGTGGTATGGATTATGGGAAAAAAACCAAACAACTGTCCTCAGAGAGACAGAGTACAGTCCACAGGGAAGAATGTTGCAAAGACTTTAGAGATCATAGAATTAACTCTAAACTGAGCTTTGGAAGGCAGAAAAATGTGGCTGGTGTGCTGACATCCTGATTATTTTCCTCCCGACCTTCCTTAAATATTCAGCTCAAGTACTGCTCATTTTTCATTTCCCCTTTTTTCCTATGCCAACCTTTCTCCCATTCTCTATGTGTCCTGCCCTTTCTATGCTTATTCCTTGGATTGTTTATATAATCTTTTCAGCTGTTTTTTACCCATGAATGCTTTCTGGACCGCTGAACATACATGATGTTTTTAAATAAGAGAAGGTTTCCTGCCCATGTTAGGAGGCTTAGAACTAGATGATCTTTAAGGTGTCTTCCAACTGTAACCATCCATTCTGTGATTCTCAAAGGTTGTATGCAAAGATTATGCAAGATATTGTGACAAGTCACTGGTATTGAGCAGTAAAAATCTGAGGAAAGAAAGGAAAGCTGTACTATTCCTAAATGCAACCACTCTTTTCTTAGCCAAGATTACTGAAGGGATTTTGAAAAGCTGAAGGGCAACACATAACTTCTCAGAACAATAAAGAAGACCTCGTTTAAACCCCCAAACACACAAACAAAATATTAGCCATATCTAAACAAAAATGTACCATATAACTACAAAGAAAATTCCTAGGAGGGAAAAAAGATCAGCCAGAGCATGAGGAGTCCTTACTTTGGGTCTGTCAGAGTATTCCTTCACCAGAGATTTCTAACTATTATTTAAACTTTTGTATGTCATTTTCTTCCACTTCTAATTGCAGATAACACAATTGCTTACCCCAGCATTTACATGGCAGTATCAGTACCAGAAAAGCCAGGTGTTAGTGATGTGAATTTTCTTGCTAGGTTATATTTACTTGGAATAATGTCTCGTTTCAGAGGCCTAAGGTAAACTTTGAAAATAGATGCATATTCTATATCTGCGAATTCATTTTAAGTCTGCCTGTCAAAGTATTCTGGCCTCAAATATATCTGGCCTGTTAGTACCTGTGAAAATTACTACATTTCTGCTTGTATTAAATACATCTTTTTATTAGGAACTGATTGAATGCTCTCTTTTCCCTCCAAATTTGCCCTTTCTATTCCTTCCTACTGCATCTATTTCATCAATGAAGAGAATGGACAAGGCATTTTTCTGAGCAAGAGCAAATAAGTCTCTAACTTGAGCTGGACCCACATCAAGAAACATCTGTAAGAACTCTGAGCCCTTGATTGTGATAAAATGGTACATTGGCTTCTCCAGCTTTAGCTAGAAGTGTTTCCCCAGTATCTGGAAGACCTGTAAGAATTGCCTCCTTTGGAATTTTTTCTTCCAGATTTTCATATTGTTTGGGATTTTTCAGAAAGTTAAAAAACTCCGTTATCTCTATTTTTTTCCTCCTCGCATTCAGCTATATCTTTGAATTTAACATCCATGTCATTCTTAAGGACTTTGGCTATGGTTTCACCCACACTAAAATGTGGGGTCATTCCCTATTCAAGCCTGAAATACCAAGGCTGTGTGCTCAATCCCTTTGTGGGTCACTCACTTAAGAGTTGGAATTGCTGATCCTTCTGAGTCCCTTCCAACTCAGAATATTCTGTTATTCTGTGACTTAAGCCTGCAGGACCTTGATGTGTACAGTAAAGAACCACTAATCAGAACTGTAGGCAGCAAGCTCCAGAGAAATCAGTCACACCTCTCTGATAAGCAGACTAGAGGCAATCTATTTTCCAGTTCTACTCCCAGATCTTGCTGTTTCTCTTATTTCTCCACCTTTAACTCTTGCTCCATTAGATTTCTTCCTATTGGGAAATTATTTTTCAAATTCTTATGCGGAATGGATGGGGGAGCTAGGGTTATTTAGCCTGGAGAAACAAGTGCTCAGAGGAGACCTAATCACTCTCAGCAACTACCAGAAAGAAGGGTGTAGCCAGGTGGAGGTCAGCCTGTTCTACCAGCTAACAAGTGACAGGACAAGAGGAAATGGCCTCAAGTGGTGCAAGGGGCTGTTTAGATTAGATACTTAGCAAAATTTCTTCATGGAAAGGGTTATAAAGCATTGGAATACTCTGCCCAGGGAAATGGTGGAGTTGATGCCTTAAGTTGATGCCACCATCCCAGCAAGTTTTAAAAAAAATCATGAGGATATGGAACTTGAGGAAATGGTTTAGTGGTGAGTGTGGTGATGGTGCTTGATTGATGGTTGGACTTGATGATCTTAAAGGTCTTCTCCAACCTAAAAAACTCTGTGATTCTATGGCAGTGTAACCAAAACATGAGTAGCATGTTCAAGCAGGATGAACACTGTGCTTGTCCAGTTTCTCTCAGCAGGAGTCTCTGCAGCTCTGCCCAAGATCACGGGGACTGGCATACAGCAACTGTGGCAGACTGCACAACTGTCAGGTGCAAAAGATTAGGAGGTCCCAAAACCCTGCCTGTACTGGCTTTATTCACAGAACGGTGAGAATTTTTCTAATAGCTTCATGCTTTAAACTCCCTCTTTTGAACAAGCATGGGCAAAATATTGGAGTTTGTGGGTTTTTATTAATTGAAAAACAAGTTCAATCAATGCATTAAAGAGTTTATCATACCACTTCTACTTGCACAGTAGTCCTCAGTGGGGATTTTGCTGGTCATTCCCAAGAGAGAAGGTCATCTCCAGAGAGCTGAATGTGAATGAAGGCACGAAAAGAAGTTTAGAGGGCCTTTTATAAAGTAATGATTATCACTTCTGATTTCCAACATGTAGAAGCTAAATGTTCTTATCTTGTTAGAATGGTCATGATAATTAATAACCAAGGCAGATTGTATTTTATCTGGGAAGTTTGTCTTAAACCCCTTGTATTATACGCATTTGTGTTCTTTTACATATACACTAATTCACATATCTAGTACTTTTTCTTTTGTCGTTGTTGAAATCCCACCAGATTAAATGGTAAAGCAAAGACACTGGAATGGAGGCCCAGTCTCTCAGTACAGCTGATAAAACAGCAGCTCCTTGTGGTAAACAAAGGAGAAAAAGTGAGGAGGTAAATCCTCATAACGTGGGGCAAATCTTGTTTGCAGAGACCAAATTTTCTGAACCTCCTGTAGTGTGGGTGTAATGATCAACCTTAAAAGGCATACAGAGGTTGTTAAATAGTTTCGAAAAGGAGAAATATTTATTTGCTCACAGACTGGGATGCCCTTTTAATTCCCAAGTGTGAATGTTAATAGGCTTCCTTATTAAAGAACCTCATTAAATTCAAAATCCCACTGAAAATTAGCTGTGCCATGATAATGCTGAGAAGAGAAGCTCATACAAAACCAGAAAATATATTTTGGATATCCTGTTAATCCAGTGAGATTAGCTGTTGAACATGTTGTCTTGGACCTCAATGACCACAGTAATAGGTTCATTTTAGCTTTATTTTCATCATTCTGCTAATGTGATGACATGAAAAAAAAAGCATCCTGATATACCTCTCTTTTGCAGTACTAATTAACTTGACTGTTTTGCTATAGATTTTTCATTTCTACTGTGTTTCAGTGCTCAATATCATTTCTGGTAATTACATTTTTTAGAAGGTGGATGATATAGCAGAATACTTCATGATTATCGAAGTGCATGAAAACAAGGCTGAGATACAGAATGAGTAAAATATGATTAAAGCAAGAAAAAACTCAGCAATATTAGACTCCATTAAAGGCTGAACCAGCAATTTAATCATAGGTAAGCCTTTATTGCTTTTTTGTCTTTGAAATTGTTTTCTACTGTCCCCCTTCCCTGATTACTTGATGGCCTCAAAGGAAGATCTTGAGTTCCACCAAGGCATATGGCTTTCCTGTGTGGTGCAGACAGACAGATTGTTCATGATACTCAGTTCTGTAGGGTGCGACAACTCCTTTACATCACAGAAATCTCTTTCCTACAGAAAAGTGTGGAATTTGAAAGTAGCAATAGTTGCCTCACACTTATGTGTTTCCACAGAGAAATTCTGTCTGGTTGTGAAAAGGAAAGCAGTGTTTGGGATGCAGAGGTTTTGCATAAAAGCTTCATGTTTGGCATTTTTCTCTCTACACACATGCAAATCCAGCCATAGTGTGGCCTGTTCTGCACATTACAAAATCAATCTGAATATGTTTATGTTGCAGCTAATTTTAACTACGTACCCAGTGCCCACTATTGTGAGAGGAGGTGAATTATGGCTGGAAGAGGCACAGCAGTTATATTTGTGGATGTGGAAGACCACTTGTTAGAACAGGACAGTGTCCCACTTACCTGTAACTGCAGGCTTAGTTCCAAGCAGAGCAAAAAAGGAATCAGCTTTACAATGGAAGTTACAGTACTTTTTAATAAACATGACATATTTTTTGCCCTAGTGGGAAGCCATGTAGGGGCTCAGGCAAAATGTATGTTAATCTGTTCCTCTAGGAGCAGGCTTTGTAACAGCACATGCTGACAGACAATTTGCTAGTGCCTGAACTATAGAAGGGATGGAAGACCATGCCCTTTTGACTGTTAAATAAGAAAACGTGATTTGGTGTAAGGATGTTACCATACCATTTTATATATAATCCGTTATTTTTTACACTTTACACTGGTCAAGATAAGGATGGTATGGTTTGAGTTGATTTGTGGGTACACATAATTAGCCAGAGTCTTTCTATTTCTTTCTATTTTTCAGTACAATGAGGTCACTTATGTATTTATGATTAGATATTTGACTAGAAACATGCTGGATTGAGACGTGGACCTCTCTTGAGGGCAAGCAGTGATTTCTCGCTTGCCACAGAAAGAACTCTATTTCCCTACCACTAAAGTAATTATTAAAGAAGTCTTGCTGTGACTGCTATTATGTATTCTAATCATTGTGAATGTATTAGGAATTGACAACAGTAAGTCCTGCACTAGAAATGGTTCCCATACTGAGTAACCATGCTGCTAGCTAAAATGGTTTAATCTTCTGCCAAAGAGATTCTTTGTCTAACATTCTTATTGTTGCTTAGTTTATGAGTGGGATGCAGAGGTCACTTACAGTTTTATGGTTGATAATAAGCCCCTCCCTGGGACATAATTGACAGAACTGCAGTTGCAAGCCAAGGAATAAAAGGAAACTTATCTGTTCTAAGTGATTATTTCATGAGCTTTTTTTTCAATCAAATCTTTAAAAATTACACAAATAATAAAGGAAACTAGGAAGCTTGTGACAACAAATTTAAGTTCTAGTCAAAAGAAAGATTCTGTATAGATGAAGGGATAATAGGGTTCATTTTTTAGGTTACTCAGAGAAACAAAGCTTCATTTACTTAGAAAAGAGTCCTTTTCTAAACTCAGTTGAACTTGTCAGAAGACTCATAAAACTATTACTGCTGTGCATGTAATCCATGCACACTTAGCCTGTTAACACAGATGGGAGAATAACTATAAATGAGAATGATTCACAGTTCCTCAGCACAAGTGAGACATGAACATACTGTACAGAATCCAGGAAAGGGCTGATGATTATGGGGCCTGGAGTATCTCTCCTGTGAGCAAAGGCTGAGGGAGTTGGTGCTGTTCAGCCTGGAAGAGAAAAGGCTCAGGGTAGCATCTCATCCGTCTATGTAAACATCTGAATGGAAGATGCAAAGAGGATGGAGCAAGGGTCACTTGCTGTTAGGCTCACTTTCAGCACACAAGGAAAAATGGGCACAAAGAGAAAGCATGGGAGGCTTCATCTGAACTTCAGGAAACACTGTTGTTTTTAACTTGGGAGCACTGGCACCAGTTTCCCTGGGAGGTTGTAGAGTCTTCCTCCTTGGGGATAGATCAGAATTGGTTTTGGTTAATTGGCTTTAAGTAGCCCTGCTTGTGAAGGGTGGTCAGACAAGCTTATCTCCAATGGCGTCTTCCAACCTTACTTGTTTTGTTATAAAGACACACATCAAATGAAACTCAGGGGCCGGACAGACAGCTGACAGAGCTATGTGAGAAACCAGTCATTGCTCTAATAACATTCTTAGAGATTAGAGAGCTATCACAGAGGTAATGATGTCTGGGTTTTTTTCATGGGGACTCTAGCTACTGCTGTCTTTCTTGGCTTTTACCATTAAGTATCAACGACAGCTCAAAGTAAATTCTGTTGCCATTTTATCCCACCAGATTTGAAAGCAGTATTTGACCTACACAGATTTAAAATCAATTTTAAGCTGCATTATTTTATGTTACTAGGCATCCAAATACAAAATATTCAACAGTAAGCCCTCAGATGATTTTGGAGGTTAAAACACTTAGGATAGTTGACTACCAAACAAGCTACATGTCCTGAATGGGAATAAACAGTTACTGAGATTTCTCATGCTGATTTCAACAGCACTACATTAATACAAGTAAAGGAAGAATTTGGCCCACAGAGAGCTGTAGCACAGATGAATGCATTTAATAGATTTTTCAAAGGCTTATACTGGTGCAACGGCTTGCCTTTATTTAATTTTAACTCTCTAAATTTAAAGAGCAATTTAAACCAGGATGATAGAAGCTAGAGGGGGAAGACACCTATTAGATCATTGAGTTAATCTCCTGCCACTGCACAAATGTTCTTTATTGTGCATTTTCAAGTATTTTGTCCAGAATTGTTCTTTAAGTCAAAAACAACAGGGCTTCCACTCCTTAGAGAGGATTTGGATTTTCTGGCCCTCAGGATATTTCTCAGACACAGTCTATCTTTTCCTTTTCATACTTTAATTGATGTAGGCTTGATGTTTTGTGAAAACAGTGGGAAGTTTAATAAAGGACGTTTATTGCCTGCCTTTTGCTGACAGACTACAAGGAAATGGGAACTACAGCTTTAGGAGTAATGCAGCTTTTTCTGATCCAGCAGAGCTGCAGTGAAAGTTCGGCCCCACCTTCTCAGACACTAAGCATAACCTGCTCTTTCTTGTGCCCAATAAAAAGTTTTACCTTCTGGCTTTATTTTGGCCCTGCTGTTACCTCAAAAAGTTCTTTTAGCTTATCTCTTTTGCAGACAGAAATGTTCATTTTCTTTCTCGCTGTTTAGTAAGAATGGCAAACCTAATAGTGAAGATGTCTCTCCTATCTATTCCGTAGACATCCCTGAGCTTTTTATTTCTTTGGTCCTTCTCACACAAATAATTTTGTTCATGTACTGTCAGTTTTCTTTTCGCAAAGTCTTAGATATTTTCTGACTGATAGTTGTTGAATTTTTCTTTTTTTCTGCTGTTTCTCTGAGATGACATGTTCATTATTTGGCCATTATCTTTCAGGACTTTCTTTGTTTCTCCTATTCCCCTTGCCCCTTGATTCTCTTTATTTCCTGTTTCAAACTACTCACCCACATCTCCTCCTGCAGCTTGCCAAATTAGTTTCTTTCTTCTAGATTTTGTTTGTGCCTGATGACTGTTGGAGATGCTGAGAAACCAGGATATTGTGTGGTGGTGATACTAATATTAAGCAAGTTGAAGCTTTTTTGTTTCATAGGATATTCTTAAATGGTGGTTTGATCTGAGTAATAGATTAAAATCATCTGGCAAACAAGGGAGAATTTGCTTGTAGACCCAACACAAAATATTATGACATAAAAATTTAACAATATCCAGGGAACTAATTGAACTTTATATGCATTTAGTAGAGAAACAGTGTCCTACTGCTAAATTAGGACTCGTGTTGATACTGAAGATTGCTAGACTGGCCCCTAACATTGGAACAGCTTGAAGACAAGGAGCTGCCTGGCTACAGGGCCTTCAATGCCATAGAAACTGAAGGGTTCACATGACACTTGGGCAGAGTAATGAATTCTGTCTGGATCTTAAATGTTTAAGATGTTAAACTGTTGGACCACTGTATTAGAAGGCATCTTTTTTAATGTGTGGCCTTTTCCATAAGAGCTTGGTGTTCTGCACTGGTTAACTTTGGTGACTGGCTTCTAGTTTCTTTTTATACTTTAAAATTGCTATAAACAGTCTAGAAACCTGGCATTGGATTTGGGGGATTGTGTTATGCCCTGGAGAGCAAGTCATCTAAAAATTAATGCTGCTGTGCCACATTTCTTACTGTGATGTATAAGTTTTTTGCTGGATATATATTTAGTAACTACTGAGACAATGATGAAAAAAAAAAAAAAAAGAAGTCTGAGAAAGGTGGGATAAGTACTCTAATGAAAGGGGAAAAGGAATTAAGAAAGTTGATGGGTGAAATAAAAACCCAAGAATTATGGTACACAAAATGTGGAACATATTGATGGATGGATATGTCCAAAACTTGATTGACTGTTTTGAAGAAGGCCTTTGTTGTTGAATCCGAGAAAGTGGCTTCATTCTGAAAAGTTAAAAACATGTTGTTTATCTTGTTCAGATGGAGTATTGATCCCTGGCGTTGATGCAGAGTGGTTTGTCCCAATTTGTCTTAAATTACTTTGTTTCATATTTGCCCCTCCCTCAAGTTCATGTGTAAAAAGCGGTAAATTTTTGGACATCAATTCTTTTTTTCTGTAGTTTCCAAAGCTTTAACAGGATGGTTATTATTCTAAAGAAAAGAACTATGAAGTTGAAAAGCAATTATTAGTTAATGTTTAATACATCAAGAAAAGCATCCTTTTCTTTCTGAAGGTAAAATAGTGGAATGCACCTTCTTCTGTCATGAGTCAAAGCTACTACACTTCTTTGCATTTAGTATACTGCATACTGTCTTGGTGCAGCTTTTAGAGTAAGGCATTGACTTCATTACTAAAGTACTACTAGCTAAATTAGATAAAATACGAATGTATAACTGTGGGGTTTTTCAAACACATAAGTATTTTTAAATGATCTTATGATCAACTCTTGCAAGAATAAATCAAGGCATAAAAGTTTTACAACAGCAGCATACAACTGAAAAGGAAAATAAAATTAATTAATTTACATGACTGAGAACATGACTAGACAGACTGATAGAGACATGACAAGAAATGCATTAGGAAAGAACTGATGAAATCTGGAAAGACTCAGTTACTATGCAGAACTCAGGGTGTGAAGGCCCTGAGTGCACTCAGAAGCATTAATTGTCCTGACCAGTTGTAGTGTGCCAATTTATCCTTTGCCTTTTGGTCCAGAGGCTTTGTTGAAGCTCAGTTTGTGTCCCTAGTTCTTATCTGACCTATGAAACATGTATCCCTTCGTGATCCTCTGGGTCCTGATGTTTTTGTTGGATGTATAATTTAACCTCAGCCCTGACTGACATCACATTTTCCTGATGCTCACTGAGCTGAGCTTGTTACTGCCACCAATCCTGCTTGGTCCTGGGGAACTGCACCCGTGTTGAGGTGCCTACCCCTGTCTGTGCCAAGGACACCTGTAGCTCATCCTCCAACATGTAGAAGTCCTGGTCTTGATGCTCCATGACAGTCAGTTCCAGTGGTCACTTGTCTGCAGTTGATGGTTGGTACAATCAGGATGTGATTATCTCCATTGTTGGAAGGGTGTGTGGATGGTTTGAGCTCAACTTGTTGCCTACTGTAAACTTTCAGATTATTCTGTACAGAGCCACTTTTATAACTTTGTGGTTCTCAGCCTGTACGACTGTAAAGGTTTATTATCATCACAGATGCAAGGCTTTTCATTTGCCATAGTTGAACTTCATAAGAGTCCTTTTTATATTCAGTCCACTTTTTTATCCATTCAGCATCTTTCCAGTGTGGACCTATCCATCCAGGGCGATGTCATTTGCAAACATTATGCAGGACTCTTTTGTTGTGCTATCCAGGTTATTAATGAAGATTTTAAACAATATCAGCTCCAATATGGAAACTTCAGGAACATTACTTGCTACTAGTTATCAGAATTTATTTGCAACTGCAGTTTTAAAAACCAATAGTCCAACCTAATGGAAAAAAAAAAAAGCATGAAGTATTTATTTCTCAGTATTAATCTAAATTTCTCATTTGGTATTTTAAGAATTATTACAAAGCCAAAACCTGTGGAGCAAATAGCTCTGCAAATGGACAAAGGCAATGAATTCACAAATAATAACAGCAGGGTTGGAAATCGGGCAGCTCTGAATATCCCTCTGCCAAACTGAGGCAACATACATCTATATTTTTGCCTTGTTTCTCATTGAATGTATTGGAAAGGCAGTGTACTTGGGAAGTAGACAGACATCCAGCATTTTTTCTTGCATTGATAGCTTTGAAATGTCTTAGTCATAATCATATAACAAGATACTTCAGCATTTCAAGCAAAGTAGCCCCTTTTGAAAGTAGATCTTTAAAATGAGAAGTAGAAATATTTTTTACCCATAAGAACAGAGAAACACATTTTTTTTTGCAAGATATTTCATGCAGTTGCTTCAAATCCTTATTATTCTAAATGGCATTCTCCTTCAGCATGCCCAAAATTTCCAGAAGGTGTTGAATAGATGCCTCAGTAAGAGGCACGGAGGTGCTGTGAACTGCTACTCTCAACTGAAAGGCAATACACCCTTGCCTCTTTGACAATCATTTTCTTTAAAAGCCTGTCATGCACTTTAAAGGAAGCCCAGGAAATATTATTACCCACTTGTGAGTTGTTGTATCTGTCATTTATCAGTTATTTCTTACAGCTAGCTCAGTAGAGATGGTATGTGAAAGTAGGTACAAGAAAATTCTTTGTCTTTGCTTGCTTCATTTGATGGTACAACCAGATGCCTACTCAGGGACCCCAGAGAAGTCAAGCAGGTTCCAACGAGTGGTTCCTGGAGGACCATATGTGAAATGTAAACCTGAGTTTCTGAAGATAGACAGACAGGTAGACTCCTGGCAAAACTAGTGTTTAAAATAATGTTAAGTAGCAAGTACATATTACTTATAGATGAGAGTAGTTGGGGTAGACTCTGCCCAAACTCATCCAAAGGGGATATTTCAAGATACTTTGGACCATTGAATCAGGATGGCACATTTCTGTGAGCATTTGAGTCCTTGTGGTTTTGGTTCATTACCCATTGCGGGTTTCAATTCTGTTTGAACCTCAGCTAGGCTCTAGTGAAAACCTTTGTTGCCAGACATCTGATTTTGGTGGCTTGGATCAGTTTCCACTTGCTGAATAGACTTTATGTGATTGGCAGTCTAGCAAGTACTTTATTTTATGAACTGTGTGGAAAAACAAAACTAGTATGAGTTTTTGTTCTGTAATTGATCTACTGACATGTTAAAGAAGTTGTTTGGAAGATTAAGAAGGAAGGAAATTCTTCAAGTAATAAAAAGAAGCAAAGAAAACGTGCATTTGAATAACACCCAATTTATTATTTACCTTCTGTCAGTTTGCTGGTTTTGTTGATTTTCCTCTGAAGTGCTATGTATTCAATATAAACAAATGTGGAGGGGAAACAGAATGCTACTATTTTTGTTGTGGTTGTCTGTTCTTGTATTTATGCAGACCCATGACGTGAAAAACTGTTGGTCTGCTACTTTTCAGAATTTTTTTGCAGTTATAAAAAATACCCTATGTAATTTCAAGAGAAGCATATAACAGTTATCTTTGTAGCCATCTTTTCTAGGAATGATTGGTGGAATAAGTGACTTAAAGCATGAGTGCAAATCTAAGTGGTTACAAATCAAATGAAAGTAAAATTTAACAGTCATGTAAACAATGAATATGACTAGATTTCAAATTTTGAATTTCACCAGACAAAATACTGAAGTTACTGTTGAGGGAACTGTCCTTCAAGGAGCAGATGTGTAGATGTATATAAAGCAAATGGCATTTAAAAATGGAATTAATTTTATTAATTTATCCTTGTCATTTTAAAACTAGTGAAGCTACATGATTTTTCCTTTTTACATTTATCCATATCTACGGTGTAATTTGCTGGTCTAGTTATCAGGTCACGGAGACTTTTGTAGTTTTTGTTGAGTGGTTTTGGGTTTTTCAGAATCCAAACAGATAATAAAGACTAGTTAAAACTAAAGCCTTCACAGTTTTATGAACCTGCACAAAGTCATAGAAAAGTGGAAAAAAGAAAAAAAGGTCTTGATTGAGATGATTCAGGAGTTTTGATTGAAACATTCATGTAAGTGCTTTTTTGGACCTGTGTCAGGGCACTTGGTTGTTCTTTCACTCGAGACTCTCCAGTGAAGCAGATTTCTGAGACTGTTGACACAAGTCCTTGCTCCAGTTAATCGTTGTAACTCAAGCTGACGCAGGAATGAAGTTTGTATTTCAATTATCAGGAAGTTTGGAGAGAATTCAAAATGAAATAGGATTTGAACTTTGCTATTTAGCTCACCCCATATCCCGAGAACTTCAGTGAGCCCTTGATGGACTGGCTCACCTTCCTGCCTACTGACGCAATCCAAATGAGCTGCAGAACAGCTCAATGTCTCCTCATCTGAGAGGAACTGTAGCTGTTAGTTATGTTTCAGTGATTTTTATTTTATTCATCTATGATATAATTTTTATGGCCATATGGCCTAACATAGTCTGAGTACAAACTATCTTTCTTTTAAGCAGTTAAAAAACATGTAGAAGTCTGTCTGCTTCACTAAAATTAAATGCAAAAACATGGTAAATTAGTGTTCTTTTTTAAAAAGTTCTAAAAAAACAAGTAATATTTAAAAAATATTTGAGGTGTAACTGCAATTTTCTTGTTAAAGAAAGGAATTTGAACAAAGAGCTTGAGTAGAAGCTTTAAAAATTGAATCTTTGACATTTTAAAAAGCAACAGAGGAAACTCTTGAACACCTCTCAAAGAAGGTATGACTGGAAGGTTTTAGAGAGATGAGAGTTGAAATTGTGTGCATATATCTTTTATACACAGAAGATTTTTCTTCTTTTAAAAATTCTTTACCAACTCCTTTACAACTTCCTTTTAATTAGTAACTGGTAAGATATTTTCCGTTACACTGCAAGAGCTGACAGATTCTTTTCTGCAAATCTACAAGTATCTGTTTCCATCTGATTTCGCTTCATCCTAGCTGTGCTACTTTTCCTGCAGGATTCTAAATTCTGAGCTATAAAAATTTAAAATCTACCAGAATTTTAATAATAACCTCATTGAAATTCTCTATAACATAGCAAAATTTATTTAATCAAAAATCCTGCTTTAAGAAGCAGCATAGTTTTCAATTATAGGCACTAAATTGTACAAAGTACTCATTAAGAAAAATGCATGGAAATGAAAATTACAATAACAGATTTTTTCTTCTAAGAAGCACATTTGTGTATGCTTAAGTTAAATGCCATTATAAATCTCTTTCTCTTCTAGCAATAGTTTCTGCATGTCCAAGGAAAGAGAAAAGCACTTTTTTTCATTTTAAAATATGTTTTCGTCGTTGCCATAATCTGCAGCATTTTACTGCAAAATTACTTGCTTCATGGTGGTGTTTTGTTTTAGCAAAGTCAGATATTAGATCTCTGGCTCCTGAAAATGTCTGGCAAAAACTTTTTATACTTATTTCAGATATGACATTTCTAAAAGAACCCTTCAGTTTTGTCATTTCCACAGCAGTCATTAAACTAATCTATAAGGCTCATAGGTGAGATCACTGTGCCAGTAAATTCAAGATAGCAGAAGTGATGAATTGTTCATTCATTATTAAAAAATTTGCAAGTTAGTATTGGATAAATGCAAATCCTCAACAAAAATTTTTTCACGTTTAAAACTTTCTTTTCCTATTCTGAAAAATACGATTTTTTTTCTTGCTGATATGTAGCATAATTATTGTTGAAATTAACACAATTTTAACAGAACATAATATTTCTCAACCATCTTGAAATGGTGGTCTGGAATATGAATGTCTATGAATAAGGTGGCCTGGATGGTATGAAATATTCAGCATGTGACAAGAAATACTTTGAAAAGTAGATGTGTTCTGGCACTACAGTAACTGGGTTCATGAATTGCTTTCAATAGGAATATGAAAGTTGCTTTTCCTCTTTCCAACTAATTTCACTAGGGCTCATGAGGGGAAAAAAAAAAAAAAAAAGGCAATTTTAATAATTTTAGTTTAAGAAAATAAATCTGCTCACACAGTTGAAATACTGAATACTGACCCTTTTCCCCTCAGTGTTCCAGGTACTTATATTAAATTAATTAAAAATTATTAAAATTAAAATTAAAAAAGTAAAAAAGTATTAAAAATTAATTAAAAATTGCATGCAATTTTTAATCTAACAATGCATGCAATCCTCAGAGGTATAATACCAACATTTTCCAAGAAAAATCCCACAACAATGCTTGTCTTCATTTATGTTAAACCCTTGTAAGAGGAAATTGAGGACCTATTGTCAGGGAATTGGAAAATGTTAAAAGGAAATGCTGTCCTTTTTTTTTTTCTCCAGCAAATTGAAATGTCTTTACATAATCTGAGAGAATAGGACCACTTGGTAATGAATGTCTGTTAAATGGATCGTCTCTAAGTATTCATGTTTATTTTTGAGACAATTTATATCAGTTTCTCATTTGTTAAAGATGAGATACTACTACAGATTAAAGTATCCAAAGCAGTGTATTTAAATTTCAAGCTTAAAAACTGTTAACAAACTACAAGTTAAACATCAGGAGACACCAAAAGGCTCAGAAGGAGCATAGTGAACAAACAAGTAAACAACCAAAAGCTCCCAAACTCAGCTATTCATTACAAGGAGCTTCTATAGCAGGAAATATTTAGCTACCTTTATGAGAGAAGCAAATGAGAACTCAGAACTCGCTGATCTTCAGAAAATACTTCAGTTGAAGTATCAATTAAAAGTAAAATTATTAAATACTTAAATACTTAATGGATGATAATTTTACAAGGAGATTGGCCTTTGTGAGGGGAAACGTGGGACTCTAGTATAGTATAATTCCTTAAGGATGTCAATGAAATGGTGAGTGAAAGAGATATGTAGACATGTTTGTCTTAATTTTTAAAAAGTCTTTTTGTAGTCTTTCACAAGAAGCCATAAAAATGATCAGTCTTAAGGGGACAGCTAATGTTGTTTTGCAGGTCAAAAGCTGGATGAGACCTGGAAAACAAAGAGCCTGAATAATTCCTCAGTTTTGGAAAGTGTAAAATGTAGTGATATGTTTGAGTATTGAGAGAGAACTACCCTGGTTTAAAGGACTGTTTGCAGTAATGATCTGGAAAAGACATTAAATGAGCTAATTTTTGATTATGTATAATAGAACTAAAAAAAATTGAGAAGTGCCAGGAGGTTTTAGCAGAATGAATTCACCAATGTGATCACAGATATAATGTAAAGCTGGTCATGGTAGAACAATGCTGGCAATGGTACTGGCAATTTTCTAAATGTTCTTGAGTATCATTGGATCTATAATTAAAGTTTCTCAATTAAAGAAAAGAAGATTCTGATAGGTATTTCTCAGTGATAGCTCAGCTCCCTGCCATCTCCCCAAAGAAAAAGAGGAAGTAGAAGTGTAGAGGAAAAGGAGGGGGAAGAGGAAGAGGAAGTAGAAGAAGGAGAGGAGGAAGAAGAAGAAGAAATTAGAGATCACTGGGACAGGAACATTTGGGAAATGGACCTAAATTAGTATATGATACCACAGAACTGATATTTGATTAGTTCTGATAGCAATAGTCTTTGCTGATTGTAACCATCAAGGCAGTCAGTTTTCAGAGCTCTCACTCAGATGATCAGAAGCCAAATCAGGCATCTGCTTTTTCTCCCCCAACATCTGAGATCTGGCCATTTGAAAGACAGCTGAGTTTCACTGCCAATTGCAGCTCTTGGTCTGTGTCCCTGGGCTAGGTATTTTCAGGGATGTTACTTTGTCAGGGCGGTTCTTTTATGCTGTTTCTGGACTGTTATTTTCCTTGCTGAGCTTCTGCTCCTTTAACCAACCCCAGTCCTGCCCCAGCTCTCAAGGCTGGCTTTCTTCAAAGACCCACAACTGACCATTAGTGTTTGGGCCTCCACTCCCAAGCTGTGCCCACGTTGTCAAAGCCTCTGCTGTTATGTTATCCTGCAGTTAAAGTGTGTGCCACAGCAAGAGACACGTGGTTTGAGGTTTGGACTCACGCAGCCAGGTCTCCTAACAAGCTGAGAAACTGTGTGTCAGCATTGGCACCTTGTGCTGTGAGATGCAAACACGCCAGTGCAGAGCTTCTGACCTCTTAGTGACAGGTTCTGCAACGTTTTCAAAGGGCTCCTATACACAGTCCCCCGCCCCTCTCCCACAAAAAAGTATAAAAAAGTTTTGCTATGTCTGTGTGCTTATGTTTGGGTTCAGAAATCAATATTGTGAAAGCCTGCAGAGTGTGCCTCTACTTCTGTGGGAATATTAGGTTTTTGTGTTAGTTACATGGGATACAGATTTGCTAAAAATGTGTTACTTTAATCGTGAATATGTACCCTGGGAGGATAATAGGTCTGGATTTCAGACCCTGTTATAAGAAGCGAGTATGTTTTTTTCATGACAAGGCCATTGTGTCAAGCATAAGGATTATTCTGATATTACCAACTGATTAAATTAAGGAGCTTTGATGAAATTAATCTTACTCTGATATGTACAATGACTTTGGGTACAAAGTGACAGGAACTAAAATTACTGTGAGAAATGGAGCTTTCAGAAAATTATTTAACTTTCCTTCAAATTTCTGCCTATTTTCAGTGTAATATATTGATGACTTATTTGAAGTGATGTGTCCGTTTTTTTTCCTGTAGTGGTCTATCTCACAGGCAGGGTTAGAAACATCTTCTACAGCACTGTTAACAGTTTTCTCTTTTTAATGTTGAGATATTTGTTTATTGTCTAAACCAATTCAGGTAACAATTGGTGTATAAGTCTCTGTTGAAAAATAAAATTATATTCACAAGTAGTAATGTTGTCAAAAACATAACAATGATATTATAATTCAATTTTTCTAAAAATTGGAAGTTTGTGCTGTCACAAACACATAAGCATCTATGCTGTAATCAGTGAACATTTGGTGACTTGCAGGCTAACTGAATGATAATCTTTCCCTGTAAGATTTTAAGGCAAATCTTTTTTCCTGGCAGGGTAAATAGTGAAATCTGTAAAACTTGTAGGAGAGCAATGCATGGAAAAATATTTCAATTCATGTGATTTTTTGCAGTGCCGCAGCAACAATCTCAAGCATAACATCCATAGGGGAAAAAAAAATATGAAAAGTCACAGGTGCTCCTATTAAGCTCATAAAAGTGATTTTCAGTGCTGATAGAAGCAATATATTAACAAAAATAAAGCTAATATTTAATGTTGGCAAGCTAAAGGGAAGTATTACTAGATCTATATGTTGTATGACATGATGTGATAAGACCCTTTGAGGTATTAGCAGACTCCAGGAGCTAAATGTAGCAAAGAAGGTAGGTTACTATAATAAATCTGCAATGGTAAAATTTAGCATTTATATAGTGCTGGATTCTAAACTACTGGCATTAATTTCTTTTTTTTTCAGTTTGTAGTCAAAAAAATGATTGATAATTGAAAAAGAAAAAAAAGCATTTCAAATTCACTGTGTACAGTGAATGTCATAGGATCCTTTGTAATAGAGATGAAGGGGCAAGCCTGAGAAAAAGAGTTCTAATCATGCATATATATGGGCGTAAATTTTATACTTGAAATCCAAATATTTTTATTTTTTTATTCTTTCTTTTACAATAATTTCTGTTCTCTATGCCTTTGAATCCATATGTATATGTGTATGATAATAATAGAGAAGTTAAGCAAATTTATGTTTCCAAATATAATGTCAAAATTCCTACCGTCAGACATTTCTGGAACAGTCCCTTGTTTTTTCCAATGAAGGGCATTTTGGTGTTTTGTCTAACTGAAAGGTGGAGGGTATGCTTTTTTATTATTTTTTCATTTAAAGTTTAGTTTCTATTGAAATATAACTTTGATTGAACTGTTGTTAAAAGAGGGACCATAGCAGCCTTATTGTTCCTGCTAAACTCAGCCTTTTCAAATCAAAGATTTAAGGGTTACCCAAATGCTTTAAAGTATTAGAGCAAGGAGAAGATTATAATTTTTCTCAATTTAACTTTTTCTTTTATTAAACCCGGACACTTTGATCACTGTTCATCCACAAAATAGGAAGAGTTATCTTTTTTTTTTAGATCTGCCTCAAAGTCTGCCTTTTCCTTTAATAGAAATGACTGGGAAAGCTTGATGATGACGGAGCTATTTCACCCATCTTTCCACTTTTGAGATATTCCTAAAAGAGGAGGAACTTTAGGAGGTGTTCTGGTTATTTTAAGGATAATTTATAGACCAGAAAATTCTGTCACTTTATCTTCGCTCCACCTTCTGAAAAACACTTTTTTTCTTTTAAGGAAATCAGCAGCTCCATTTGTACTGTTTCTTCCAATAACAGTTGTAGCAAACAAGCATAAAATCATAGAACAATTTGGGTTGGAAGGAAGTTGCATTTGGGAGATTTTCCTCATTTGCTGTTATTTAAGAAATACATTTGCCTCTGCTTTCCAAAAGCCATTTCCTTTACAAAGCATCAGTTTTCCTTACTGAAGGTGAAAATAAAGCAACAGGCAGACAAAAAATAGGACATCAACAGTAAAATCTGGGTTTGAGTCTCTTCTTCAGTATCTCTGTAATAGAGAAATATTGCTGCAGTGAACTCCTTATCTGAATGTGAATAGCTTTATTGTCAGCTCTATACCAACTTTATGTACTAAATGACAGCTTTTCCAGTGTCCTCCTTTTCCTCCCCTCATTGCCCATTAAAAGCATTTTACTGACAGGTTAAACTAATATTCTATTCGGATTTTGCTAGTTGTGATGCACCAATTAAACAAGCAATTTTTCCCAGTTTTTTTCCCACAGACTTTTCTTAGCTTCTGTCAGACATGATAAATAGGAAATATTTTAGTAAATGGCTGTTCTTCCACCTCTATCATTAATTTATTAAGATAACAGAAGATAAATTAAAGTGCAGTAGAAGAGTCAATTAAAGCAAATATTTTGGTAATGCTGACACAAGTCATAATTCTATTACTGTACAAAGCCCAAAAAGCTGAACTTGGTCTGCCATGTACATGGTAGATAGAATGAGACAAAAAAAAATTTGCAAGTGGTTTCAAAAATGTCCTCAATATAACAATTTTTGTGGCTTTTCTAAATGGCAGTAAACAGTGAAATTATGTAATAGATGATTTGCAACTGCTAAACCCAACAGAGCTGTATCTCTGTAGTCCTGTAAAATCTTGCTAGGTCGAGTGCTCTATGGTACATGTATCTCATGCATTCACATGACGAGCACACACTGTGCTTCCACATACAGTTGCAAACAGATTGTTTCAATTTACTATTTCCTGGGGATTTTCTTCATATTAGCTCATTTCAGCCTCTATAATATTTTTTTTCTTTGCTAGTTTAAACTGCTTTTGCAGTGGAGTAGTTTCTGGTTTACTCCCATAGCTGCCTTTGTAGGAACTTCTGAATTAACTTGATACTTGTTTAAACATTCTGCATAACTTATCAGTGATAATGGCCCCAGCTGTTCTGCAGCATTTGCAATTGTAGAAGAAGGAGTTAAATCTTTTCAGTGGATATTGTGTCTTTACAGAAGATCTCTTTTGGATGGTTATAAAGGTTGCTGTAGACCAACATCTCCCATGAGCAAGCTGCTGTGTGCTGAGAATCAGTCATGCAGTTCCCACTTACACTAATGGGATATTTTAATAATGCCATATTTGCTGCAGAAAGCATAATCCTTAAAATGTAATAATTTCTTGGGGAAAAAGCAAAAAAAAAAAACAACAAAAAAAAAAAACCAAAAAAAACCACCCAAACAAACAAAAAACCACAAAAAAAAACCAAACAAAAAAAAAACCCCAACCAACCAACCAAAACCAACCCCCCAAAAAAAACAAAAAA